>CM052889.1:18437897-18495908 GCA_028534135.1 Potos flavus | reverse complement strand
GAGGGGCGGGTAGGGATAGGGTGCCTGGGTTATGGACATTGAGGAGGGTATGTGCTATGGTAAGTGCTGTGAAATGTGTAAGCCTGAGGATCCACAGACATGTACCCTGGGGCAAATAATACATTATGCATTAATTTAAAAAAATTAATAAATAAATAAATAAAAAAAATTAAAATTAAAAAAAAAAATCTTAAAAAAAAAAAACTGTTTTGCCCTGTCTTCCAAAGGCACAGATTTGTAGAATGCATGGAGCACTTTGGAGTCAAATGTGCAGCCAATCACAGCTATCTCCTTAGCAACAGACTGATTTACCCATCAAATTGCCATATGGGCTAACAAATGACCATAATGTCTTTTTCAGGCACTATACAAATTCTAAAAGAGATTGTCAATGGGTCTAGACATTTTAACTGAAAAAGTCCATTTGCCTACACATGTTTATTTACCAAAGCAGCATTCAAGAATCTACTTCATTCATTCCTTTATTTATTGGATATTCATTGAGCAACTATTATGTGCGAAGCACTGTGGCTAAAAATGCCTCTACTAAACATTATATCCTAAGCTAAGAAAGGAGCAGACTCAGAATTATTCTCCTGATATCACTTATCTCCATGAACATACACTAGGAAAAAGAAATGATCACTTAAAAAGAGTAAGTCGGGGCACCTGGGTGGCTCAGTGGGTTGAGCCTCTGACTCTCGGGTCCTGGTCTCAGGGTTGTGGGGCTCTGCTTTGGCAGGGAGTCTTCTTGGGGATTCTCTCCCTCTGCCCCTCCCCACTTGCGCTCACTCATGCTCTCTCTCTCTCTCTGAAATCTTTAAAAAAGAGAATAAATGACGTATAGACAGAGTCAATTATAAAAAGGGTACTAAAGTGAAAAAAAAAGGAAAAGGTGAGAGGGGGGCCATCCTATTCTTGAAAACACCACTGGTCTACCACTTTACTTTTTAGAGCTAACGTTTTCCACATGACCAAGGACAAATCTCAGTTACAAGTAATATGACAATAGTAAGACACCAACACAGGAAAATTGAGTTTGAAGACATGGTAACAAAAAATGGAAATCCTCGTGGCATATGTAAATTTCATAGGCTCTTCCGTTTGACAACTCAGCCACTTAGAAGTTTTTATTTCATTTTAGGCATCATAAACAAGTTGCTCTTGAAGCTCTCAATTGTTAATGGTTCCACTTTAAAATGAAGTTATGCTCTGTTCCTTAAGGCTGGCTCTCTACTTGAAATGCATTAGTATTCATTTTTAAATGTTTAATCACATAAAATTTTATTTCAAACTCAGTAATTTAGCCTGGAAAGTTTCTAGTTGATGAAAATGTCAAATGCAAAAAGATAGGAACGTTTAATTAGTTAAGTACCTTAAGTTTTTGACAAATACTGAGTGGACTTGTTGAACACTTGCTGCCAGAACTCAAGAGTTTTATTAAAAATAGAAACAGAGAAAATCAGCCTCCCTGAATACATATTCCCCAGGGTCTAGGCCAAGCCTCCGCATTCTTTATGTCTCATTCTGAGTCTCTTCTTCCTGAAGGGAAGGATCACTCCTTTATTCTGTTTGCTTTACTGACAATATATTTTAAAAACAACAACAGCAAAACAAACAAAAAACAAGAGAACTGAAGAAAGCATGAGTGTTAGAGGGAGCTGAGCACATGACTCTAAATTAACTCATTTTCACTTTTTTGGTCTATGTTTCCTCACCAGCAAAAGTAGGAGATTGAATTAAATGATCTTTTCGATGCTTTCAGCTCATTCATCCATGAACTCAATTTGTGAGGTTGTCTGACTGACTTCCTTCCTCTTTCCCTCCCTCCCTTCCTTCCTTCCTTCCTCCCTTCCTCCTTTCCTTCTTTCTTCCCTTCTTTCCTTCTTTCCTTTCTTCCTTCCTATGGGAAATACTATACTTTGGAGAAAAAGTGCACCAATTGATTTTTTTTTCTTATCACTTTTATAACAGCTTTATTGAAATATATTCTTATACAATTAACGCATTCATCAATTGATTTTCAACCATAGGTATTTTTTTAAGTTAGCAATGAAAATATATTCCACACCTTCAGCATGGTTCCTTTCAAGACGCGTGTAGTCCTATAGCTAAATGATAGGAAACCAGAAGCCATCTCGGTGCCCATAAAAAGGCAGCAAAAGGTGGTGGCTTTACTTAACCGAAAAGTTCCATGATTCTGTTTGGGTTGAGTTGAATCCAACTCTGAACTCTCTCCTAATAGCCAAACACATATTTCTTCCCGACTACTGGAAATTTCCACCTGTATATTCAGAAACCTTAAATTCAATCTCTCAAAAACTTAACTCCTCGACAACATCACTTCAAAACTAGTTTCTTTGCCTGCACCACCAACCAGCATCTTGGTTCACAGCACCATCATCCATCTAATTGCATGCACTGGGGGGTGAGTACGCATGCTTGAGGGGTCCCTCTCCTTCAACACCCACTCTGAATCAGTCAATAATGGACTCAACCACTGTCTAAACAAATCTTTCATCTTCACCTCTTTCATAGATTTAATGAGTTGCATTTATCATCTTGCATCGAGGTATTTGTTTTTAAGTTCCATGTGTGTGTGCATGCGCTCCGGGAATGGCCAGCAATCCCTGTACCAATGGATGTACCAATCCAAACTTTGCTGTGAAAGAGAGAAGGCAAGGGGGTCAATGCTCAGAGACAAGGACCCTTTGCTCTTCTTTGCTCCCACTTTTATTGGTCCTTCAGGATAATCACAAATCCTTACCACTGTTTCTCAAGCAGGTGAAGTGTGACAAAGGGTCTTACTGAAACTAGAAGGATCTGTTTACAGGAAAGATAAGATATGCTAATCTGCAGGTTCTGCTAAACATAGCCTAAGGGACGATGGCTACATCTCTCAGATCACAGGATTGCTGTTTGGGCTAAGAAAGCCTCCGGGGAAGGCAACTCCCCCCGGAATCCAAGGGCAGAGTGGTCAGGCAGGCCTTGGCATTCCTACGACCCACACCCTTCTCTGAAACCTTCCTTCACCCCCAGCAGCCTCGGGGTTACACTTTAGCAATCCAGGTATTATGGCTGAGTTCATGTCTACATTAACCCCAACGTCTGTGTGTGTGTGTGTGTGTGTGTGTGTGTGTGTGTGTGTGTGTGTTTACCCTTGTTAAATTGAAGTACCCATGAAATCTAGGTGTGTATCTCTTAAATTTATGTCCTGAGCACCTTGCATAACACTTGGCACATAATGGCTGCTCAGTAAGTTCAGTTGCACTCTTCATAGCTAGTTGAACTAAGGTTTATTAACTCTTTGTGACTTGATACTTCCTAAAATGAGTTTTAAACTTTTTGAAGCTTAAAATATAGAGCTTAAAATTCCCGAATGATGGGATACTCACGTTTACTTTACCTCTAACATGTATTATTTTCTACATTTAAATAATCCAACCCTCACCAATTACTCATCTTTTAATTCAATCTCTGTAACTATGTCCCCCAGCTATGACTGCATTACTTTCTGTCATTTGGAAAGAGAACTAGCCTCAGAGCCAATGGCCATCATCCCCTCTGAAAGAGTGCATTTATCCCAGCCCAAACCCTACAAACGTGTGTTCTCTTCTTGCCAGGAAAACAAGTTATGTGTAAAGTTCTTCTGAGGCTTCCTCTTCCCACAGAATGGCACCTAAAGGAAGTGATAGAATGCAGGAACATGTGGCATTATGCTTGGAATGTTTTTCTGCCTAATTGGCCTGAATTTACGAGGACATAATAACCCTCTCTATCCATTTTCAAACCCAGGCAGTGTTATAAAATAAGGCTGAGTAATATTCAGGCTGCTTTGTTTTATGGGGATCTTTACAGCAGGAGCATGTTGCACACAAATGCACGGGGTTTGCACAGATGTTTGCCTTCATTTATACTTCTCAGGGCAGCAGCGACAATATGATTGCAGTTTGGACGATATCATTAAGAATCACACTTGGACTCACTTTGCGACATTAAAAGGAAATATGTTTCTTCCCACTTCCAATTTATTTTAAAAGTCGAGATCTAAGTTGGCCAATGGGTGACCACCTCTCCCTTTCCAAGCTCTTTTTCTAAATCGTTATTGTATTCGCTTTTCCATTCTGGTCTTTAGGTTTCTCTCCTGTTTTGTATTTTAAATAGCTAATCAGCTCCAGGAGCAGAACATTACTGCTGTTCAGGGCCTGCTATTTTTTTCCTTACTGTCTGGTTACTTGAATTAATGCTATAATATTCTGGATGCCATTACATTATGCTAGAACAATCCATCCTCTGCTGTAAGGACCAGCAGAGAACAGTTTGTAAGTAATATTGTACTTTCCTGATTCAATAAGTGAGTAATTTGTTCCAGTGAGCAAACTTGGAAGACTTTTATATTATAAAAATAAATGGAATAAGATACTCACCTGGCTTTTCAGGACTCTACTGTGAGGTTTATTTGAGATTTTAAAAGATATTAAGAAAGGTAAGGAGGTAAAAACTGTAGAAAATAATGCAGGAGCCCCTGATGACATCTCAGGTGGTAAAGGGTTTGGTTATTCTACTTTGTCATCTACTGGGCTCCTTGTGGTAGATTGTTTGACACACTAACATTTGGTATAAGCCAGAAAGAATCAGAGCCCACCTAAGGTGACCATCCTTACCGAAATCATTTCCAGTTGCAGGGCCTCCTGGAGAATGTTTCTTGCACAGGCAGGCCCATATTTACTAACATTTGAAAATGTGGAACACATCTGGGAACTTGGAGTCTCACAAAATAATATTAATTTTCTACCTTCTCTTATAAAATCCTATTCCAGGCACTCATTGATCTAGCAATATACTTAGCTATAATTACACATCCGACTGCCCTATTCAGTTACATAAATTGGGTTTTTTTAAGATTTTATTTATTTATTTATTTGTCAGAGAGAGAGAGAGAGAGAGAGAGAGAGAGCGTACATGGGGCGCACAGGCAGGGGGAGGGGCAGAGGCAGAGGGAGAAGCAGGCTCCCTGCTCAGCAGGGAGCCTGCTCAGCAGGGAGCCTGATATGGGACTAGATCCCAGGACCATGGAATCATGACCTGAGCCAAAGGCAGACGCTTAACCAACGGAACCACCCAGGCATCCCATAAAAACTGCTTTTTAAAATTGCTTTAAAACAGAGTTTTGCCACCTCTGCACCACCAACACTTGGGACTGGGTAATTCTTTGTCTTAGGGGCTCTCATGTGCATCGTGGGCTGTTCACAGCACCACTGGTCTCTATGCACCGGATGCCACCAGCATCCTCCCCAAAGTCAGGACAACTGAAACTTTTTCTACACATTGCCATATTCCCCGGGCAGACAAAAATCACCCCTGGTTGAAAACCACTGCTTTAAATAAAACCAGCTCATTTTTTAATGGTAAAAAAAAAAAGTCTCCAGTACTGCACAACTCCCAGTAGGCAAGTATGAAATCATGGGATGACAGGTAAGGTGAATGCATGGGTTTGGAATCAGCCTGCTGAGGGTTTACAGTTTCCTCATTTGTAAAAAAGCCTATACCAAACCCTGCTTTTGCACGTATCTGAAAGCTGCCATACGCAAAGTAATAACAAGGTGTCTAGAGCATAGTAGCTATTCAAAAAGGAGTAGAGCTGTTTTATTAGCAAATGAAATCCATCAAACTTAGGTAAATCTCACTTTCGAACTCAAATCTCAACTCAAATTGATTTGCAGCCAGAGACGAGGGAGACGAGGGAGATGGGAGTGATTGATTGATTGTTTTTCTCTGAGGCAGCAATGAGGAGTGGGGCCCTGAGCTCTTTCAAACTCAAACTCAAACTCAAATCTCACCCCAAACTCTTTGGGGTCTATTTTGTGGTGCATCATCATTGAGAAATGACGATGGTATGGAATGTTGGGCTGAATTTTTACTAATCCCAGGATATTCTCTGAACTTAATTTCTACATAAATTTATTTTACCCCAAGAGAAAGCTGGCAACTGCCCTTGCGGTAAGACCTGTGGTAGGGCTGGCAGGTTATTAACAAGAGTTTAAGCAAGCCCCTGATGCATCACTTCCAAGCAGGAGAGCAAGGCCAGTCATCCTCAGGAAAGTGCTAGCAAGCAGTGGTCTGAGGAAAAGCAAAGGGTCACAGTGACTGGACTTGAAAAGGAAGAACATTCTTTGCAGTTCCTTTATGAAAGTGATTCCTGAGAGTATGGGTTAGCTCTCAGGAGATTTGCTACCCACTGGCAATAGAGTCTGAGGCCTGGGCATGCAATGGCGATCAGGTCACTGGAACCAGCGAGGTCAGGTCTTGAAAGAACAGGCAGTGACCAGAATAAGAAGGTGGAGATGGAAGAAGGAGCCAAAGCTTCTGAACAGGAACATTTTTGCCACCTCCAAACTAGCTGTACCATTATTTCCTGTCCCTTCATAGGTTTGACCTGAAAAAGTTCTTCCTGGGGGGAGGAGCAAGATGGCAGAGGAGTAGGAGACTGAGATATCATCAGGTCTCAGAAGTTCAGCTAGATAGTTATCAAACCATTCTGAACAGCTACAAACTCAACAGGAGATAGAAGAGAAGAAGAGCAATTCTAGGAACAGAAAATCGACCACTTTCCAGAAGGTAGGATGTGCGGAGAAGTGAATCCAAAGCAACGGGAAGATAGACCACGGGGGGGCGGGGGTGCTCCCAGCAAGCCACAGAGCAGCGGAGCAAAAAATTGGAACTTTTAGAAGTCTGCTCCACTGAGGGATGTCACTCCAGAGGCTAAGCGGGGGGAGGGAACCCTCGCTGAGACAGTGTGGTCTCAGGATCTGTGGGGATACAAAAAGACGAGGGGTGTCTGAGGGTGACAGAGCTCCCAGGTATCAGAGTGGGGAAGCCAACAGCAGAGACAGAGCCGAGAAGCAGGCTCTCAGCTTGGGATTACCTTAAACTGTGATCCGAGGCACAGTCGGGCCAATGCTCTTCGAGCAGAGACCCCACAAGTGGCAGATCGGGGGAGACTCACCTTCCTCCTCTGGGAGGAGCAGTGTGGGAGCTTGCTGCAGGAATCTGCTGGGTTTGGAGACTCCAAACGGGGCCATGTGCCAGAGGTAGAAACACTCTGTCACAGGCCAGCTGAGCTCAGAGTGCGGCCAGAGACGAGGGAAATGGGAGCGATTGATTGCTTTTCTCTGAGGGAGCAATGAGGAGTGGGGCCCTGAGCTCTCCGTTCCTACATGCCAGAGATTGGGAGGCCACCATTTTCATTTCCGTTCTCCAAAGCTATACGGAAAGCGTTCAGGGAACAAAAGTACGAGAGTGAACCCAAGCAGATTACTTAGCCCAGCCCCTGGCAAGAGCAGTGCAATTCCACCTCGGGCAAAGACATTAGAGAATCACTGCAACAGGCCCTTCTCTCAGAAGATCAGCAAGAACATCTAGCCAAGACCAAGTTCACTGATTAATGAGAACTGCAGAACTTCAGAGTTAGGAAAAAGAAACACATAGAATTCATGGCATTTTTCCCATGATCCTTTAGTCTTTCAAAGTTAAGTTTTTTAATTTTATTTTTTCTTATTCTATTTTTTAATTATTCCTCTTTCTTATTTTAACATTTTTTAACTATTATCCTATCAATATCTTTCTAAAAATATTTTCTAATTTTCACTGTTATATTCATATTTTATCCCCTCATTGTATTTAACCTTATTTTTTGTATACATATAGGGTTTTTTTTTTTCTTTAAAATTTTGGGATACAATTTCTTCTAATAGATCAAAATATACCCTAAATCTAGCACACGGCTTTGTTCTAGTCTCCAGCCTGATCACATTCTTTCCTCTTTTTTTTTTCTTTTTCAACCAAATTCTTATCAATTCTTTTTTAGAATCTTTTTTAATTTTCATCTTTACACTCATATTCCATCCCTTCATCGTGTTTACCCTTATTTTTGTATACTTATAAGTTTTTCTTTCTTTAAAATTTTGGGAGGTAGTTTCTTCTAACAGACCAAAATACACTTAAAATCAAGTGTGGGGCTCTGTTCTATTCACCAGTCAAAATATAGAAAATCCTGAAAGTATCTTGGGATAAGAGGTCTGTAACCTACAATGGCAGAAACATTAGATTGGCAGCAGATCTATCCACAGAGACCTGACAGGCCAAAAAGGACTGGCATGATATATTCAGAGCACTAAATGAGAAAAATTTGCAGCCAAGAATACTATGTCCAGCTCGTCTGCCATTGAAAACAGAAGGAGAGATAAAAGGCTTCCAGGACAAACAAAAACTAAAAGAATTTGCAAACACCAAACCAGCCCTACAGGAAATATTAAAAGGGGTCCTCTAAGTAAAGAGAGAGCCTAAAAGTAACATGGACCAGATAGGAACAGAAACAATATACAGTAGCAGTCACCTTACAGGCAATACAATGGCACTAAATTCATATCTGTCAATAGTTACCCTGAATGTAAATGGGCAAATTGTCCCAATCAAAAGACAAAGGGTATCAGAATGGATAAAAAAATAAGACCCATTGATATGCTGTGGTACAAGAAACTCATTTTAGACCCAAAGGCACCTCCAGATTTAAAGTGAGGGGGTGGTATCGCTTCTCGGCCTTTTGGCTAAGATCAAGTGTAGTAAAGTGAGGGGGTGGAAAACAATTTATCATGCTAATGGATATCAAAAGAAAGCTGGGGTGGCAATCCTTATATCAGATAAATTAGATTTTAAGCCAAAGACTATAATAAGAGATGAGGAAGGACACTATATCATACTTAAAGGGATTGTCCAACAAGAAGATCTAACAATTGTAAATATCTATGCCCTGACATGGGAGCAGCCAATTATATAAGCCAATTAATAACAAAATCAAAGAAACACATCAACAATAATATAATAATAGTAGGGGACTTTAACACCCCCCCCCTTACTGAAATGGACAGATCATCTAAGCAAAAGATCATCAAGGAAATAAAGGCTTTAAATGACACACTGGACCAGATGGACATCAGATATATTCAGAACATTCCATCCCAAAGGAACAGAATACACATTCTTCTCTAGTGCACATGGAACATTCTCCAGAATAGATCACATCCTGGGTCACAAATTAGGTCTCAATCGGTACCAAAAGATTGGGATTATTCCCTGCTTATTTTCAGACCACAATGCCATGAAACTAGAATTCAATCACAAGAGGAAAGTTGTAAAGAACTCAAATACATGGAGGCTAAAGAGCATCCTACTAAAGAATGAATGGGTTAACCAGGAAATTAAAGAAGAATTTTAAAAAATTCATGGAAACAAATGAAAATGAAAACACAACCATTCAAAATCTTTGGGACACAGCAAAGGCAGTCCTGAGAGGAAAGTATATAGCAATACAAGCCTTTCTCAAGAAACAAGAATGATCTCAAATACACATCTAACCCTACACCTAAAGGAGCTGGAGAAAGAACAGCAAAGAATGCCTAAACTGAGCAGAAGAGAAATAATAAAAATCAGAGCAGAAATCAATGAAATAGAAACCAAAAGAACAGTACAACAGATAAAAGAAACTAGGAGCTGGTTCTTTGAAAGAATTAATAAGATTGACAAACCCCTGGCCAGACTTATCAAAAAGAAAAGAGAAAGGACCCAAATTAATAAAATCATGAATGAAAGAGGAGAGATCACAACCAACACCAAAGAAATACAAACAATTATAAGAACATACTATGAGCAACTATACGCCAGTAAATTAGACAATCTGGAAGAAATGGATGCATTCCTAGAGACACATAAACTACCAAAACTGAACCAGGAAGAAATAGAACACCTGAACAGACCCATAACCAGTAAGGAGATTGAAGCAGTCATCAAAAATCTCCCAACAAACAAGAGCCCAGGGTCAGACAGCTTCCCAGGGGAATTCTACCAAATATTTAAAGTAAAATTAATACCTATTCTCCTGAAACTGTTCCAAAAACTAGAAATGGAAGGAAAATTTCCAAACTCATTTTATGAGGCCAGCATTACCTTGATCCCAAAACCAGACAAAGACCCCATCAAAAAGAAGAATTATAGACCAATATCCTTGATGAACATAGATGCAAAAGTTCTCACCAAAATACTAGCCAGTAGGATCCCATAGTGTATTAAAAGGAGTATTCACCACGACCAAGTGGGATTTATTCCTGGGCTGCAAGTTTGGTTCAACATCCGCAAATCAAACAATGTGATACAATACATTAATAAAAGAAAGAACAAGAACCATATGATACTCTCAATTGATGCTGAAAAGGCATTCGACAAAGTACAGCATCCTTTCTTGATCAAAACTCTTCACAGTGTAGGCATAGAGGTACATACCTCAATATCATCAAAGCCATCTATGAAAAACCCACAGCGAATATCATTCTCAATGGGGAAAAACTGAAAGCTTTTCCCCTAAGATCAGGAACATAGCAGGGATGTCCACTATCTCCACTGCTATTCAACATAGTACTAGAATTCCTAACCTCAACAATAAGATGACAGAAAAAATAAAAGGCATCCAAATTGGCAAAGAAGAAGTCAAACTCTCACTCTTTGCAGATGATATGATACTTTATGTGGAAAACCCAAAAGACTCCACTCCAAAACTTCTAGAACTCATACAGGAACTCAGTAAAGTGTCAGGATATAAAATCAATGCACAGAAATCAGTTGCATTTCTATACACCAACAATAAGACAGAAGAAAGAGAAATTAAGGAGTCGATCCCATTTACAACTGCATCCAAAACCATAAGATACCTAGGAAAAAACCTAACCAAAGAGGCAAAGAATCTGTACTCAGAAAACTATAAAGTGCTCATGAAAGAAATGGAGGAAGACAAAAAGAAATGGAACAATGTTCCATGCTCATGGATTGGAAGAACAAATATTGTGAAAATGTCTATGCTACCTAAAGCAATCTACACATTTAATGCAATCCCTATCAAAATATCATCAATTTATTTCAAAGAAATGGAACAAATAATCCTAAAATTTATATGGAACCAGGGAAAGACTGAATAGCCAGAGAAATGTTGAAAAAGAAAACCAAAGTTGGTGGCATCACAATTCCAGACTTCAAGCTCTATTACAAAGCTGCAATCATCAAGACAGCGTGGTACTGGCACAAAAACAGACACATAGATCAATGGAACAGAATAGAGAGTCCAGAAATGGACCCCCAACTCTATGGCCAACTAATCTTTGACACAGCAGGAAAGAATATTCAATGGAGAAAAGACAGTCTCCAACAAATGGTGTTGGGAAAATTGGACAGCCACATGCAGAAGGATGAAACTGGACCATTTCCTTACATCACACACAAAAATAGACTCAAAATGGATGAAAGACCTCAATGTGAGACAGGAATCCATCAAAATCCTTGAGAAGAACACAGGCAACCTCTTTGACCTCAGCCACAGCAACTTATTCCTAGAAACATCACCAAAGGCAAGGGAAGGAAGGGCAAAAATGAACTATTGGGACTTTGTCAAGATCAAAAGCTTTTGCACAGCAAAGGAAACAGTCAACAAAACCAAAAGACAACTAACAGAATGGGAGAAGATATTCGCAAATGACATTATCAGATAAAGGTCTGGTATCCAAAATCTATAAAGAACTTATCAAACTCAACATCCAAAGAACAAATAATCCAATCAAGAATGGGCAGAAGACATGAACAAACATTTCTGCAAAGAGGATACCCAAATGGCCAACAGACACATGAAAAAGTGCTCAACATCACTCAGCATCAGGGAAATACAAATCAAAACCACAGTGAGATACCACCTCACACCAGTCAGAATGGCTAAAATAAGCAGGTCAGGAAACGACAGATGTTGGCGAGGATGCGGAGAAAGGGGAACCCTCCCACAATGTCGGTGGGAATGCAAGCTGGTGCAGCCACTCTGGAAAACAGTATGGAGGTTCCTCAAAAAGTTGAAAATAGAGCTACCCTACAACCCAGCAATCGCACTACTGGGTATTTACCCTAAAGATACAAATGTAGTGATCCGAAGGGGCACATGCACCCGAATGTTTATAGCAGCAATGTCCACAATAGCCAAACTATGGAAAGAACCTAGATGTCCATCAACGGATGAATGGAAAAAGAAGATGTGGTATATATACACAATAGAATACTATGCAGCCATCAAGAGAAATGAAATCTTGCCATTTGCAATGATGTGGATGGAACTAGAGGGTATTAGGCTAAGCAAAATAAGTCAATCAGAGAAAGACAATTATATGATCTTTCTGATATGAAGAATTTGAAAGGCAGGGCAGTGGGGCATGGGGGGTAGGGGGGAAATGAAACAAGATGGGATAAGGAGGGAGACAAACCATAAGAGACTCTTAAACTCATGAAACAAACTGAGGGTTGCTGGGGGGTAGGGGAGTAGGGATAGGATGGCTAGGTTATGGACATTGGGGAGGGTATGTGCTATGGTAAGTGCTGTGAAATGTGTAAGCCTGATGATTCACAGACATGCACCCCTGGGGCAAATACATTATATGTTAATAAAAAATAAATTTAAAAAAAAAGAGTTCTTCCTTTTAGGTGAGGAAGGACATGGGAGGGCACCTATAGCAATCTGGGTTTTGTGTTCAGGAGGAGCTGAGGCTAAAGCAGCATTGTTTATGTGGGGAGGACAGAGACTGTGACTGAATAATGCATTCGCAATTCTTACTCAGCTCCCACCCTTAGCTAATTGACACATGAACAAGTGAGATTTGTCCTGTGACAGAAACTCCTGTATTCTCTTTCCTTCTGACTCTCTCAAACTTGATCTGCCAGGCTTCTTCTTCCCCTATCCCTGCTTGAAAACCCAGGCAAGCTCCACAACCTAGGCACATCCATTTTGATAGCTAACTGTTGTCCTTTACTTTAGTCACTGTTGACTAAGAAGAGTTTTTGTCCAATGCCCTATCAAAACTCCAAACCTGATTCCAGGTTTAGCTCAAGCCTGCTGGCAGCTAGAAGCTATAGTTAGTTTGGAACACTTTCTAAGGGAAATATCTGAAAATTCCTCTACAGCAGATATGGGGGGAAGAGGATAAAGAGATAAGAGTATAGAAAATGTCTTTTCTCATTAGAATTCTCCAGACTTACATCTGCCTAGCTGTAGCTTTAAGACTATCTCTCTCTTGGGCACCTTTGAGTGTTTTGCAGAGCCCTCATTGCTGTGGTCTCTCACCCACCATTTCCTGCCACAGTGATAGAATTCCTCCTGGCCCCACTTATCCCTCCTAGGCCCCTGGTTCTCTGTAGCCCTCTTTCTCACAGACTCTCTCTTCAGGGGATCCATTGCTGCCAGGAAGTCCTCTTCATAGAGTCCCTGCAAAATGACCTTAGACTCCTAGCATGCTGGCTCTCCATGACCAAAATTGGTCCCTGGGAAACACATATCTAGAGTCCATGATTGGTGGGAATGCAATGTATTCCTGAACGTCAGGTTCTGCACCACAGCTGCAGCCCACTTTGTTCTTTAGATTCCTGAGGCAAGAGTCAGACTGTAACCTACCTCCAGCGAAGAAGATACACAAAAGCTCCCCAAGAGTCTCCTTGTAGCCCTTCGAATGGTGTTCTTGAAGCCCTTCTAATTAGCCTTGAGGTTAGGGAAAACCACAAATAACTAAAATTCTCTAATCTTCAGCACTCCCATCCTCTACAATGCTAATCAACTTAGAGTCATAAGTGGATGAGGGGACAAGGGTCAAGTCCCATATAAGGATACTCTGGAGTCCCATCTTGGAATGTGTAGAGCAATCAGGCCTGGAACTCAGCCAAAACTGAGAGGAAATGTTCCCACATCTACATCTCTGCTAAGACTAGAGGTAGATTTAAAGTTGTTGGAGATAGGTAGGTGTGTTTAAGGCCCCCACTGGACTTCTTAGTGCTGTTCCACTGTCCACAGAGATGGTTAGGTGTTCAGAATAGGCAAGGGCAGAGAGATCTATCTGATCCCTGTTCTAGGGCCAGGCTGCTTGGAGGAATGAGTCCCTTGTCATCCATATCTTATCATGGCTGCCAACAGAAAGTCATTGAGGGAATCATAACTTATTTCTAAACTACTGAAACATAAGAGGTGAAAACATCACTATTTCATGGTTGTCAGTTTAGCCCCTGACAGGCAGGCTCTCACCTCATTTGAGAAGAGGCCATTTAAACATTGCTTCTAGGTTTTTCCACTTAAAGTTAAGAAAACCAGAATCTCCTCTAACTGGAGGGAAAGATACTGCTTCCAAGATTCTCTAAACTTCACAATAGCATTAAATATTTAAAAGAGATCTTTAAAAGATTGCCTCCGACTGAGAAATAATACAATGAGTACTTGGCAGATAGTTGGTTGTGAAGTCTTAGGAAGGAAGTTCTCATGTCGCAGATGCTACTGAGGAAACCCCCTCCAGAAGGGAGACTCTAAATACAAATAGACTAATAGGACTTGGAGTCAAGCCTAAGAAGCAAAAAGAAAACCTAGTAAAAGACAGTGATTTTTTTTTCCTGCTGCCATGAGACTTCAGCTTGAGCAGACACCAACCAAATGTCCTTACTGCAACAAGGAAAATACACCGTCCTCTAAGACCATGTCATAGCCCTGCTAATAGGAGAAATGTTCTTCCAATCATAGAAAATTAGGCTGTGTAGCTTATGAGAAAAACTAAAGTTTCTAGAGATATGGTTATTTGTCGGGTTCCCTAGAAAGATAAACAGCAGCCCATCCCAGCAACTGGTAGGAAGATGTGAAAAGAACTTGAGGGCCGACCTGTACCATCATTCCTTGACAGGATCCCATTCTTCATCCAGACCCTCTGCAAGTATTTAGAATGGACCTTGGACTTATCTGACCACAGTCCAGGGTTGCACTTACCGTGAAGATTCAGAGAAGAGCCTCAAAACTCCACCTGTGTCCAGCTGTACTTTACCAGGGAGTGACTTGAAGAAGTCACTAAAGATTCTGGGGAAGAATTCATGAACTAGTAATGGATATATCCACAAAGGACCCTCTTAGGAAAGTCCAGTCCTGAAGAGGCTTCACTTTTGTCAAACAGTAAAAATCTATATTAGCTGACATTTTAACCACCAAATATGTTGAGTTATAGATTGTTATAACATTGTTATAACATTTTTTTAAAGATGTATTTATTTATTTATTTGAGAGACAGAGAGCACGAGATAGAAATAGAGTGAGACAGAGAGAGAGAGAGCACCTAGCAAGGGGGAGGAGCAGAGGGAGAGGGAGATGCAAACTCCCCACTCAACAGGACAGATGTAGAGCTCAATCCCAGGACCCCAAGATCATAACCCGACCTGAAGGCAGAGGCTTAACCAACTGAGCCACCCAGGTGCCCCTAGTTATAACATTTGTATATAAACCTTGGGAGAGTGTCTTAATCTTAACTGCATCCAAGAGATACCCATGACCTTGGAGGTGTGAGAGGGCAGCAATGAGTGTGAGAAAGTGCAAGAATACTCTGAAGATTAGCAAAGGCCAATTTCTACCGCCCCCAAACCCTAAAAATTGCCTTAATTCAGACCCATGCCATTACAATCCCAATATGATATCTCCCTCGATGCTTGATTTTACTATAAATTCATAAGCCTCAATTATATCAGTATACTTACAGTTCTTTGGAGCCATCCTTCTCCAACATATTGGAAAGGTATAAACCCCTCATTCTCTTTTGGAAATTGCAGAAACTCACAACACATAATGTCGGAATACACATAGTCTCACTAATGGCAGGAAATAAAGAAGGTTGGGTGATTCATGAGCAATTCTGAGGGCTCGATACATTAAATGGGGCAGCTGGTTAAAGATTATTTGGGAATCCCAGTGAGTTCTCTTCTGTTTTCTACCTATGGAGCCTATAAAACTGATTCCCTAGTCCCTTTTCTAAATTAAAATTTTACCACTCTGTTCTTATTCAAATACTCGCATGCTATAGGACTTGTGGCAGCCTTTCTCAGATGAAGCGCTATTTATCTTTGAGGGTGACACACTCTGAGCTTGTGGGTGATGATTGGTAGCACAGTACAGATGGACAGGAAATTATGTGTCTTCACAGCACACTGCTCACATATTTTACCACCAAATATAAAGCACAGAGGGCGTGTTTAAGGCAAAGAAATTTAGGTCTGTTGGAAATCCAAACATTTCTAGCCCCTCTCAGTATAACTGTTAGCTAATAAATCTCCACTTTCCAGCTTTGGTCCTCCAATAAGGACCATGAAAGAGCTCCTTGTTTTAAGGTCTTCAACTCATAGTAAATTTGAAATTCATCAAAGAGAAATCTCCCCACTACCACTTTTCCCCTCTCAGTAGAAGAAAATTCTCAGAGTGGCCTAGAGATGATCTTAGTTATTAGAAGTAGCTGTTTAGGACATTCTTCTGAATTTCCATAAGACCATACTCAGTGGAGCAGCCCTTCTGTAACACAAACCAGCCTGCAGTAGAGATCCCTGGTGGTGACAAGCAGTGGGTGCTAAATAAACACAATTTGTTATAGTTGTTATTTGTTTCCCTATCAAAAGCAGCCTAGGGCATGAAAATGGCATATTTTTCTTTCAAATACTCTTTACTGAAGAGAATTTTGCTAACATACTTCTAGTGTCATCCTGACTTGCCCAAAGTAAGGCAAACTTCGTGTGTGTGTGTGTGTGTGTGTGTGTATGTAAATATCCTGCCCTAAAAAGATAAAATGACATTATTTCTTCCCCTTCCTCTTGTTCTTCGACTACCAAAACTGAAACAGGAAGAAATAGAAAATTTGAAAAGACTGATAACCAGCAAAGAAATTGAACCAGTAATCAAAAACTTCCCAGCAAACAAAAAGTCCAGGGCCAGATGGCTTCTCAGGGGAATTCTACCAACTATTTAGAGAAGAGTTAATACCTATTCTTCTCAAACTGCTCAAAAGATAGAAATGGAAGGAAAACTTCCAAACTCATTCTATAAGGCCAGCATTGCCTTGGTTCCAAAACCAGACAAGGATTCCACTGAAAAGAATAATTACAAGCCAATATCTCTGAAGAACATGGATGCAAAAATTCTCAACAAAATACTATCAAATTGAATCCAATAGTACATAAAGAAAAAAAAATCATTCACCACAATCAAGTGGGATTTATTCCTGGGATGCTGTGGTGGTTCACTATTTGCAAATCAATCAATGTGACACACCACATTAATAAAAGAAGAGAACTATATGATCCTTTCATTAGATGCAGAAAAAGCATTTGACATAAAACAGCATCCATTCTTGATTAAAAACCCTCAACAACATAGATATAGAGGGAACAGACCTCAACATCACATGGAAGACCCACAGCTAATACTATCCTCAATGGGGAAAAACTGAGAGCTTTTCCTCCAAGGTCAGGAACAAGACAGGGATGTCCATATTTATGGATTGGAAGAACAAACATTGATAAAATGTCTATTCTACCCAAAGCAATCTACACATTTAATGCAATCCCTATCAAAATACCACTAGCATTTCTCAACAGAGCTAGAACAAACAATCCTAAAATTTGTATGGAACTAGAAAAAGACCCCGAATAGCCAAAGCAATCTTGGAGGGGGGAAAAAGTCAAAGCTGGAAACATCACAATTCCAGACTTTAAGCTATATTACAAAGCTGTAGTCATCAAGACAGTATGGTACTAGAACAAAAACAGACACATAGATCAATGGAGCAGAATAGAAAACCCAGAAATGGACCCACAACTATATGGTCAACTAACCTTTGAAAAGTCAGGAAAGAATAGCCAATGGAAAAAAGATAGTGTCTTCAATGAATGGTGTTGGGAAAACTGGACAGCCACATGCAGAAGAATGAAACTGGGCCACTACATCACACACAAAAATACACTCAAAATGGATGAAAGACCTAAATGTGAGACAGGAAACTATCAAACTCTTAGAGGAAAACATAGGCAATAACCTCTTTGATTTCAGCTGTAACAACTTTGTAGTAGACATGTCTCCATAGGCAAGGAAAACAAAAGCAAAAATGAACTATTGGAACTTCATCAAGATAAAAACTTCTGCACAGCAAAGCAAACAATCAACAAAACTAAAGGGCAACCTTTGAAATGGGAGAAGATATTTGCAAATGACATATCTGATAAAGGGTTAGTATGCAAAATTTATAAAGAACTTATCAAACTCAATCCCCCAAAACAAATAATTCAGTTAAGAAATAGGCAGAAGACGTGAATAGACATTTTTTTTTTCCAAAGACAGAGATGGCTAAAAGACACACGAAAAGATGCTCAACATCACTCATCATCAAGGAAATACAAATCAAAACCATAGTAAGACACCACCTCACACCTGTCAGAATAGATAAAATCAACAACATGTGAAACAACAGATGTCCGTGGAGATGTGGAGAAAGAGAAACCCCCTTATATTGTTGGTGAGAAGACAAATTGGTGCAGCCACTCTGGAAAATAATATGGAGGTTCCTCAAAAAGTTAAAAGTTGAATTACCCTATGACTCAGCAGTTGTACTTCTAGGTCTTTGTCTAAAGAGACTAAGGACAATGCTGCTTCTACAGTTTAGAATCTTTGTGATGCAGCAAAAATTCAGCTCTAGAAAATATGCCCATTGGAATTCTGATCCATTGATCTATGTGTCCATTTCTGTGCCAGTACCATACTGTTTTGATTACTGTAGCTTTGTTGTATATCTTGAAGTCTGGGATGGTGATACCTCCAGCTTTAGCTATTTGGGGTCTTCTGTGGTTCCACACAAAATTTAGGATTACTTGTTTTAGTTCTGTGAAATATGTTGTTGGTATTTGGTAAAAATTACATTAAATCTGTAAATTTCTCTGGCTAGTATGGACATTTTAACAATATTGGTTCTTCCAAACCATGAGCATGGAATATCTTTCCATTTGTTTGTAGTATCTTCAATTTCTTTCATCAGTCTTCCATAGTTTTAAGACTACAGGTCTTTTACCTCTGTGGTTAAGTTTATTCTTAAGTATTTATTTTTGGTACAATTGTAAATTGAATTGTCTTAATTTCTCTCTCTGCTACTTCATTATTAGTGTATAGAAATGCAACAGATTTCTGCATATTCATTTTGTATCCTGAGACTTCACTGAATTCATTTTTCAGTTCTAGTCATTTTTTGGTGGAGTCTTTGGGGTTTTATATATATATTATCATGTCATCTGCAAATAGTGAAAGTTTTACTTTTTTCTTTACTAACGTGGATATCTTTTATTTATTTTTCTTGTCTGATTGCTGTGGCTAAGACTTCCAGTACTATGTTGAATAAATGTAAGTGGTCATCCTTGTCTTGAGACAAGAAAGGCTTTAAAGAGGAGATAATAACATAAAGTAGGCACCAGTGTATGGGATTGAGAGAGAAAAAAGAATTCATTGCAGGAGATGAAGGAAAGAGCTGAGTCTAATCTATCTAGTGTAAGAGTTGCTTACAACAAAATTCAATTGACAATTACAACAAACTCTTAGAACTGCAGAATTGTAGAAGAGTCACTAAAATAGTACTATCCCAAGACTTAAGAGACTCAAGGCACTTCTAAGTATCATCAATGTCATTAAATATGATGTAACATGACTACCTTCTGGGCCTTTCCTTAACTGTTAAATGAGTAGAGTAATAAACAATCTGAAAAGGAAATAAAAAATTCCATTTATAGGGCACCTGGGTAGCTCAGTCAGTTAAGCATCTGCCTTCAACTCGGGTCATGATTCCAGGGTCCTGGGATTGAGCCCCACATTGGGCTCCCTGCTCAGCAAGGAGTCTGCTTCTCCCTCTACCCCTACCTCTGCCTCCGCTCTCCCTCTTTCTCTCTCTCATGTATACACTCTTTCTAATAAGTAAAATCCTTTTTAAAAATTTCATTTATAATAATATTTTTAAAAAACAAAATACTTATGAATAAACTTAATGAAAAAGGTGGAAGAATTGCAAACTGAAAACTTTAAAACAGTGCTGAAAGAAATTAAAGACATGAAAATGTAGAAAGACAGCCTATGTTCATAGAATGGAAGATTTAATATTAAGATTTCAATACTAATCTAAATGATGTACATATTTAAGACAATCAATCCTTACCAAAATCCCAATGGCATTTTTTTGTAAAAATAGAAAAATCCATCCTAATTTTAAAATGGAAATTTAAGAGACCCCAAATAGCCGAAGCAGTATGAAGTTGGATGACTCATACTTCCTGATTTCAAAACTTATTACAAAGCTACAGAAATCCACTTCTGGTTATATATCCAAAATAATGGAAAGCAGGGTCCCAAGGAGATACTTGTACACCTGTGTTCAGAGCAACATTATTTGTAACACCCAACAGGTAGACACACCCAGGTGTCCATCAATGGATGAAGGGATAAATGAATGTGTTATATACATACAGTGGAATATTATTCTGTCTTTAAAAAGGAAAGAAATTCTAATATATGCTACAACATGGATGAACTTTGAGAACATTATGCTAAGTGAAATAAATCAGTCACAAAAAAGACAAATACCATAGAATTCCATGTACATGAGGTATCTAAAGTAGTCAAATTTATGGAAACAAAGTGAAATGGTAGTTGCCAGGGGAGAAGAAAGGGGGGAAATGAGGAGTTGTTATTTAATGTACATAAAATTGCAGTTTGGCAGATAAAAAATAAATATGGAGATCATACAACTGTGAATTTACTTAACACTACTGAATTGTACACTTAAAAATGGCTAAGATGGTAAATCTTATGGGTATTTTATCATTAAATTTTGTTTCAAAAATGTATAGTAGCAGAGATGTAGAAAACTTTCAGAGTCTAGCCCAAGGGCTTTTTTGTGCCACACTAATTCTCAGTTCCTTTAAAGACTTACCTAACTCCCCATTTGCTCCAAGAGGAAAGACATATCTAAATAATCCCAGCCCACGATAATCTTTCCCATTTCAGTATTATATATGGCACCTAAGGATTTTGAATGATGTCCATCCCAAATCCAACCTTCTGTATCAAAGTTTTTCCATTTCATCTTCATCCCCTAAGAACACCCCAGTACCAATCTGTAAAACTATGAGATTCTAAGGAGATAAGATTAAGGAAGGGGTTTTACTAATCTCACCAAAAAAAAAAAAAAAAAAAATTAAAAACAATAGTAACAAAACACTTGTTATTAAGACATTCCAATTAAATGAGGAACCATTTAATCATTCAACTATTAACAAAACTTCAACTTCCCAACATTCTATTTTTTGTGACATACCTCAAGCCCCATATTCTCTATGAAACTGCTTATTTCCTTCCTCCTTACAAATTGTGTTGCTATATTTAATGCTGGTATTATAAGTCCTGCAAAATGACATATTCTTTTAGGTTATAGACATTGCCTCAAAAATCATTGTATCTCCACCACACCCTCAAGCATTTCATGAAGTGTCCTACATATAGATACTACTTGATTTATGAAGTCAGTTCCTAGCTTTCCCCCTCAACCACTTGCCATGAGAACTATTTCAACTCTCCCAGATCCCTCTCCAAATTTCACTTGCTTAATGAAGCCATTCCAAAAAGGCAGTGAATTGGACTTCAGGGACATAACAATGAAAATTGAAA
This sequence comes from Potos flavus, assembly GCA_028534135.1. Classification (NCBI taxonomy): domain Eukaryota; kingdom Metazoa; phylum Chordata; class Mammalia; order Carnivora; family Procyonidae; genus Potos; species Potos flavus. The sequence continues at coordinate 18,474,298 of CM052889.1, read as the reverse complement.
GAAGCTGCCAACCACATCACTTTAGTATAAATCATTTATCCTCCACCAGGTACTTTTTATCCTTGCAATTTGTCAGTCTTACCTTGATTGTCAGCTCATGAAGCTCAAATTACATCTCTATATGCATTTCTTCATCTGGAGCTGGATAACTGATATCAAGTATCATATATTTACCTTTACTCACTGTAAAAATTTCTCCATGCCCCTACTTCTCTGGACATCTTGTGCTTGTACATTCAATATTGTCTGGTAACACTGGATGTGGGCAGAGTGAGCAACAGGGGAAAAGAGAATCAACTGGATATTTTAGCTTAGTTTTATTAACTTTGTAATTATGAGCATTTATTGATTTTAGGTCTCAATTTCTCCAGTTACTAAAAATAATAAACAAAGTGATCTCTAAGTTCACTTCTTCATTCAAGTTTCCATTAAACAGAGCCAAAACTATGTTGATTAAATAAAAGTTTATATCTCCCTTATGGTCCAGAGGTAACCAGTCTAAAGCCAATAGGATGGTCCTGCCATACCTAACAGATGGCTTCTATCCGGAGTCTAAGATGTCTTTTCAAGCTGCCACCATTAGGTCTGTACCCCACCCAGATGGAAAGAGAAAGGTCAAAGGAAGTCCATATCAATTCCTTTTATGATCATGATCTGGAAGTAGCTCTTTGGCTCACATCCCCTTGGCCAGAACTTGATCACATGGCCATGATGTGGAAGATGGAAAGATGGAAAATATAATCTTGTACAAGGGTGCTCAGCTAAAATTCAGGTACACTTTCATTAAAGAAAGAATGTTTAATTCAGCAGACCACATAATTTATAGTACTAACTAGAATGTTAAGAACTCTGAAGAGTCTGAGATTTTATGCCACTTGCAAGATAATAAGTTTACCTGGCACAGTCTCATGGATACTGACAAAAGACATGGGACTCTAGGATCAGGGAACAAAGGTTCATTACATATATCTCTGCAAATAGTGTGTGCATCACCATATTTGCATCAATTTACCTTGCTCTCCCGAGTCCCCAGGGGCAATGCTGATGGGCCCAGATAGATGTCTACACACAGTCAGTTGCATTATAGGAGAGGAAGTTGGAACCTGAATCTTATAAGAGCAGTAACATGTCTATCTTTTGCTCTGGAGACAGGCACATTTTCTGTCTTCCAAGGCTATTCACTATATAAACATCCTTAAAAAGATAGTCCAGAACAAAGAAGCTACTGCCTCACTCATAAGATGTACAGAAATACAAGAGACCAATAGCAAATTGTCTCACAACATAGGACACTATTTAAAAAGGCACAGGATACTATTATGAATCATACCGGGACATGCATGAACGAAGACTTTTCCAGGGAAATCAGGACATATGCTCATCTTAACATTAGCAGGTACTTAAAAATCTCTGCTACATATTCTAATTTTGTAGTAAGTGCCAGCTGATGGAATAATATACAGGCCACCAGTTCTTTAGAGATCAAGATGCATATAAAGATAACAGTGTCCAATGTAGACATTTTCCAGTTATCACAATTGGTTCCTTAAAACAAACACCTCTAGTGTTAGATCTTAAATGGGTTTCATATGTTGTAATGTGCATGCTGTGTAATGTAGTGAGACGGCTCTAGACTAGAACTCCTGGCACCTGAGATCTAGGGTCAGATTTTCTAGTAACTTGATTTCTGATTTTGGATATATCACTTAACCTTCCAACCTTAATTTATTTATTATGTATAATGAATTATTAATGCTTTTTCTGTCTATCTCAAGTTTCACTTGAACTCAGCCACTGACCATGGTCTAGTAACCTGAGGTGACAGAAGGTCATTGGATAAGCCCCTGGTTTAAGTTTCAGCAGTTCCATGAATGCCTCAAGCACTTCTTGCCTCTTTTAGAAGATCTTCTTTGTTTGAGCCACTCAACAACAAGGCAATGTTCTTTCTCTTAAACCTGTCAAGTTTTGGTCTGATTTTTAAATAAATTCAGCAGCTGCTAGATGATTTAGTTCTACCCAGTTTCCAGCTAGGTTTATCCAGATCATAGTTTTCATCTCATGTAGGATTTGTCATGGATATAGTGGAGGAATATCTGTAGAAAAAGTTTCTGAGGCTCTAGCCAGATGGGCACAGGAGGAGAGATTAGGTAGAACTTGTGCCAAATATTGCCATCCTTGATCTGAATTCCCCCTCCTTCTTTGCTACTATTTGATCCATTCCTTTTCATCTAAATGCTTCAAAAGACAATTAAAGAGTGGAAATCTCTTTAATCACCTCTTCAATAAAGACCCAAGAAACACTTTATCTAGTATACTATCTCCTTTTTATCTATGACCTATAGTTAGTTCCGCTAATTCTTTGGTGCTTTTTTTGCCTTTCATGTTTTAATTATTTTTTTAATATAGATTTTCCCTGCTATCCCAAGGTAAAGCCTTCCTATAAAAGCCAAAATGGCATAAAGCTAAGAAGCAATTGCTATTAATATATATGGAAATTTTTTTGAGCATTGCTAGACCCAAAATATAACCTCTCTCAGGCTTAGGACACATCTTGCTACCAGATGCACAATATAAATCAACATAAAGCACAGATGCTCAGAGACACATTTCAGAGCTCTGGAGGTTTGCTGCTGAGATGCCCAGTGTGGTTCCCAGGGAAGGAGCTAGGCAGGCGGTGCCCCTCACAGCTCCCTGTGCACTGGTTCCCTGTCAGCTTGCTGCAATCAAAGGCTGAATGCTATTTTTGCTTTTCGGCTTTTTTTTTTTTTTTTTTTTTTTTTTTTTAGCAAAAGCAAAAATCCTCTTCAGAGGTCTTTCAGTTAGCTATTGTAGGTCCTTCCTAAAAGGGAAGTGGCCTAACGCAAATTCGAAAAGCGGGGGATGCCCCTATTGGCTCCCACGTCATTGGCTTTCTAAAGCTTCAGCCTTGGACGTGGGGTGGGGAAGACTCTGCCAGTACACTAACTTCTGGTCTGCAATGTCACCATCTTTCCATCCTCCTTGTTTCATTTTCCAAAAATTTTTTTTTTTTTTTTGCTTGCAACTGTCTTTTTGCAAATGAGTCTTGTAGGATTTCAGTTTAAAGAACTTGTCTAAATCTAAGCTTCTGATAGTTTTAAACACAAACTGGGCTCCCTGTGCATTTTTCATGTTAAATTTTCTTTTCAATATCTTCCTAATTAATGTCTTTACTTTATAACAATGTCCTATTTATAATTTAAATTTTCATTTAACTTCCTTCACTTTTTATTCAAAGTCATAAACGCAAATGGTTTAAGAAGCAAAAAGAAGGATTTATAAAGAAACCTAAGAATGATCTCTTCTCCATGCTTCCCCACCCACAAAATCTGGATCCCTACAGGCTAACACTTTTAACTGCTTACTTTTTGTTTTTCAGGGGCTCACCTCCAAATACTTAATTAGCACATTTATACCACTGCTTCTTGGCTATTGACCTCCTGCTGTGATGGATGAGGACTTTTCTCACTAACACAACTCCCCACCTCCTCAACTATATATAAAACTATACAGTTTTATTACCGTAGTTTCTCTTCTGCAGGTCTCTGAAATAACAACATAATTAGTTAAAACTCCATTTCTTGGAGTATATAAACGATGCAACTTGGTCCCCCCCTTCATAAGAGGACAAGACACTAAGGTTCTCACCCTTCTCCCCTCCTCTTTTTCCTCCTTCCATCTTCCATCTCTGTCAACTGGATTGATACTTTTTAAGAACAGCAGGGTTAATACTGTTTACAATCTGTTCTATAATCTTAGTATAGTTTTCCATGATTTGTCTATTCTCTGATTCTAAAAGATGAAAACCAGTAAGTGATACTTCATATCCTGTGGCCATGTCGACAGTGAGCTCTATGTGATCAGCTATGATTCCGTTTCCTTTTCCAGAGTCAGGTTGTCCACTTAAAGTAGAATGTACTTAGAATCGGTTCAATTGGATTCAACTTTTTACAGTTCACCAACTTCCTTTAGAATATTCTCAAACATTTCTAGATTTATAATAGTATCTATCCTTTCATTTTTCCTTTTTGTTTCCTTCCCAAGGGCTCTCTCATGGGGTCTTCCTTCTCTTTCCATTAATATGAATTTGTTGCTTTCTAGGACCGGCAAACAGGCTTGCCTTCACTGTACTCTGCTTTGGATCCTCTGTTTCCTGCATTCTCCATCTATTATTATTATTATTATTATTATTATTATTATTATTTGCTATGTTCTTTTTCTGGAGCATAGCCTCAAGAAACTTCCTATGAAGGGGTGGGTGGGTCTAAAATTTTTTTACTCTATCACCTTTGACTTAATGGCTATTATCTTTGACCACTGATAAAAAAATCTAATTTCCCTCCTCTGTAGGTAACTAGTGTTTTAAGTTCTCCACGGCCCACTTTTTGGGATGATCTCCTTATCTTTGGTGTTCTAAAATTTCACAATTACGTCTGTAGGTGTCTCTTTATACATTCACTGTGCTTGGCGCTACCTGAGACTTTTCAATCTGAACACTGTGTTCTTTTTCAATTCTGGGAAGTGTTCTGATTTCCTCTGTTACACAAATTTGCTGGATCTTAGTCTCTGTCTCTCTTCTAAATTAAAGACTCAGTTCTGTCCCTCATTCTTTTCTATACGTAAACTCTCCCTCAATAATTTCCTCATCTCCTGTGGCCTAAAATTTACCCATATCCTGATGACTCCTAAATTTAAATCTCCAGCCCAATTTCCTTCCTGATCTATAGATCCTATAGACCTATGGATCCCATTGCCTGTTTGACCTACTTGCTTCGATGTCTAATAGACACCTCAAATTTAACAAAGCCTAACTAAAAGTCTTGATATCTCTTTTCATTCTTAATACCTGTTCCATATCCATTCTATCAAAAGTTCAGCAACACTATCCCCTTAACTACACAACAAAAAAATCTAGAATTTATTTGCAATTCCTTTTGTTCCCTCTCACAAAATAGCAGATCCAGCAGAAAATCCAAAATTTATTCTGAACCTGACCACTTCCCACCAACTCCACTAATCAACATCAAAATTATCTTTTCCCAAGACCAATATCCCAGTTTATAATCTGGTGCATGAGCATACATGTCTTAGAGCCCAAGTGCCTGGCTTAGTTTCAAATTCCAGCTTTAAAAAAAAAAAAAAGTTAAGCAAAACAGAAAAATCCTGTTGAAAGCATTGAAATATACACAAAAAAGGGGGGAAAAATGAATGGGATTCAGTTCAATTAATACCAACAAATATGTCAGTCCTCCATTTACATCCTTCAGTGGGTTTGTGGTTGTGTTCCTCAGACTCCAAGATAAGAATTCATGTAAAACAGATTTATTTGAAAGTATTCCCCAGGAAAACAGGAAAAGAGTAAGAAAATGGGACTAAAGAAAAGAAAGTCAAACAAGAGTACAATATCATGTTCAGCAGAGGGTAACTTTATTGCATCCCCACAGGGAAGCTGGAGAAAGTGTTGGTGCTTCCTCAGAGTCATCTCCACTAAAACAGGAGAGCTGGGGTACTTATACTCCTATGCCGGTCAGTCACTGGTTAAGAGTTGCTCCAGGGGAACAAAGATGTCCAGGCCCTTCCTGCTCTAAGAACAAGCAGTCAAAGCAGGCTCTGGGAGGTAGGTCAACCCTTGACAACAGACACAGGAGCTGGCTTCTGGGAGTGAAAGAGCCCCAAGTGGTCAAGCGGGCCAAGGAAATAGAGAAGTCTGGCACCATCTGCTGAAATGGCTGCCCAAGTGGCAAAGAGAATACAACCCTAACTCTCTCATACAGGCCTCCACATCTCCTTCTCTTCCCAACTTAGTCACTACACATGGTCCTGTGAACCTTTCTAATCTTTCAGAGCAGGAAGCTTTCACTTCAGGATTTTGGACTTGCTATTCACTGTGTGAGAGAATATAAGTGTGACATTTGGAAGCACATACCACTCTGAAACAATATGACAAAGAATCAATTTCCCATGGAAACAATACTCACGGAAGACCTCTAGCCAAAATAAGAAGAAACCAGACCAACAACAATAAACCTCAAGAAAAAGAGACAACAATCAGATAACAGTGATAAGTAAACCAGTAAACTCTAAAATTCCAAATTATTTGGATAAAAATTAAGCTTTAATACAGTTAGGTTGGGTAAATAAAGCAGGGAGAAGTAAAATAAAACCAAAAGTTATCATATTTGGGGAGAGTTGTGTAAAAACTATAAAATTATCTCCAAGTATTAAAACATGGAGTTTTTTTTTTAAATCAATGTAAGGACTGGAAAAGAGGTAAAACTTCCAAACAACTAGAGAGATAAAAGAAAAAAGAAAACCAGATTATTCCACCTAGAAAATGCAAAAATGAAGAGAAATTTTTAAAATATATTTTTAAATTGCCTAATTAAATTCACATGAAGTATACAGACTTAATGCAAAACATTACTAAAAGAAAATATAGATAAATATATTATAAATATTAGGCTAGGGAAAAGCCCAAAGTCACCAACATCAAAAACTCAAATGATTAACAGATTAACAGCACTAGAAAACAATAACAAAACTTCTGTAACTTGACAAACACAATAGACATGGTAGAACAACATAGTGATAGGGAAAAAAATGGCTTTAAATATAGAACATTTACAACAACAAAACATATTTCAACAAAAAACTTAAAAAGGAAAAAGAAAATGCTAATAAACAAACAAAAAACCATAAGCAGGTAATTCACTGAATCATAAAAGCATCTGGCCCATTCAAAATATGAAAAGATGCTTAGCTTTACTAAAAATCAAATGAATATTAATTAAATTAAATTAAAACAAAGATGTCACTTTTTACATATCACATAAACAAATATTTTTAAATAATAACACATATATGTGAAACAGGTACATATTAGTAGTCGGCATGTAAATTAATTCAACCTTTTGGAAAGTAATTTAGAAATGTGTATCAAAATCTAAAATTTATTGTATCCTTTGACTCAGAAATTCTACTTTAAAGAATTCATCCTAACTAATACAAATTCAACAAGATATTTACCCACAAATGTTTGTGTAGACTTATTTACAATAAAAAACTGGAAATAGTCTAAACAATTTTAAAACATTTTAAAAGAGTGACTTAAAATGATCTAGTGATAAAATCATCCGTAGCTACTAAAAATAATGAGATAAATCATATATATCAACATAGAAAGATATTAATGACATTAAGAAATTGAAGTAAAATTTTAATACATATGACATGTTTAACTTCAAAAACATTATACTAAGTTTAAAAAGACAGCTGTTAACAAACCATTGTATGATTCCATTTGTATGAAATGTTCAGAAGAAGCCAATCTATAGAGACAGACACAGATCACTGGTGCCTGGGACTGGGGTGGGAGCAGAGGTGGTCTGCAAATGGGCATAAGGAATCTCTCTGAGGTGACGGAAGAACTCTACAACTCAACTGTGATGATGGTAGTACAGATAACTCTTGTCAGCTTCCTAAAAATCATTGAATTCACCTTATGAATTTTATGGTATATAAATTATACCTCAATAAAGCTGCTTTTTAAAAAGAACAAAATATGGATTGGTATGGAAATATTTACATTTCCACAAAGAAAGATCTGCCTTAGGACATTTCTATATTGTTTGAATATTTTCCAATAACAAATATTACTTTTACATTCAGAAAAACTTACAAAGACTAATATAAATATTCTCTTTGAAAACGCTAAGATCAGGGGCTCCTGGGTGGCTCAGTGGGTTAAAGCCTCTGCCTTCGGCTCAGGTCATGATCTCAGGGTCCTGGGATCAAGCACCACGTCAGGCTCTCTGCTTGGCGGGGAGCTTGCTTCCCCCTCTCTCTCTGCCTGCCTCTCTGCCTACTTGTGATCTCTCTCTGTGTGTCAAACAAATAAATAAAATCTTAAAAAAAAAAAAAAAAAAGAAAACGCTAAGATCAGATGTGGTATGGTCCCCACTCTCCAAGCCTCCAAAAAACCAAAACTTGGTTTCCTATATTGTCTGCCAGACATGGCACTTTGATAGATTTTGCAAAAGTAGAGTAAATAAAGAACAAGCTAATTGTGATGGCAACATCACAGAATGGGATACAATAAAGGGAATCACCACACTGACTGAACACAGCTCTAAGTGCTTTAAAAGAATTCACTGTTAGTCCACATAACTATCCAATGTTGGAATCCAATCACTAGACACTTGGCAAAGGCCGCAGAGCTGGTGAATGCAGATCAGGGTTTTAAGACTGTGCAGTCAGTATCCAGGGCCTTGGTTCCAAAAAGCAAGTGAGACTCCCCATACCTACACATATTATACAAATAAATTCTTCTCTGATTACACATATCTGCTTCAATAAAGCATTTCCTACATGGGGCACCTGCGTGGCTCAGTCAGTTTCAGCTCAGGTCATGATCTCACTCTCTGTTTTAGGTCAGGCCGTGATCCCAGAGTCCTGGGATTGAGGCCCACCTAGGGCTCTACACTCAGTGGTGAATCTGTTTCTCCTCTCCCTCTCCCTCTGCCCCTCTCCCCACTCACGTGCACACACACAAACTCTCTCTCAAATAAATAAATAAACCTTTAAAAATAAATAAATAAAGCATTTCCTACATCCTGACCTTGGCAGTAAGCTTAAAAGAAAAATTTTTTTAACTATTTGCACATTGCCAATGCAAGTCAATGGAATGTGGAAAGCAGGGACTCCAGGTTTTGACTATCACAATCCTAGCTGGTTAATGCTAGAAATAGCACAGAAGAAGCATAGAAAATATGTGTTGAATTACACTGAATGCTTTCAACCATATTTCTCTCCACAAATCCAAATCGGCAACGACCTTTAAAAACAACAAAAAAATCATAATGATTGACCAAAACCCTTCCCAATTCCCAGATTTAAGACGTTCGGAAGCCTGGTTCAGGATGGATCACCCCCTGAAAGAACATCGCAGCACATCACATTTCAATTATCTCTACATCTTCACTGTCTAGTAATTAATAAGCCAAGCTCCCAGAGACAGTGATCATAGATCACACAGACATGACATGCTCGCCTACACCTCCCACAAAAACAGGAAATGCAGCATGTTAGCACTGAAAAGAGGATATTAAAACCCATTTAGATTCTCCCATCATTAGATGGAGAAAATAAACCTGGCTACTAATGTTTGGCTATGAGTTCCTTAAAATGATGCTGTTCCTGCTAAGTCGCATGCTTCTGCAGTTAAAGGTTATAGATGTTGACATCACAAAACCAACCTTAGAATCTCAAAAATTCCATTGGCCTCAGAATTTGAAAATAATGGCCTCTTTTCTCATTAAGTGACCCATAAAGCCCCCAAATAAATGCAAAATCCCAGGATATACTGGTGGAGAGGAATTCTATCCTGGCCTCGGGTTATTGATATTATCCCTTTACGTTTTCTTGTCAACGGTCCCCTGAAACAGCTGGGTTCACAATTCAATCTAAAAAGCCTCATTTAAATGTAGCCTCATTCATTAATTTTGAAATTAAGTTATATCAGTTCTTACCATCTCAATGTTAAAGTCCTCAAATATACATGAAAAAGTTATTATCTTATTCTTCTGCAGTTTTTAAAAATTAATAATGGTGAAAGCCCAATTTTCGAGTGGCGACATCATAGAATTGGAGTCAGGGAATTGCATAGATTTGAAGAAGTTCGGACATCATTGGTAATTTGAGCACCCTTTAAACTTATAACCGACATTCATATTCTGTCAATGCCATCATATTAAAACTCTTTGCCTTACAAAGCTAATTTTACAAACCAATCTCTCATTGCTAGTTATATTCCACATTGGGCAATATACTCAGGGAAAGCATTGAGATAAAGAACCTCTTGTAGCTGAATTCTCAGTGAGAAATTGAATTTTGCTTAAAACATCAGTTTTGATCTCTGGAACACAGAGGTGAGCGTCTGTATTGTGTGCTTTGAGTTTAGTTTAGGTTTTATATCGACTTTCCAATTTTAATTTTGATGAAGATCATTGCTTTAAGTCATCTTCTGTTAGACAGTTGAGGAATAATTGGTTTATATCTGAAATACACACTGGATTATCTATATACCTGTTGACTTGCAAGGTGTCAAGAAAATCTGTTTTGTTGTGCACATGGGTGAGTTCTCATGGAGTTTACAGCAGTCATCTTACAAGTGAACTAATGCTCACACTACCACGTCATTGGGCTGTAATAAAGGCATTCTTTGTCACTTTTATTTTCTTCCCCTGTTAGGAAAATGTCTTATTTTATTTGGCATCCAACACAGCTCCTGGCATGTATCAAGCACTTGATAAGAAGGAAGAAAGAAATGAAAGAAGAGAGGGAAAGAGGAAGGAAGGAAAAGAGGAAGGAAGGAAAGGAGGGAAAAGAGTATGCAAAAGTGCTTTGAAAACTGTAAATGCCACAGATATATAAGAACTCAGTATTATTACTGTTTCCATTAGCACCCAGGAAAGGGGCTGATCTTACGACGTCATTAGCTATATTTACAGCACGTCCTCCTTAAACCTCTGTTCTCTCAGTGGGACTCAATTAACTTTCCTCTGTTAAGGCCTGACAATTCCCAAACCTAAATAAATCCACCTTCGTGAACAAAAAGAACATTTGTTGCTTACCTAGGTCTAGTTGACAGGGGAATAAAGAGCCTTTCCAGTCTAACAACAAAAAATTAGTCTCTGTTTTCTTTCAAATTTGACACCTCACTCAGACTTGCAGATTCCCCCCAAGAAAGGATGAACAGGCCAATGGACCATAGAGACAAATGTCAGAAAGAAAAAAGTACTCAAGGGGTGCCTCGGTGGCACAATCAAGTGTCCGACTTATGATTTCACTTGGTCGTGATCTCAGGGTCTTGATCTCAGGATCATGATCTCAAGGTCAGGAGATCGAGTCCCACTGCAGGATCTGTGCTCAGCGGCGAGTCTGCTTAAGAGACTCCCCCTCCCCTTCTCTCTCAAATAAATAAATAAATCTTTTAAAAAAAAAAAAAAAAAAAAGGAAGAAAAAACTACTCAAAACACACACCACAGCATTCTTTGTCTTCATCCAGATTGATGTTGTTCTTGTGATCCTCTCACAATGCCCTTTCCTGAATTTAGAAAGTATCATAAAATTACATTTTAAAAACAAAACTGTTCTGTGAAGATCTGTCAAGATGTGTTGTTTTTTTCTAGTTATGATTGTCCAGTTTTATTAAAAATAACACCAAGACAATAACACTGCTGACATGTACAAAGAAGTTCAATACAAGAACTTGCAAGCAATGTATATATCCTGATAAAGTCGGGAAGGTAGGGGGAAGGAGAGAGAGACAAAGAGAGAAATATCCCACAACAGCTAGACCATATCAGAAATGTCAAACTTAATTTTCATTGTCATATTTTGAGAGAAACAATAAAAACTAGAATATTTATAGACAAGAATGCGGCAAACCTAAGAAACTTGTTATGTGAGGACATTTGAGTGAAGTAGGTTTATTGAACCTGGAGCCTAGAGAATGCAAGAGGAAAAGAGGCGTGTCTATTTTCTTGAAATATTTAGAGATCTTTCCTATGAGTATGAAGAAGGCACGTTTTGCATGCCTCTTGACAAATCTAGGACCAATGTACTCAACGTAAAAACCTAAATGTAACGTAGGATTATTCAGTTCCCAATCACTTGAAGGAGAAATTCAAGAATTTGGTTTGGGAAATGTAAATTTGGGATGCTCGGTAGATATCCAAATGAAGATATCAATTAAATAGTGGGAGATTCTGAAAAGAAGGAAAAGCTTGAGGCATCATTTGGATGATATTTGAAATCTTAAGTTTGGGTGAATTTACCTAGGAGATAAGTTTAGTTAAGAGAAGTGGCCCAAGGACTAAGCCCTCGGCTATTTTAACATTTCGATGTCCAGAAGATAAGGATCAAGGAAAAGCAATAGAGAAGTGTCTGAGTTTGAGTTTCCCCAGAAGTAGACCCTGAAGCAGGTATTTGAATATAATAGTTTCTTTGGAAAGTGACCCCAGGAAACACTGATAGTGGAATCAGACAGAACACCGGACAGAGTGGGGGGGGCGCTAATAAAGGATGCGATATCGAGCAAGTTTGTCCTAGTGCACAATGGGAACTTAATTCCCTTGGAGAACTCTAAACCCATGGAGAATGCATGCCTCGAAGCTATCCCTCCAAAAAGAAAGGAAACTAGGATATGGATACCAGCTGCCATCCATCTTAAGTTGGGAGCTGTGCCCAGGAAGCATTAATTCTTTGATACTTGGAGCCTCCCGTGCTCGTGGTCTGAATGAGTTCCAGGAGCCAGAGAAAGCTCAAATGTTGACATTGAAAGTTGCTGGAGCACAATGAATGGATGGCGTATGAGCGGGAGGTTGGGGCAGGGCGGCAGGCTCCTTCACAGGATGGAATGGTCAGGAAGAGCCGAGAAAATGAGAGAGGGTGTTTTCCTGGAAGCCAAGTGAGCTGAGGTAATAATGCAAAATGGATCCCTGCCTTATGTTTGATAGAGGAGCATGCCCTCTAATTGTCCTTGCAACAACAATATTCTGTTATATTAACCAGTAGAAAAATAAAAAGTCATTGGCATTGAGTCCCCAAAGTAACATTCTCCTTCTTCCACCTTTAGAATGAGTTCTGTACAACAGGAGATAAGTGGCTTATAAAGATACATTGAACAATATGCTGATTTAAAAAATGATGCCAACTGCATGAACGTTTATAACTTTTGTGGCAAAAAGAGAACTTTTAGAGGGCATCACAGAGGGCTGTTTTTTGTGCCAAAGATATTAGCTGGGAGATAATCAATAATGTTTACCCCTGAGTGAGTATATTATACATTCTATAAAACCATGAAAATATATTTACTGGTTTCTATATCTGGCTTCCATTTCACTGGAATTTAATGACTTCCCAAATAAAATTCCCCGCTTTGAAAGTCCCCAAATCCCATAAATTTCGTTCGCATACTCATTTTATACGGTTCTTTGGAAAAATAGTTCCATTATTTGAAAAACAATTGTGGGCGTTCTTTTTAATTCTTAAACGTGTGCAAAATTCCAGGAAGAAAAGATTTCTCTGTGGTAAAGTAAATAAGTAAATGATATTTGTTCTTCAGCTCATCTTCATGTAAAAAAAGGTAACCTTTGGTGGCTTTACCATCAGGAAAGAGCAGACAGCAAGGACATCTGCTGTGTAAATAATGGCCTTTGGCATGACCAGCTGCCAGGGTGTCCTAAGGCACTCTCTCCCGCAACTCAGAAACAAATCACCGCTATTTTTCATGCAGAGGACACTACTTTGAAATAATTGTTTACTGCCTAAGAAGCATTCACGGAAACTCGGATTTGGACCCTTCTTTTGAAGATAGAAAAATCACCGTGGCTGATGTTCTGTGATACTGATGGTGCCTCCTCAGATGTTTGCCTTTAAGAACATTTAAAGGACTAAGGAAGGAAAATTGAAAAGCAAATTAAATGTCACAAGTGAAGGGCTGTCACCTCAGATTTAATAATGTCATTATTGAAAGTTAAATACCAGGTAATTATGAATACGAAGATGTGTGAGAAATCTGCGGCATAATTACAGAAATGTACAGCCAGCATTCTCAGAGCTAAGAATTCAACTTCACCAATGGAATTCTCTCTACAACGGGTTCTGTGTACAGCCTCTCCCCATCAGCCCATCAAATCTAGGTAGTTAGAGATGACTTGAGTTATGAAGATGGGATTTGGATTACTTTTATTCAAATGCAATCTATTGGATTTTTTTGCCTCATGCTTTGTTTGATTTTCGTCCTTTAAAATAGATGAAGCCCAGTGTGTCGGTGGTGCTCACTAGTTACCTTGCAAACTGGTTCCCTCTGCAGGCGAACGCTTTCTGATTACATGATGCTAAACACGGATAATAATTCTATTACAGTTTTCATGGGGATTATTCAAGAATGCACAGCACACAGACTCATCCCTCAACTTCGCTCTTCCGTCCCTATTCTAATATACATCACCGGAATGATGACATTCGGCATCATATTTCATCAGCACATGTCTTTCTTCTGATATATTGTGTTTCATACAATCGCTTTTAAAGCGACACAGAATTCCTAGTGAGTGCAAACTCATAAATAATATTACAATTAAAAATAAAAGATTACTTAGAAGGTAGCAAGTATATTTAGATGTGACTTTTAAATGGCAGATGTGTGGCATTTTTCAAACCTCAGAAACATCTATTATGAGGGCAAGGTGGGGGGGGACCTGGGGAGATGATGGTTTTTCATACCTTCTACACAGTCTTGGTCCTTTCTCAGATAAACATGCACTCAGAGAGACAAAGTGACATGAAGATTTTAGGGGTATTGAGGATGGAATATGGAAGTCTGCTCAATCTTTTTTTTTTTTTTTTTGAGATTGTAAACATATCCCTTGGGTTATCAAGCTTCTCGAAGTGCCAAAAATAGAATACACTGATTTTCTTTTTATTGTCCTTTCCTCATTCCTCTGTCTTCCTCATTTCTCTTCTGGTCACTTCAGACAAGGGTAAATGGAAGTGTAAAAACAGGTCAGGTTAAGTAAGGAGCAGCAGTTCTCTCTCAGGCCAACCTTAGGATCACCCTTGCAAACCCTACTGAAGATTTCAAGCTAATATGGGGGCGGGGGGGGGACCATTTAAAAAGCTAGAGGTACTTGGTACAAATCATCTAGAGACTAGCAAAGCACACTAGAGTGAAGTACAGTAAAACATTTGCAAGTACTATGGTTTTTGGGGTTTTTTGTTTGTTTTTTTTTTACAAATTAAAGCTTTGTGGCAACCGTGTGTCAAAGCAAAACTACCAGCCTCATTTTCCAACACCATTGTTCTATTCCTGTCTCTGTGTCAAAAAGAATTTGGTAATTCTCACAGTATTAAAGTAATTTTGTCCATTATTGTTATATTTGTTATAGTGACCAGCAATCAGTGATTATGACTCACTGAAAGCTCAGATGATGGTTAGCACTTTTTAGGAATATTTTTTAATGAAGGTATGTATCTTTTTTAGACATAATGCTATTGCGCATTTAGTAGAACTACAGTGTAGTAAAACAGTGTACAGTGTAGAAGTACAGTGTAGAACTACAGTGTAGTAAAACATAACTTTTATATGCACTGGGAAACCAAAACACTCTTCTAACTCACTATATTGTGACATTTGCTTCTACTGCAATGGTCTGGAGCCAAACACACAATATCTCGAGGGATGTGTGTCTGCCAGATACCTGAACACCAGGTAGGAAGCTATTAGAACAGCACATGTGGCAGGAAAGAATATATTCATTTACAATGGTGGCATTGGAGATAAACAGAAGGTAGATTTGAGATAAGTTGGAGGTAGCATCTCACCATTTTCCATACCTTGCTTTCTACACTCTAGCCGCAACACACTACTCAGTATTTCCCAACAGAGCGTTTTGGTTCACACATGTCACCATGACCATGTTTCTCCAGGGTCACTTCCTACCACAAGTAAACTAATGACCATCATCCTTTATGTCCTCACTGTCTTGTGGGTATTTTTATAATAGTACCTACTCCAGATAGATATGCAGATATTTATATGTACTTGTCCCCCTTCTTATCTGTAAGTTTCTTAAAGCTGTGTCTATGTTACTTACATTTTTTTACTTCTCATAGCCCTAGCAGTATGCCTGGCAACAATACCAAATACAATGACTTATAGTTTGTTTACAGTACTAATTCCCTTTTTTTTCCTATCTAAAAAAATGAAACCCTTGAAAGAACCCCACGAAATTCATTCTCTAAGTATCCTAGATCATGCAAATATACAGAACCTTCTCATACTTCCTGCTGCATCTCCCCCTGCTACATATCTTCCCTGAAACTGGGAGTTGTGAGTATCATGTTTCAAAGTGCACCATGTCGATATCAATCTCTGATGCACTGGATGGTGCTGGATGGAAGATTAATCCCAGGATCTTCTCTCTAACCTTGGTAACACTAAGCAGATTTGCCAGAACCTACCAGCAGAGTCCCAAGGGACTCTGACTCCACTTTGCCTAGACTGAAGTTCCCTGGAGGAGTAACACCAGCCCTGCCTCAGGTTCTTGGCTCCTTGAGTCAGTAGCCCTGTCCTGGCATAAGACACCATTCTTCATCAGGGTGAACCATGACACCCTCTAGTGTCTGTGGCAATCATCTAAGACCACCCTTTTACCTTCTTTATTCCCCACCTGAGACTGCCATCATCCTCTAGTCTTTATACTTAGTCTGTGTACTTGGTGTCCCATTTTAAACTTTGCCTTCCTTAACAGACTAAGACTTTATTTTGCCCTGAGTTCTTCATGTTCTCAATCGTCTTGGGCTGAACGTCTCACTTTGACTTCATTCCTATAAAACTTAAATCCTAATATTATGCCCCCTAGATTTAGCATTGGCAAAATTTATCTTCTTCTGAAGATCCCCTTACAACATTATGATCCAGGGATATATTTAAGACAGACTGAGGTTGGAGAGAGAGGATATAGAAAATCCAGCTACAGTGCTCTCAGTCCCTTGCTCTCTGCTCAGAGCTCATGAAATAAAGATGGATCATTTAACCCATCATCTCTCTCTCTGACCAAGTATAATTTGGCTCTGTCTTTTTTTCCTCCAGAATGTAATTAAATAGGAATAATGTAGAACTCACTTAGTGGTTGTTTATGTCTTACTGTAAAGAAAAAGCTAACAGGTTAACGATAAATATTTGGCTGCTCAAAATGTTATGAATGAGTGATTAGAGGTATTTCCCTACCACCCTCCCCCCATGCATTTAACTTGAAACAGAGTCAAGAGGATTGATGATGAGGGGACCGAGCTGAAACTGTCGCTGTGAATGTCATTAAGGAGATGAAGTGCACGTGAATGCAGTTCTGCTGGGCAGCAGAGACTTTCTTCCGCATAATTCACAGCCAGATCAGACAACTTGGCCGTTATTTTCCCAAAACAACAACAACGATCAATATGGAAGTGGCAGATTTTCAGGACATCATTCCTGTAGAGCAAAGCTGAAACGGGGAGAAGACCAAAGGTAAGATCAGCCCACAAGAATCCTTTAAAAACATACCGATACCTGGGGTGGCTGGATGGCTCAGTAAATTCTCTTGATTAAGGCTCAGGTCATGATTTCAGGGTTGTGAGATGGAGCCCCGCGTCAGGCTGATTCTCTCCCTCTGCTCTTCCCTCAGTATGTAGGTATATATACTGATATCTTTCCAAATCTCTTTTGCAGTCTTCAAATAACCATGAGATATGTAAGATACAAATTCTCATCCTTACTTGGAATATGGCCCAGAGAGTCTGAATGTAAGAGAGCTGAAAAATCCTATTTAAAATATTTAAAACTGAGATTCCAGAAATGTTGAGCTGAAGCCACTTCAAGATGAGTTTACCACAATGAGAAAAAGAATGTGGGTCCTTTGCCATAGATATCTCCCTAAATGTATCCAGCACACCTTCTTCTCCCCAAAAAGAGTTTGAAAATCCTTTTCATAGAGGTCATTTCCTTCTAAAACAATGTTTTAGATATGTCTTACTCGCTCTAAGACAGCTCAAAGGAACGTTTATGGCTTCTCTGTTCAATATGGTAGCCACCAGTCACCGGTGGCTATTGAGCTTTTAAAATGTGGCTAGTCCAAACTGAAATGTGCTGTAAGCAAAAACTGCACACCAAATTTCAAAGACTTACTATGAGAGAAAGAATGTAAAACATCTCAATAATATTTATATTGATTACATTTTGAAATGTTAATATTTTGGACATATCATGTCAAATAAAATGTTATTAAAATTAATTTTGTAATCCGTTTCTGTTTTGTAATGTGGCTACCAGTAAATGTAAAATTATATATGTGGCTGACATTATATATTTCTATTGGGCAGCACTGTTCCATAGCATCCCTGGGGTGGGTGGAGCTATGAGGTTAGTGTAAAGCAAGCAAGAACAGAATCACAGAGATGCAATTGTTGGCCTGGTCTGCCTAACAAGATAAAAGCTGAGAAATAGAATTGGCTGCAGAGTGCTCTTCCCAGTGTGACCCACAGGATGACACCAATCTGCCAACTGTCCCTAGTCCATGGCAGGTATAGAAACGGAGGATGCACCTTTAGAAACTTTAATATGGTTTGACAGATCGATTTCACCTCTGTTGAATTTAACATCATTTTTTAAATGAGCTTGTGTTTTGTATGTCTTTGCAGTCTATTTTTATTAATTTCTGTTTGTAAATATTACAAAATTATTAACCCAAGATATTGAAATACAATCTTTACAGACAGTTTGGAAAACATGGAGATGTGTAATTTTGGTGATGCTATGTTTAGTTTTGACATCCACAGAAGCAGAGATTTGTGGGTTTCATACATTCTTCCTGAAAGCTGGTGTCTAACGGAGAATAACAGTATTCCATTTTCCTATACCTAGCTAAAGCGTAGCTGTACCTAAATTTCTTTAAATTCAAAACCAGTTGAGATATAAAACAAAATAAGGGGCTAGCCCCTTAACTCTATAGACGTGTTTCATTTTCTGCAAAATATAGAAATTGGAAAAATTGATATCTAGCCAGCTTCTAAGTGCTATAATTTGGGAAAATCCATGTTTAGATAAGGAGATGGTAGCAGTCTGCACTATAGCGGAGGCCCACCAGGCCTCTCACTGCCCTGAATAGGGTTAAATTGGATGTGTGATATAGCGTGGCCTGGATGTGGGAAGGAAGACATAGTAAATGCTCTTTGATAATAATGAGAAGAAAGGGTCTGGGAGTTAAGTGTAATCGGGCATGGCAATTCATTAGCAAATACCTGTTCACTCTGCCAAAGTATGAAAACCAAAAAACCCTTCTTAGAAAAATTGAAGATTTCTCCACTGCCCTCCAAAACAAGAAAATGATCCATTTAGACCTGTCAACTGTAATTCGTGCCTCAGTGCACTACAAAGTTAGACAATTCTCACTACACCGGTGTGGCAACATCACACTCCAAAACATGGCTTGAAAACCACAAGAGCACTCCCATCTTTGATGTCAGGAGATATTCCCAGGTATGGATTCCAAGGTAAAGACACATACGAAACAAAATCATTGAGAACTTTTTAAGGAAATTTTTTTTCTCATATCCTCAGATTTCACAATTCACTCAGCTTGCTTTGTATGAATTCTAGAAAAGAGTCCACAAATGGTCCCCTGTTAATTTCTTCTTTCTTAGGTGTTTTAAAGGCCCTTTATATTAGATATCACCACCCGTAATTTGATTCTCTACCATTTCACTGACATTTAATTTGCTGAAAGATGTAAGGCAACTTCAGATCAATCTAGAAAGGGTTGTGGGAAAGAGGGAAGGGTATTTTCAAAAAAATGAAAGCAGTGTACTCTGGATATCTGTTCTTAGAGAGTAGGTACTCTGTCTTGCTCACAGCACTTAGAACAATCTTCAGTAGTAATGAAATACTCAATAAATACTATAATTGACTCCAGGTGCACAAATAGTAATCAATCACCTACTATATGCCAACACTGACAAAGCATTTTATTCTTCCACATAATATGGCAAGGTATGCATTTTGTGATAAGGAGACTGAAACTAAGAGAAGTTAAATAACAAATTCAGGTCACCACTTTACCCTCCCATTGACACACTCTGCCACCATAGGAAACAGCTCAGAAGCACTCACGGTGCCATCTATTAACTGTTAAATATTCCCTCGTAAGTTCCCTTCTTGCTCTACCTGGAAGTGAGTAGGTAAAGTTCTCCTCTGAAAATTAAGGTAGGTCTTAAGTTGCACAGCATGATTTCTCTTTGACTTTGAATTTGGCTTTGCCTCTGTGAATGCAGTGCCACATCCATGTGTAAGCTGATACATAAAAAAACACTCCATTTTGAGGTTTTTGAGGTTCTTTCTTGTACCAGATGTCCAAGTTGCTCACTTACTTTGACTTGTTTTCATATCATTTCCTTGCTGGGCAGAGAAGGCCTGAACCTGGTCATTCGTTGGAGGCCAGCTCTGTGTTCATTCCCCAAAAGAACATGGAGACTTTTCTTCCCCAAAAAATATGAGAAAACTCTACACAGGACCGGCTTTATATGTATGCAGATTAAGCTACCATCTGCAAGAAGGGTCCTTTGTTCTATAATATAATGTTTCCACTTCTTTACTGAAACCTAAGTCTATTTACAAAGAGCATGAAAGAGAGCTCTTCCCAAAGGATCATTTCCTTGTGCAAGTAGAGGAAGACATTGCACTCAAAGACTATGGACACAGACCTTGTAGTCAGGCCAGCTAAGGTCCATCACGGCTTTGCTGCTTAATTACTGCATAATTTTAAGCAAAACTGTATCATCAGAGTTTAATCAGGAAAAGCAAAGCCATTCCAAGCATTTTAAGCAGGAAGGAATTAGGTTTAAAAATTATTAAAAGGGCTAGAGCAGTAGAAAAGAGGGGAGGAGGGAAGCTAGTTTTCCAACGCTCAGGAACAGCAGGAGGCCTGACACCATTGCCCAATCCCACCATCGGCACACACAGTGCTAGTGTTTTGCCATGGCTATAACCAAAGTCAAAAGACTAGCTCCTTCCTTCCTTCCGCCTTCTCATCTCACGTGAGAGCCTCCGGTTGGTAGAACCTAAACCAAAGCTACGCTGGCAAGTGTGTCTAGGAAATGTAGTTTCTAGGTTTCGAGCTTCTAGCACACAGAGGAAAGCAACACAAAATATCCATTACAACAAGTTATGTATTCTGTTTGAGCCACAGCTTTCTCGTAAAATAAAAACAATGGCCTTATGCCATATTCATTTTTAAAAGTGCTTACTGTATGTTGGGCTACTATCTATTGGGTGTTGATCCAGGAACCGTGGATATAAATATTTTTTTAAAGTAGAGTCTCGGCTTTCATATGATTTCACAAGCATACACTTAAATAGATAATAACAATAACAGGTTGATGCCAATTCTATTCCTTCCATTTGGGAGGATTGGAAAGAGTTTCTAAAGGAGATGATGCCTACTTGAGTCTTCAACTCTGAGTAGAGTTAGCCAGGCAATGGGTAGCAGAAGACTGGGGCTGGGGAGAAGTCATCGTTTCAGGAGGAAATAAAAGCAAGTACAAGAGAAAAGTAAAAACACCTTACAGTGTAGAGCATAATAAAAGCAGTCTTAAATTGCTGGAGAATAAACCTCAAGGAAGGAAATGGGAAAAGAGAAATAGGGGAAGGCTGGATCGGCAAAAGCCTACTATCCCTTGTTAAAAAATTTAGAAAGACCTCAACCTAATGAAAGAGGACAGATGTGGAAGAGTTTGAAGTCCAGCTGTGTTGTGGTTAAATTTTTGATGTTTAGTGGCTAGGAGGATAAATATAAGCAGAGAGGCCAGCTCAAAAACTTTCAATAGTTCTGGAATGAGTTAGTGGAAAGCTGAATCAGGATGAATGCAAAGAAAGGGTGAGTCACTCAGACACACCCTATTACACTCACTGAAGTACCAAGCAGACCTGAAACAGGGTAGCACATCTTGTTTCCCAACCTCGTTTGGGGAATGGAAGTGCACTCATTGAGAAGGAATTCTTTGACAAGATAACTGAAGGGGAAGCAAGGACTGCTCAACTCCCGCGGGGTCATATTTTCTATGAAGAACGTAGATTCAGTCAAGTGCAGACCTTTTATCTTGCTAGGTGGGGACACAAAGTTTGGGGCAGGGCTAGATGACTCTGAATAACAGAGGGGAGACTGATCCTATATCCACCAGGAGTCCTGTTTGCAGGCTAGATTAGTGAAAGCAGGAATAGAGCAAAAGAGATAGATTCTAGAAATAAGGATAAAAATTGTCAGGGCGTGATAGCCAGTTAATGTGGAAGGTGCCAAAAGCTAAAAATCAGAAATAGTTATTAGAGTGGGTCATCACAACCCCTTATTGGAAATCCATGTGGCCAGAAGCACTAAAGGTTGTGGAAAGTCTCAGATTTAATAAAAATAATATGGTATATATACCACATATAACAGAAGATAAGCAGGAAGGTCTACACAAAGGGCCACACTCCAACATGTTAGTAGTTCTTCAGTGAAATATATGAATATTCCTATAAGTGGGATAAATAAAACAATTAAGATAACTCCAGTTCAGTCTAGTCGGGTTTCACCTCAAATGAATTGAGACAAGGGCAGGTTTCATTGCCAAGTGGATGACAAAACTGTTTTTGGAGCTCTTTCAATTTCAGAACTGTGATACCCATATTTTGCTGGGACAGAGATAAGATTGTTGGGTTAGATTTAAGCAGGTATACCCTCTATTTGTTCCCATCTCCAAAGGCGGGGACCTTCCTGACCATCATGAACAGAGGTGGGAATATGGCTGCCTGGCCACATCTGCTAATGGCCATGGGGCTCAAGAGTTCTGTGGAAAATTACCTGACCTCAGCCATATTATTAGATCTTACAATTTTTTTATGATCTTGGTGTGTCCCCTAGGGGTCCATTTTAGAGCAAGAGAGAACGAAGTCCCTGAGAGAACATCACTATGTGATGGCAAGAAATCTGTCCAAATAGCCAGACCGAGGAGCACACTGTATACTGGGAACCTTGACTCAGACAGCAGCTCCGGGTAGAGTGAAACTCTGCCTGGCTGTCTCCTAAGCTAGACACTCTCTCTTCATCCCCAGACAACTCCAACTACAACCTAAAAAAAAACACAAAAACTCTCTCAGTGAGGTGGTTATCCCAGCCAGAGGGAGAAAAACATAAACATGAGTTGTCAGCATGGGGTGGAGGGATCAGGGTGATTCAGGGAGTGGTCCATGGAGACTAGGGGTCTGCAAGATACCAGTCGGGACAGCAGAGAAATAGAGAAGGTTATAGGGATGAACAGCAGAGCAAGAGCAACCCACGGAACAAAACGGGGCTAATGTGATAGACAACAGCCCATGGGGTCTGCAGAGCTGCAAAGTAAGGACTGATCACAATGCCCACCCACAATCTCTTCGAGCCAATAATGGCAAAGGCAGACAACTAGGATGAATGAGTTTCTCGCTTAAAGCAATCAGGGGGTTGGTCTGTATTTGGAGCATTACTGTACATTTGACTTGTACAGTCAATAGCAAGAGACATGTGGAACACATTGAAGATTTGATGTATTTACTTTGAAACCAGTATATTCATTGTCAAAATCCTTGACTTACAACCAGCTGGGTGTATCACCTTTAAAGCATTTTCTTTTAGGATAAGATAGCTGACTTCAAAGTCACCTCAATTATTAAGTCTATTTGTCTAAAATCCTTGACAACTATGCACTGTATTATTATTATTATTATTATTATTATTATTACCTCTGTATCTTTGACATTTCAGAGATCCTTCCCATTTTCTTCTGAGGGCAGAGGACCTTGCAAAATTGCCAAACGATTTTCCTAACTATCACTCCATCCTATTTAACTTTTCCTACATCCCTCACCATTCTAATCGAGTATGGCTGGTGGTACAGAAACCTTACTGACCAAAGTTAATTGTGAGAGATTGTGATCTTCAGGTTGGAAAATACCTTCCAAAACAGGTGATTATTGCCTTTTCCACAGCACCCATCATATTGAATGAAGTAAATGGTTAGTACAGGGTGGTCAAGACTTATTGACAGGAAGATCAATCTCTCGGTTTTTAGTCGTCATGCCCTCACAATCACTTTTCCTCTGGGGAGTAGAAGAGGCAGAAGTCTTTTTCTTTTTCTGTCTTCCTTATGGAAATATCCAGGTCCCATTTCTAAGGCTATAGCTGCCACTGTTTTGATCCTGCTATCAGAATAGTTGTGAGAGAACATTCAGCGGTGATTCATTGGGTTCACTAGCATTCTGTGTATTTCCTTATAACCAAAATTTTCAGACCCCTTTATTCTTAACCCTGTGCACTGATTCCAAACCAACTTATTCTGGTCATCAAAAAAACTACCTTTCACCTATCTAAAGTTCCTTCCAGATGTCAGTACTGGTGGGCATACAACAACATGATTGATGATTTAATTGTGATTTGACCAGTGAGAGAAATCAGGTCTGCAGTAACTCAAAGGTGATCTCAGGTGAGCAAGCTTGATTTAACCCTTTTGAACATATACAAATTATTTAGCTCATGAACCACCTCCAAATTCCTCCCTAGACCATTTCCAAAGGTGGTGCTAATTAGACCACATATTGCTCTGTCTCTAATTACAATATATTTAATTAGTATGATTTTTTCCTTCATTAAACTGTCATTATCATAAGGTTAGGAACCCTCCTGCCAGAGCAACCTGGGTGGGAATATACACAATTTGACCTTTATTAAAATCCTAACTTAGCTCAAATTCAACAATGTTCTTGGTTGCTACCACTAAAAAGTCAAAAGAATGTTAATGTATCTCTCTTGTCTGTCTCTCCAAAAATTTATTAGTGACTTGTGTACGTTTCCCAGAATTTACTGACCTCAGTATTTCTACTCCTTGCTACCATTGCTTCCAAAACCATAAATTTTCCTCTTGGATCCTCATTCTGGTCAATACTGCCCCCAAGAAAAGAGTACTGCAGAAGTAGGAACAGGGTCACAGAAAGTCTGTTCCACCCCGTGCTACTTTAAATTCTAACTACATTCAAGACTCAGCTCAACTTATGCTTCCTCCATGAATTCCTTTTTAAGCCTCCCAAACCTTTCTCTCCTCTGAAACTTCTCATTCTACAAATCTCATTGGGCATTTGCCCATGTTCTTTGTATTGTTCATTTATGGTCTTATATACATTGACTTGCTCCTTAACTAAATCATAACGTCCTTCTAACATTAATTCCTTTGACAGCCATTTACAAAGCAGTAACACTGTTCCAGACACTGAGCTATATGGTAAAGTTTTAAAGGTGAATAAGAAAGAAAAAAAAAAAAAAAAGAACTTGTCTTCAAGAAGTTCAAAGTGCAATTAAAGAAGCACTGATTTGCATACTGTTTTGATCCTCAGGACACAAATGTTAAATTAGGAAAGCGATAATGACATCAATAGGATAAAATGATATCTAGACTTGTCCAGTGGCAAGAGACTCAGATAATTCTTCATAAAGCTGTCAGTCCTTCATTATCAACTTCCCTAAAGAATTCATAGCAATGACTTCAAAAGTGCCTTCTTAAGATTATGGGAATCTCTTTTTGCTCTGGTATGCTGACCAACCTCAATTATCTCTGCAAAACTGTCTCAATAAAGAAACAGCATGGTTCTTCCCTGGAGTAGCTCGGAAAAAGAAAATATTCTACGTTCTCCTTCCACCTCCTCCACATTATGCCAGGAGTTATTTCCAGCCCCTTTGATGTCAGTGAGGCAGTTAAATGATGATCTTAGAAAAATTTATCAATTACAGCTACTTCTTGAAGGATTGATCCAATAAAAAATTAAGGAAAAGTACTTCCATGATCCAAGACATATATCATAGGATATTGCTAGGTTCCAACAAATACAGCTGATTGTGCCTTTTAAGCACTTTTTATTTGTGATTGATAAAGGACTGAAAATTGTGGGGATAATTTGGTTACTTACTTAAGATTCAGAAAAATACATTGTATGCAAGCTCATTTTAACCCATTATTCCAGGTATCATAAAGCAGAAAAGACCATGTTGTAAATTGTCATGATCCTTTTGGGATGATGAGAGCCCTACTTCTGACATCTGTAGATAGTCCATCAACATTAGCTAGAAATTCATATGATAACTTTCTTACTCTTCTTTATTGCCCAAATCACAGAGATAGTCTGTGCTTAAAAAGCTCTGCCTGATTCTGGATAGTAAATGATTAATGAATAGCACTCTGAACAACTCTTACAGGGAGATGTTTAATATCACAAGAAGTGTCACTGCCTCATTCATTCTGCTCAGTGTAGTAGTAATTTTTCCTAGGATCCCAATTAAAAAGGCACTCTCCTTTCCAAATAGTGAAAAGGATAAAACATTGCTCCAATAAGAACATTGCCAAGGATGTTATACATAAAGGAGAAGAATGCACCCCACACAATAGCATAAGTCAACCCTCCAGATATCATTATGAGTAGATATCTAGATAGGATTTGATTGACCTAAATATTGCAGTGCATTTAATATTCTATAAACCAAAAGAGACAAAAGCATGCTCTCAGTGCACTCAGAACATCATGTTCACCAAGATCACCTCTGACTGGGTCTCATGCCTATTCATTCTACCTGCACGGTGTGAACAGTGGTGACACTCCAGAAGATACTCTTGCCCTGGTATGACATTCTGTGACGGCTCAGTCATCACATGGAGGTGCACAGAAATTCTAGATTCTACTTTGTGTTTGCTAGGGCTGGCTCAAGCAGAAAGTATCACTATAATTCCATTTCTGCCTCATTTTATTTTTTTAATTTATTTTTATTTATTTTTAATTTTTTTAAATCAACTAATTAACATATAGTGTATTATTAGTTTCACGGGTAGTTTAGTGATTCATCAGCTACATATAACACCCAGTGCTCATTCAATGAAATGCCCTGCCGAATGCCCATCACCCAGTTACCCCATCATCCACACACCTCTCCTCCAGCAACCCTCAGTTTGTTTACTAGAGTCTCTCATGTTTTGTCTCCCTCTCGGTTTTCATCTTATTTTTCCTTCCCTTCCCCTATGCTCACCTGTTTTGTTTCCTAAATTCCACATATGACATTTCTGCCTCATTTTAACTACTTTGGAAGCCCAGCTTTTGTTTCTCATATGACCCCCATACTCTTCTTCTCCTATATCTCCTAAAATATGCTCTTTGACCCTTTGCTCAGAGAGCAAAATTTGAGAATATCGTTGCATGATCCTTCCCAGGGATACTTGTATCAATAGCTAAAATGAAATTTCCTCTGGAAGCCAGCAAGAAGGAGGGTCTTCCAGCAGGAGAGCTACATCGGGGACCTCTTCAAAATCACAGCATGCACACAGTGTACAAATTCACTTGGGAAATGACCAGCCTGGAGTTAGGAACAAGGCTCTAGGAAAATTACAGCTCTGATTGACCCTGTTTCTTCCACGTGATTGGTGCTCATTAAATGTTACATATCTCTGACACCCTAAAATTTCACCCTTATTTAAAGACTGAGGCTATTAGAAAATTAGGATTCCTTAGCACTAGCTAAGGGGGAAAGTTTGCCAAATAGTTATATAGAGAAAGACAGCTGAGCCTGATCAATGTCTGTTTAAAGGTCAAATTAAGCATATCCATACCATTTCTGATTAATGGGACAAGTAAATACAAGCCTCTACCTCCCCTTGCTTAAAGGAGATTTCACCATGACAAGTGGAGTGTCATTTATTAGGCTACTTTCAGACAAATCCACTCAAATTTACCTAATTACAGGATGTGCTCTGTCCAGAAGCTTCTTCAGCACAGCCCAGTGAAGAGAAACATCAGTAATTGTTCAAAATGTGTCAGATACACAGTCTTTCAAGTACAGAAGTCTCTGCAAATGCCATTTCACACAACAATGATTCTTGATAGAATACCAAGGAAATGTGAAGCCAAAGGAGTATCAAAGGAAATAATACACTCTGCTCGATGCATGTCCCTTCATTCTATCAGGGAGTATTTATGGGATTTTGAATGAGGTCACAGATGCCAAAGTAAGGTTTAATACCTCTGTCATAGGCACAAATGTACAGAGATAGAGAAAGAGAACCTAAGTAATGGGGACAGCGAGAATGCCAGACTAAATCCTGAGCTACCTACATTTGCCACTTTGATTTTCCCCTCTCGCTCTGAGTGATGGTTTGTGTGCCTAAAAAATAACAAACCTAGACTGGGAATGATTCGAAAGGCAGCAAGCCCGTGCTAAAAGAACTTCAGAGCCAGCACATAGATAAGATGGAGCAGATAGAAGGTTGAGGGGCAATACTCAAGGAATTGTAAAACAAGAATAGACAATAAAAGAAAAGGGACATTATGTACTTTCATCCCCCGTGTTCTTTCACACAATCTTCTGTTACCATCTGAAGCCAGGAAACCGTTGGAAATGGATCTTCTTTACTTCCAGTGATTCCTGGACATAAAAGTGGTACAGTACTTTTCATCCCAGGGACCACAATATCATTAAAAGCCTTTTAATATCATGAAGTCTGATACCAAGCTTTCAAGCAAGTCCCTTAAAGAATTTAGCCATAGGTAGCAAACCATCATTAGCTACGGAGTGAGGTCCTCTGCTAGGCAGACATCCATCTGCTGGGTGCAATGGAAAGGTCACTGAAGGAGACAGATGCCATGTCATCCTCTTATGAAATTCAGTCCAGTGAGTCAGGGACAAGGGTAGAGGGGAGGTAGACAATGAACAAACAACTAGCCCCATAGGGCCAAATCTACCATTCTGGGGCTAAAACTGGCATGGATCGCTCCTACCCATTCCCCATGGGTAGGTCTATGACATCATCTTCAGATGAGAAGAGCCTCATTCTCTGGGTCTCTGAGTCGCAGCCCTGAGAGGCCATTCAAATTGTAAGAAAGTTAGGACAAGAGGACTTTTATTTCTGTTTATTTTCCAATCCAAGTCATTGCACCAACCATTTGAACGCCTCCAGGTGACTGAGTCATGAATGCTCTTGTCAGTGGCACTTGACATTAACTAGATTGATTGCACCAGAATAGAAATCAGCTGCATGATAAGTGATGATGGCTTCTCTGAACTGGAGGGGGTGGGAATCTTTCTACCTCCTTTCAAGCAGTAGAGGATAAAATTAATATCTCTTAATGGAAGGAGACTTATCACCTTCTTTTCCACTAGTATCAATGTACAAGGACCCACTTTTTACCAACATTTTCCAGTAGCACATTCTAACTGAACCAACCGGAACTGAACTTACCGTTCAATCAGAATATTCGAACAGCTGGGGTGCCTGACTGGATCAGTCGGTAGAGCATACAATGCTTGATCTCAGTAGTCGTGAGTTCCGAGCCTCACACTGGGCATAGAGATTACTTAAAATTTAAAAAAAAAAAAAAAAAAGAATTATTCTAACAGCTGAAAACATATCCGCATGCATTATCATTCTTTACATCAATTTATTACTTCTATTCTTATCTGACAATTATAAACTTAGAGTATTTAAGCATCTGCTCGTGTTCATACTGAGAAATAAAGACTTAAAAACACAATCTTAAGGATTTTATCACTTAGAGCAAGTAAATATGTATGAAATCATTTATAAATAAGCAAGTACAACAGTTTATGAAATAGTATTAACTCATAAATACTAAAACTGCAGTTAGAGGCAATTAGAGAATAGGATTATAATTCACACCATTTCATAAGTTTCTAATTGTATCCTAGAATGAAATTAAGAAGCTAACGACCAAGGAAGCTAATGTTTCATCAAAAAAGGGCAGGCTCCCCTGAGGAAGATGTTTGGATTATATATGTGTAGCCCGATACAGAGCTACCTATAAACAGAAACCAAGCCTTCTAAGTCTTGTGTACTGGCCCACCAGAGCCACCCTCAGGGTATTTGACCCCACAGGCAATTACATTTTTGTGATATCCCTACGTAAATAAAAAATTTGATTTAGAAGTATACTGAAAAGTTGTGAGCCTTCTTGATATACAGTGATATCTTGATGAATAGAATCATGGGTAGAGAAGATTTACATGCATATTTGTTTAGTGCCCAATTGGTTAATGCAAAGATCCTTTATAATGTCTAGGCACCCTCTCTTCTTCAGATCCAGGAATTATTCCTTTGTGGTTTTTGTCTGGCATGTCATTCTTTTTTTTTTTTTAATTTTATTTATTGGGGCGCCTGGGTGGCTCAGTGGATTAAGCCTCTGCCTTTGGCTCATCAGGTCATGATCTCAGGGTCCTGGGATCAAGCCCCGAATCGGGCTCTCTGCTCAGCAGGGAGCCTGCTTCCTCCTCTCTCTGTCTGCCTCTCTGCCTACTTGTGATCTCTCTCTGTCAAATAAATAAAATCTTTAAAAAAAAAAAAAGATTTATTTATTTGACAGAGAGAGACACAGTGAGAGAGGGAACAGAAGCAGGGGGAGTGGGAGAGGGAGAGGCAGGCTTCCGGCTGAGCAGGGAGCCCGAAGCAGGGTTGATCCCAGAACTCTGGGATCATGACCTGAGCCAAAGGCAGACGCTTAAGGACTGAGCCACCCACGTGCCCCTGGCATGCCATTCTTGGCTAATTTCTACTCTCACCTCAATTAAAAAGGTAAAAAATGTTGTTATTACTCAAAATTCCATGGCTCTTTGGAACCTATTTGTATGGAAACAATATTGATCTTGCCCAAGCAGTCCCATAATAACTTTTATTTAATGCTGCTTACATCATTACTTGTGGAACTGCATTATCTACTAAATACTAGCTTTGCATAATTCTCTCTCAGGTTATTACTGTGCCAGTTGATGATGGACATAAATTCAAGTTTATCCAAAACATGTAGGAGATGTGAATAATTCGTTGTCTAGTTACAGTGAACTTATAGGTCAAAATTTTATAGTGTGACTATAGAACAACACAACTTCCAACCACATCGTATCAACCAGTCATAATCACTTCATTCCTACTATATAATCTCTTTTGAGTTAACTGCATCCCTGCCTTCCAGATATCACCACTGGACCCAGGAATTGGAAGAGAAGAATGGTCCTATTCATGTAGCATGTCTAGTCCTTGTGGAGCACAGCATAAGATCAAGCCAGGAAGGCTCAATGTCACCACATTGATCTAGGCCACTCTGAGAAGACATTTGTCTGAAGGGCCTGTTGGTATTGAGGAACAATGGTATGGAAAGCCCGTGAAGAAGACAGAGGCAGCCAGGCCCAGAGGACTACCTGATATTGGCAAATAACTGGCAGAGAGGGTGGGCAAACTGTCCTGAGTGCCAGTGCTGGGGACCTCACAGGATAAAGGATGGCTGCCACTACTCCCACCTT
This sequence comes from Potos flavus, assembly GCA_028534135.1. Taxonomy (NCBI): domain Eukaryota; kingdom Metazoa; phylum Chordata; class Mammalia; order Carnivora; family Procyonidae; genus Potos; species Potos flavus. The sequence goes on along the minus strand of CM052889.1, from coordinate 18,443,336 downwards.
CTTCAGGTGCCCATACCTGGGCACATGTGTGCATACACATATATGCACACATGGCTTAAACCCAGGGGTCATCAGTGGACCATTGGTACACCAGAGCTCTGAACTCATCTGTGCCCCAGTGTGAGTGAGAATCATCCAAAATCAGCATATCATCACCATCCTGGTAGTTCAGTTTCACAAGATTCCATGAAAGAAATTCTGCACTGGCCAGCAAGAACAATCATCTTGCTGCCAAACTGCCCTCCTGGAACTGAGACTCATCACAGAGCCCTTGGACAATCCCACTGGGCCACAGTCTAGAGGATGAGGGCGCATTCTAGAAAGGAAAGATGAAGACCAAGGGCCACAAGGGTTCAGGTCCAGGTCCAGGTCCCTACTTTACAGGTACAGGTACTGCCAGGACCGGTCAGTCCTAGACACAAGAGGGAAATTCACAAAATGTTGAAGTAGATGTTTCTAGTGACCGGGACCCACACACAACCAGGTCTGGGATTGGATCTCCCTACCTAAATTTCAGTGCTGGATGAAACGCCTTCCATATACTAGAAAAAGACTTCACAAATTTTAAGAAAGTTTCTCCAATACAAGTAACCACCCTGGGAACTGGGGGTGTGTAACTGTATATACTGTATCATCAAATACTTCTGGCAGAAAGAACTTCTGAATGGATGAGGTGTTGATGAGAACCTAGGTGTTGATGAGAATCCTCCATTTATAATAATTTTACACATCAGAGGACTTCTGGCTTCACATAGTTCAAGCTTCCTTTTTTTTTTTTTTTTTTAAGATTTTATTTATTTATTTGACAGAGAGAGACACAGCGAGAGAGGGAACATAAGCAGGGGGAGTGGGAGAGGGAGAAGCAGGCTTCCCACTGAGCAGGGAGCCTGATGCGGGGCTCGATCCCAGGACCCTGGGATCATGACCTGAGCCGAAGGTGGACGCTTAACAACTGAGCCACCCAGGCGCCCCTAGTTCAAGCTTTCTTTGTCTTCCACTATCTATGCATTTCCATTCATACCATGATATGACCTCTGGTCTTTCACTTTTTAGCCATGACACTGGTTGAATTGGCATAGTAGGAGAGGGTTGGTAAGAATATCACTAGAAGACACTCTTTCATAGGGAGAGCAATAATTTAACTGGATATCTGGAATTCTTGGCAAACTACATACATATATCCCAGTAAGTCCAAACTGAGCGTATTACTAGCACAACTTCTTCATAGCCTGATCTCAAAATGCCTATGACAAACCAAAGCCACCTGATATGAGGGTAATATAATAAAAGGGAAGCTGGACTGGAAAGAAAATTGGCCTTAACCCGTTAAAGCTAAAATATCTTACCTTTGCAAACTTTGCAAAGCCATACAATCACGTGTACACATTACTAGGACTCTTCCTTGGTCTTTGGAATAGTCCACAACAGTGAAGGTCTCTAAAGTTTCAGCTTCATTGGCTTCATGTAAAACCACCTCTGCTACAGAGACAAGCAATTTTCTATGACAGTGATGCCAAACATTTGAGTTTCTAGATTCATAAACTGATAGCAGGTTATATGGGTTAAATGACTGGCGAGGGATACCTTTCTAACATTTATGATTATTCTTTTTTGCTGCTATATTTATAAATTTTAAAAGGAAAGGGTAAAAGAGTAACTCATGGACCTCTCTAACTTGACTAGTTGAGTTTCTATGAGAAGGTAGGCAGAAATCTGGAGTGGTTGAATAGAGACCTTGCTCCTTTCAACAGAAACCTGACTTCAACATGACATACATTTTGGACTACTCCCCCTTGACACTGAAATTAAACAACAGGGACACCTGGGTGGCTCAGTTGGTTAAGCATCCACTTTTGGTTTCAGTTAAGGTCATAATCTCATGAGTCATGAGATCGATCCCTGCTTAAGACCCTCTCCCTCTGCCCCTACCCCAACTCATGTTCCTGCTCTCTCGCTCTCTCTCAAATAAACAAATAAATCTTAAAAAAAGAAATTAAACAATAAACCACAGTTTTCTCTTATAGAATCTCTATTCTTCTGGATATACACAAATTAACTTTCCTCATGAAATCAGCAAGAAGTCTTTGGAATCAAGGAAAACCAACTTCTATTCATTGCTCTTATCCATTCAAAGCAGAATTATATGATTTAACATATATAACTGCTTGCTTAATTATGTTTCTGGAATTGCCACCATGATTATATGTAACAGTGTTACTTACATTATAACGGTCTTTCTATTCATCTGCTTGTGTTTCTGCATTATTGATACCAGCTTTGCAAATGCAAATGTGCTGAGAAGTTTTTTAAAGAGTTCAATCCACCAGTAGGGACTACTTGGTTCTAAATTTTCCCATTTGATTCCCAAAAACCATTCAGAGGAAGAGGGAAAATGGAAATAATCATTTTCAGTGGAACAAGTAAGCAGAGAAAACCCCAGACTCCAAACTAAAGTAAGTGCTGCCAAAAGCAGCTGGGATTTTGCCCTGCAGAGAGCCTCAGAGGAAACAGCAACAGAAAAGGCACAGCAAACAGGGAGAGTGGGGGATCTGGCGTGGCCAGCTACAGAAATCACTAGCAAATACACAGGCAGCAGAAGAAAAAGGATGGGAGCTTCCCAGAAAACACCCACGTGATCATACCTTCAAAAGTGAAGGGAATCACCTTGGAATGCCAAATCTGTGTCCCTTGGCAAGCAGGGGCCAGTAAAAGATAGCAGTGGAATGGACTGGTGGTAAAAATCCTCCTGAACAGTTAGGTTTGGAGCAACCAAGAAGACATGCCTAATGGAGGCATCGTATATAAAAGAAATCATCTCTCATGATAGCGACAGAAGAGAGATCCTATCATTTAAAAGCCAGAAAGCCAACCCTCTCTGTCCCCTTCCTCTACTACTACCATACTTGCCTAAGAAATTTCAACTCATTTAGATATGGGGGGAAAAAATTCACATAGAATCCATGCAGAAAGAAAAATAAGTGTAAGTGAGCATCAAAATTGTCCTCTTGGTGATGGGAACTCACCAAGGGAGGGGGGGGGGGAATGTTGTCATGAAATAGAACAAAATGGTAACAAGATATTCTACCATAAATTTTCAAAACATATTATAAAGCAATTACAGCTATGAAGAAAGATCATAAGAAGAGGTAACAGCCAGATATCAGGAGGAAATGAAATAGGAATAAACAGACATCAGGAAAAAAAAAAAAGAAGAAAAGGAAAATCATTCCAGATGTAAAGACAAAATTGGAATGAGAACAGGGAAAAGGAATGCTGCGGGGAGGTCATTAAAAGACGTACAAGATGGAAATTGAAAAATAAACAAAATGAAACGAAATTTTTAAATGAAAATGATTAAATAGAAAATAACATAGTAGACAGGAAATAGTATTCTAACAGGCATATTTGGAGTACCTGAAAGACAAAAAATAACTGTATGCAACAGAACACAAGTTTTAAGGTACAAGAAAATTTTCCTGGAATAAAAAAAGACTTAATCTATAAATTGAAAGTATGTACTATGCATCAGTGAAAATTTGTTCAGGTCAGTCAATATGAAAAAATATGCTGGTAAAGATACTATCATAATAAAGGACTTAATTAAAAAAAAAAAAAAAAGAACTCTTTGAGGAGCCAGGCAAAACTTTCAATCTACATATATAAGAAAAGGAAAATTAAGCTGGTATCAGGCTTCTACCCAGGAAATTCAACACCACAAGTCAAGGGAAGAAAACCTACAAATACTTGAGAAAGAAAGCATGAGTGAAAGAATTGATATACAGCCAAGGATTTTATATCCTTGAAAGTATGAGACACAGATTTTATCTTCAGCTTCTAGTTCATGAAGCATAAAGGCTGCTGACAGTTTTGAACATGTAAGAAATCAGAGACTACTGTTTACATGAGCCCTTCTTGAGAAAATTACCACTAGAGAAAACCCCAGCCAACCAAAATGGTGGGCAAATCTTTGGCAAAAGGCTTGTGGTGAAATTGAATATATTAAAATATAAAACTAAGGCAAAAACAAAGGTGGGAAAAGAGGTAATAAAATGACCTAACAATGTAGGAATGATATGATTTATAAAAAATAAAAGAAGGGGCATAGAGGAGAGGTAAAATAAGCTTACTGCTTGTCTCATCTCCACATAAAGACAGTCAGAGTGTGTCATTCAAAGGTAAGACATCAATAATGGGAGAAAATACATATTTCAAAATATGAAGCTAAATGCTCAACTTGACTAAAACTGTGTGATATAAGAGAGGTAGTGTGGCCAAAGAAAAATTATGTAAACCAGTTAAATTACTGCTCATAGTATGGAACTAAGTGAATCCATTAAAAAAACAAACAAAAACAAATAAACAAAAAAAAGAGCAGCACCTGAATGGCTCAGTCAGTTAAGCATCTGACTCTTGATTTTTGGCTCTGGTCATGATCTCAAAATCATGAGATCTGCCTTGGGCATGGAACCTGCTTAAAACTCTCTCCCCTCTGCCTCACCCCTGCCACATGCACTTGTGCTCACTCTCAAAACAAAACAAAAACAAACAAACAAACAAAAACACCCACAAAAAGCAGAAGGAACTAAGGCCATTATATTAAGGTATACTTTTAAACAAATATTTATTTATATTAAGAACAAAAAGAATCCTAAATATCAGAAAAACAAAAAGTGCCAAAAGCAACTAGAACAAACTACATAGTGAAAGACCTTTATATTATATAAAAATAAGCACATAGAATACATACTGAATACATGTGCCATATCAATAAATGAAACAAGCATAACTCATCTTTTAAACAAATAGATTTTCAGATCAGATCACATTGGAAAACCCAACTCTGTGTTATACACAACAGACACACTCAAAACAATGTGAGTCAGAAATGAAAAAAGGAAGGATGGAAAAAGGTATTTTAAGAAAATATAAATGAAAAGAAGCAGGAGTTAGGGTATTAATTTCAGGCAAAATGAGATTCAGGTGAAAAAGCCCAAAGATGGACATTTTATAAATTGATTGATTATAAAATTCTCATGGAAAAATAAACAAGGACAGTCAAGGAAATTCTGGAAAAAGAAAAACAATAATCTAAGACCTGCCCTACCACGGATGCAAACACGGGATGCTAAAGCATGTGGTAAAGCCTCCAAAATTAAAACAGGGTGGCTCTGGTATATGACTGGACAAATCAGTATATAGATAAGAAGGTCCAGAAATAGTCACAAAAATATAGAGGAATTAGTAAACATTAAGGTGGCATCTCAAATCAGTGGCGTTAACATAGATTATTTAATACAGGGTGTTGGGGCAAGGAAGTTGCCTTGGGAACAGAATCAGGGGCCAGAAGAGGAGGAAAAAGGGGTAAACTGTGGTGGATCAAAATTGAAATGTAATCAATTAAATCATTAAAAAAAACACTTGGCAAAAAGTTGGGGGCAA
>CM052889.1:18402819-18437397 GCA_028534135.1 Potos flavus | reverse complement strand
AATTACTACAGAAGGCAATCTGGCAACATCTCCCCAAATTATACCACAATCATAGTCTGAAAATTTATCCTTCAGAGATCGTTGGGCACATGCAAAATGGTGTGTATACAATGGTGTACACCATTCCAAAGGTTGACGAAAACTCAAGTTTAAGTTTATTATGAGGGCAGCCCAAGTAAATTATGGTAAATTGATTAAAAGATGAAGACTGCCTCTGTTAGAAGAAATGAGAAAGGTCCTCATGTCCTGAGATGGAAAGACCTTTAGGATATAAGAAATGGAAAGAGGCAAGTTTCAAAACAATGGATATGGTGTGCATCTGGTTATTCTCCTCTTAGCCCTAGCCAGATCTATAATTCATAGTCCATGCTTCTCTGCCTTGCTCTGTGCTCTTGAAGCTTGATTCATGGGAATTGCATCAATAGGGCCCCTTTGCTGTCTCATTTCAGGTGGATTTGGCCAGTGGGAGCCACAGATAGGTGGGTGAGGGGAGAGAAGCCAGGGTGTTTCTTCCCCACTTCCTGTCTACCTTGCTACCCAACTTCTAGCAGGAGCTGCATCTAGCCTTGACTGTGACTCCAGCCTGCAAGGGAAGCCTCCTCCATGGCTCCAGCTCTCACTTGGCTGTGGTAAACCTCTCTGATCCCTTTGCCCCTTCCAGGTTAGGGCCAGTAAGATTTCTGGTCCCTGAACACGACCATTCAATCTCTGTAAAAATTTGTCTCATTCAATCTGTTCAGTTGAATTATCATAGTGGAATTCTGTTTCCTGCTGGAACCCTGATTTATGTAGCATACTATCTTTTACCCAAGAATGAAAGAGAAATAAGTTGATTCGTGTTTGCTTCCACTTGCATAAAGAAATTTTGGAGGGAGACACAAAAAACCCATCTAAATGCTGACTTTAGGAGGTGATTGGGGAACAAAAGTAGGAGTAAGATGATTCACTAAACATCTTTTCATAGTCTTTCAATTGTTAAACCATGGAAATGCATTATCTTCTTTAAAAACATTAAAAAGAAGCAAAATGAAGAATATATACAAGATTATATGGGGTGATATGCTAAATCAAGCTTAGTTGATTAAGGAAAAAGAATGAAACTTCTCTCTATATATTGATACAAAACAATCTCCCAGAATACATTAACTGGGAAAAAGTGTAGAAAATGTGTATAAAGTCCTTCTATCGTGAAGAAGGAAGGAAATGAGGGTGAGAGGGAGAGAGAAAGAGGGGGCAACTGAATATGCATATAAATGCAGGTGTGCATAGAATACCTTAATGATACACAAGAAACTTGTAGCAGTGCATGTCTTGGAGAAAAGAATCAGGAGTCTGGGGGACAGGCATGGGAAGATGAATTACTTTTTACCTTATACCTTTATGTACTTTTTAATATTTTCTACCAAAACATATAAGTAGCACATGTTTATTTTAGATAAGGAAGAAAATATGGATAAATTCATGGCATCACCAATAATCTTGGCAACTTTTGTTTCTCTTTTTGCTATCCTAATTTTTTTCCTTCTTTTGTAATAATCATGAACAGGCTAAGGATATTTTATATATTACAACTTTTGACAAGGCAATTTCACTTTTAGCAATTTATTATAAGAAAATAATCAAGGATGTGTGCAAAGATTTGTTTATAAGATGTTCATGGCAGTATTTTTTATAATAGTGAAAAATTGATAACAACCTACATGTCAGAAGTAGGATGTAAATTTTAATAAATTATGATACATCCTAACAAAGGTATGGCCTAGTGCTATTAAAAATAATGTTGCAGAAGACTACTGGTTGCTCTGGAAATATGCTGGTGCTCTACTGTTTAATATAAAATCAGATTACAAAATACAACATGATTCAAGAATATTTGTTTATATATTTCACAAAATTAATTTAGACCCTATTATGTTAGGCATTCTACCAGTTGTCAGGGACACAACAATCAGTAACATAGAGATTTGCCCCTCCCATTTTAGTCAAGGACAGAGAGAAGCAAACCTACAATGATTATATAGTATAAGACTTGTTAATAGGGGCAGTAGAGAAGCAAAACAAAGCTAACCAAGCCCAATTATACCAGAGAGAGGGCACAGGGAGTTAGAGGCTGGTTGATAGGGAGTGATATTCAGAAATGCTTCCTTTGAAGAAAGTGATTATATCAGCTAACTATTGCTGCGTAAGAAACCATTCCAAAATTCAGTGGCTTAAAATAACTGATTTATTTTTCTATGGGTTGGCAATCCCAGCAATCCTGTGGATCTATCCTGGAATTGCTCACGTGACAATGGTAATCCAAGTTCCCGACTGAAAGATCTAAGATGGCCTCACTGGTATATCTGACAAAGGATGCTGGCTATTGACTAGGGGTACCTCAGGTCTCCACATGGCCTCTCATCCTCCTGTAGGTTAGTCCAGGCCTCACAGAATGGTAGTCTTAGTATTCCAAGAGGTTGAAAGCAGAAGTTACAAAGCCTGCAACTCCTATTCTCTGAAGCTCACGTAATGTCACTTCTGCCACATTCTACTGGTCAGAGCAAGCCACAAAACCAGCCAAGATTCAAGGGATTGGAAATATAGACACCACCTCTTGATGGGAGGGATAGCAGCATTGCATTGCAAAGATTATGGACATTGACTTGATTCACCATTACTGTAATTATCTTCCACAGTGATGTGAATGAGAAATGAAAGACCGTAGGAAAGAGTTCCAGGAAGAGAAACCAGCTATCAGAGATCCCCAAGGTAAGAGAAAACGCAACATGTCCAAGGAACATTCAGTTTAATGGAGATTGAGCCTAAAACTGATGAAAGGAGGGAAATCAAGAAAAAAAATTATAAAAGAAGTTATTTCAAAAGTTAGACAAGCACTATGTGTGTATCTTTGGGGTAAATACCTAGTAGTGCAATTGCTGGTTCATAGGGTATCTCTATTTTTAACATCTTGAGGAACCTCCATAATGTTTTCCAGAGTGGCTGCACCAGTTTGCACTCCAACCAACAGTTTAAGAGGGTTCCCCTTTCTCCACATCCTTGCCAACACTTGTCGTTTCCTGTCTTGTTAATTTTAGCCACTGGTGTAAGGTGGTATCACTGTGGTTTTAATTTGTATTTCCCTGATGTCTAGTGATGTTGAATATTTTTTTCATGTGTCTGTTAGCCATTTGTATGTCTTCTTCAAAGTGTCTATTCATATCTTCTACCCATTTCTTGACTGGATTATTTGGTTTTGGGGTGTTGAGTTTGATAAGTTCTTCATAGATCTTGGATGCCAGCCCTTTATCTGTAATGTCATTTGCAAATATCTTCTCCCATTCCATGAGTTGTCCTAGCAGCAATGGCCACAATAGCCAAACTGTGGAAGGAGCCAAGATGTTCTTCAATAGACAAATGGATAAAGAAGATGTGGTTCATATATACAATGGAATATTACTCAGCTATCAGAAAGGATGAATACCCACCATTTGCATTTGCATCAACATGGATGGAACTGGAGGGGATTATGCTAAGTGAAATAAGTCAAACAGAGAAAGATAATTATCATATGGTTTCACTCATATGTGGAACATAAGGAATAGTGTGGAGGACCACAGGGGAAGTGAGGGAAAACTGAATGGGAAGAAATCAGAGAGAGAGTCTCTCCATGAAGAGACTCTGGACTCCAGGAACCAAACTGAGGTCTACAGAAGGGAGGGCAGTGGGGGGATGGTGTAACCGGGTGATGGGTATTAAGGAGAGCACTTGTGGTGAAGAGCACTGGGTGTTATATGCAACTAACGAATCATTGAACACTACATCAAAAACTAATGATGGCTAATTGAACATAATAATAAAAAATTAGACAAGCAGAATAAATACAAGCTAGTCTGATTAAAATAAATTTTTTTAATGGCAGAAGTTGTCAATGAGAATGAGAAGGAAAACTCTGAAATTTAGAAGGAATCCAGAAAAGGGATGGAGCGTAATAGCCAAGGAGTTGGTCATTGTGTCACACACAGCTGGACAATCAAGATCAGAACATGAATCCAAGGAAATGGTCTTTGGATCTATCTACTAGTTGGCCACCTGTATAACCTGACCTATTTCTGACTTTGTATATCAAGAGTAGAAACCTCTGTGTGAAGAATCATGGATATTTTTTATCTTCTAATTTTACTTTCATGTACTTTTTTCTACCTTTGAAAAATAACCCATAATATTGTCACTGACAGATAATCACGATTTAGAAAGTCAGAAATGTATATGTATACACATATTTTCATCATAAAAATCTATAAAAGTGTTACGGCATTGTAACTATATCATTGTAACTTAATGAGCGTCTTAGTGGCTAGAAGTAGATTGGCTCTACCAAAGAGTATGTAAAACATACTTCCAGAAAAGTTCAGCCAATTTATACTCTTAGAAGTAATACATGAATAACTATATTCCCTAGTCTTTCTCAATACTGAAGTCTTAAAAGAGTCTTGGTTAACATGAAAGGCTGAAAATGTAGTATTATGTTGTTTTAACATCTCTGTTTTTATCTTAGTGAAGTTTAATTTTTTCCATGTTTATTGGCTGTTAATATTTCTTTAGAAAAATCCCTGTTTGTACTTTTGCCCGTTTTACTATGAAAATGTTAATGATACGAAGGGATATTCCTATGTCATGAGTATCATGTGTTTGTTGAAACAAATCTCTTCACTCTATTTTAGGAAGTAGGAATTTGTATCTAGGAAAAGGGATAATCTCACAGATTGCAAAACCAGAAAGTAGAACAAGACCTCCCAAGGACTAACCGGAAAGTTGTCAGGCAGCTAGCTTGTTCTTGCTTTCTAGACTCTTCTATTTCTCTCTTCATAACTGTCCCTTTCTTCTCTTCATAGATTAGTTTGCTTGACAAGACTTCCTTTATATATTCATGGGGTTCTGCATTCATGAGACTGCAGGTTGCCATAGGACCAACTCTGAACCCTGTTCTAAAAGGAAGTAGAGCATGAATGTTCTCTGGCATGTACTATAATCAGCTATGTTATCTGCTTTTCCACATTCATATATGTGAGGCTGAGAACCTGACTCTTAAACTGTCTTGCTTTGAGCTAGATGTATCCCCTGTCAGATCAGACATGACTAGGGAATTTGGGGGGTCAGGGGAAGAAGTTCATATGACCTCTGTCCGTTTGTTTTCTTTTCAGAGAAGAAAATCTGGGCAGACACACAAATCAACTGATAAACATCCTATACCATCCAGTTCTCACATAGGCTGCAAATATGTTTCTTAGTCCAATTTAATTTACTTTACATTCCAGTGTTTTTGACAATAGAGAGTAAATGTTTTGTTGTGGTCATGCCTATCAATCTTCTCTTTAGCCAGTCAAAATTCATTATTTTTACACATTTAGCTGGTTATATAGTTACATTTGTTGAAAATGCATCAGTTCCCCCTGACTTGAAATGACAGTTTTTCATTTGTGAATATTTGTATGTATTTGCACCTTTTCTACTCTGTTCATTGATGTGACTCTTCTACATCTAGCTATGCAAATATTCCCACCTTATTATTCTGTCAATATTTTCTTAACTATTCTCAATCATTTTTTTCCAGACAAATTTCACAACATGGTCACTATAAGCAGATAATTGTTTCACTGAAAGTAACAATTATTCCAATTCTTAAGAAAAACTGGATCCTGTTGAACATATTGAAAGTCATCCTGTATATTGGTTTCAAACTTAATCCCTTCCTAAGTTATTGTCAAGGGTAATTTTAAATATATTTCATTTTCTCCCCATGCATCAAAGCCCACATATGCTGTGGTTCCACTATTCAAAAATATATATTTTTAAACATTAGAATCACAATCATCAGAGAAGATGTTCATAATTTAATAGGAATGCAATAAGTGAAACAGCAAAGAAACAACAAGCTATGTCTCTCAATCAAACTCTTGGGACTGGATAAAATAGATAACAATATTCCAATTGTTATTCTCTCTCTCTTTTTGCTGAAGATATAGAGCTGAATTCACCTGATTTAAAAACTTGTTTGATAAGCCTCTTCTGTATTGGTTAGTCTTTCATCTAGTCTTACTGCACTTGCTAAAATTTTCAGAGTAATATTAAAGAATAAGGCCTCTCTAGGGGACGTCCTTCTAATGTCTGCAGAGGCAGTTTTGATGTGAATGAAATTATCTGTTTATAGCAGCATTATCAATGCTCAAACTGTGGAGAGAGCCCAAATGTCCATTAGCTGATGAATGGATAAAGAAGATATAGATATATAGATAAATAGACATAGATACATATACAATGGAATATTACCAGCCATCAAAAAGAATGAAATCTTGCCATCTGCAATAGCATGGATGGAGCAAGAGTGTATTATGCTAAGTGAAATAAGTCAGCCAGAGAAAGACAAATACCATATGATCTCACTCATATGTGGAATTTAAGAAAGAAAACAGATAAACATGTGGGAAGAGAGAAAAGAAAAAAAAAAAAAGAGGGAAATAAACCATAAGAGACTCTTAACAACAGAAAACAAAATGAGGGTTGATGAAGGGAGATGGGCAAGGGATGGCATAGATGGGTGAAGGGTATTAAGGAGAGCACTTATCACGAGCACTGGGTGGTGTATGTAAGTGATGAAGCACTAAACCAATATTGCACTGTATGTTAAATACCTAAAATTTAAATAAAAAAAAAACAAAATACAATGCAGAACTAAGACTCAATTAAAATGTAACATTAGTATTGTTATTATTATGTCTATGTCTCTTAAATATGCTTAAAAATAAAATATAACATCATTTATTCTCATTATAGCTACTTATTAAAAATATCTTATTATGAAGTAGTGAGCAGAAAGTCACTCTACCCAGGCTAAACCTCAATTTCAACAAAGTTTTTATAGCTGTTTTTAATATGACCTTGGCCTTTTTAACTACTTTGAAAGAGAAAGCAGCCAGAATGCCACTTCTCATATTTATTTCACAACAGTATATTGCCCCCAAAAAACAATTAGTCTTTATTTTATGAGTTGTTTCTCTTTTAAACCTAAAAAAATATAATTAAGTCTCAGTTATGTACTTGAACAGAAAGAATCCCAAAAGAAAAAATTTTCAAGTTCCTTTTTTTGCCTTCGCTTGACACAACCAGTTCAGCTTTATGAAATGCACAGGTGACCCATTTATTGAGCAGGATGGATATGACAGAACAAAAAGAAAAAACACTTTTCTTCTTTTTCACAATTGCCCTTCAGACAAGCTAGACCAGCTCTCCTTTCCCAGGCACTGAAGAAAGTCTCTCAAGCCAATTCCTTAGCTTTTTCTGTCACTATCAGGATTTGGGGTAGTCTCCTTTCCAGGTTCTAAAAAGTTCAGTCAGATCTAAGTCAAAGTACTCATCTTACATCCTAAGGGTCTCCCACAGAAACCTGCAAGAAGGAAGGGGTCAACTCTTTTTCCTCCCTGTTCAAATTCACCAGCTGTTCATTCTGGCCGCTGCTTCTAGTTATCTATTGCCGTGTAACAAATTATCCCAAATTTAGAGGCTTAGCACAACAGTCGTTTGTTTTGCTTACAAATATGCCACCTCTCCTCCCCGTGGCACCACCTAAGGCAATTCAAAGGCTGGGGAATGACTTGAAGATTGAAGGCTGGAATGATCTGGAGGCTTCTTCACTCATACATCTGGAGGTTGATGCTGGCTCTTGGCTGGGACCAAAGCTGGCCTATAGCTTGGACAGCCACACAAGCCCTCTCCATGTGTCTGCTTGGCTATCTCACAGCATGGTGGCCAGGTTCCAAGAGCAAGTATCTTCAGGAATGGAAATAGAAGCTGTCAGTTTCTAAAGGCTTAGCCCAGAAACTGGAGTAGTGTCACTTTTACCATATTAATATCAAGCAGTACAGTGTCTGGATTCAAGGAAGGGAACTGAGACCCCAGCTTCTGATAGGGGGTGTATCATAGAATGTTGGGCCATGTTTTAAAACTGGTACACTCTGCCACACTCCTCCAGAGTCAAGGCAGGAAAAGTAAGGTGCAAAATAGTCTTGATTATAATCTATTCTCAGTGACTTCTTTGTGACAAGATTCCCTGATGCTAATTCTCTGCCTGATGGGTTCTCAGAGCTCCTTCGCATTAGGAATCTCCCCTTATCCCTCTGCCTGGGCCAAATGATATCCTCTCCTGATGATCCCCTATGACATCCCTTTCAGTCCACGTATCCAATGGTACAGCACGCAAGGCCTCTTTCTGCTGGGCTTTTCACGTCCCAAACGCAAGCAAACTTCTTGGGCAGGTCATTTCTGAATGTCCAGAAAATCCTTCCATGGTCTAAATTGGCCCCATACTCTTGTCCTACCAAACTCTGGGAACACAGACCACTCTCTCTGAGCATCCCCTTATACTGTCCTCGGGCAGATCCTTAGGCCAGACCTTCACCTTTACAAGAGTCTTAAAGTGAAAGGTAAACACTGATCTTTTCCCCCACCCCTCTCCCTAAACTCCAGGAGATAGCTCTAACATTCTCCTAAGCACTCACTCAGCACACCCTGCTCTGAGCCCACAGTGCCGCCAGACCCCTGAGTATCAGCAGGTCAGCAACATTCAGCCCAGAAGGTGACAGGGAGAGGAGAGATGTTAGTGTCCTCCTCAGTGTGCATGTGCCCACAGGCACGCACCCTCTCCTCACACGTCATGAGTGGTTTTCCTGAAGGTTTCTCTTTGGGTTCGAGGCATGTGAAAGGGAAATGCAGCACTCCCAAAATTTGTTTCAAAGAAATCTTTACTCCCCCTCTCAGCAAATCCTTGGTATTCTCCTCTATGCCCTGGGGTCAGGGAAGGTTGGCCGCCACCTCTCACATGCAGCCCTTCTTTTCAGAATGTGGGAAACTTGTTTCCTATGGCGCCTAGTTTGGGGTCCCAGCCTTCATAGCTCTAAATTTGTAGAAATAGTTCATTAAACATCTTATTCCATGAGCATCAACAATTACAACAACAACAAAGATGTAACCATCATGATAGGCATAAAGGACTTGTGGAGAAATCATTGCAACGCAATTTTCTTCCCCAGGTTTTACTCAGATAGAATTAACATATAATATGGCATTAATTTAGGGTGTACTATGTAACAATTATATACTATATATATATATATATATATATATATATATATAGTAAAATGATTACCACATAAGTTTAGTTAACAGCCATCACCTCACATAGTTGCAATTTTTTTTGTAATGTGATAACTTTTAAAATCTGCTCTCAGCAACTTTCAAATGTATAATACAGTATTGTTAACTATAAGTTTTTTCTCTCCTATGGTCCCTTTAAAAGTATTCCATGGGGTCCTGGTCTTCTGTTGGCCCCGGGTAAAAATTCAAGCTAACTCATGACTTTTTTTTTTCTTTAGAATTGGAAGATCCTCAAATCTGTAATTAATGGCTCTATCACAGAGAATCAAAATTATTGCTTCCTTTTCCCAACGTAACTGTGCAGCATTGGGTAGGGGGAGAGTGCATTTGGCTGATTCTTTTTCCTGTGTTTTTACCTCACTTTTATTTCTAACCCAGCTTCTGACCCCTCCAGATCATAAAGAACAGAAACACGGTAACATTGTGTTCTCTTAGCCTTGCACATGTTGAAATCTGACTTTTTCTGATAGGCAATGTTAGCAGATAAAAATATAGGACACCTAGTTAGATTTGAGCTTCAGAAAAACTTTAATTGCTTATCTGAAATTCAAGTTTAACTGGGTATTCTGTATTTATTTATTTTTTTAAAGATTTTATTTATTTATTTTACAGAGAGAGAGATCACAAGTAGGCAGAGAGGCAGGCAGAGAGAGAGGGGGAAGCAGGCTCCCTGCTGAGCAGAGAGCCCGATGCGGGGCTCGATCCCAGGACCCTGAGATCATGACCTGAGCCGAAGGCAAAGGCTTTAACCCACTGAGCCACCCAGGTGCCCCAGGTATTCTGCATTTATTTTTTTTCTTTTTATTTGCTAAATCTACTGATGCTCCAGTGGGTACAGTATTCAGAGGGGTTTCTCTGAGGCATTCCTCCTGCCTCAGTTGCTAGGATTCTCTTACTCAGCATTCCCTTGCTAAGAGTGGTTGCCTCTGTATTCCAGCTGGTCTCTTACTCTTCCCAAAGACCTTCCTCTGTCCTATGGTCCGCTCACCCCAATAGGAGACCCTCTTGGGTAGGATCTATGCTGGCCCTCTATACTTGGGACCTCACCTGGCCCAGCAAAACCCATGAGCAGGAGGTCCACTCTGAGGAGAGTAAGCAAGCGCTCCTCGATCGGCTAACGCAGCAATCAACCCTTTCGGCCTAAGGCCAATGGGACACATATAAAGTTCTCCAAGTGGTCTCCTGGGAAGCCCATTTTCCTGGCCTTGAGGTGAGGAGCAGGCAACCTCCATTTTAAATTCTGAGACTCTTGAACTCACACGTGCACACACATACACACACGTACACACACTGCAGCAGGGCTCAGGAAAACAGAAATGATAACCAAAGTAATCCATTAACAATACATAATGTACACTTGTGAATAATCAAAACCTAAATAATCCTTGTTTGCAAAGCTACATTTTACTTCAACTGGTTCTATAGAAGCACAGAACAGAAGAATTGACAAGCCAGGTTTTTATTCCAATTCATTTAATGAGCTAAAAAAAAAATCTCTGGATGTAAATTAATAGCGAGATGTCTGATTAAACTGGATCAGTGACAGCACTTGGCTGGCATGTGGGTCCACCCTGCTTGCTTAGATGCGTTTTCTTGGCAGGAGCCTTGGGGGAGGTTGGGCTGTTGACAAGATAGAATTCGTGTACTTCAAGTGTCTGCACGTCTACTCTATGTGGTCACACTTTTGTAACTGCAGAGAAGTGAGGCTGTGAGATATCACTCTCTTTAATTCCAGCCTACATGCTTCATAAAAGGCAACTTTATACAAAGAACTGGAAAGCAGACTCACAAAACTGAAATCTAATCAGAGAGAGAAAATTCAAGACATTATTTCTGCTTCAAGCCTACATAGGGTTGCAATGCAGAAGGTCAGTGTTTCTTTTATATTTTTTCCCATTTTAATAATGATGTCTAGAGATGCTGTAAAATAAAAGGAATGCTTATGGAGGTCTTTGTGCTTGTTGCCAAGAGACTAGAACTTCAAGTTATGGGACTGCAAAATGACATCACAAGAACACAGCTTGGCCTAGCCAATCCCAAGGCATAATGGCATGAATAGGAGACCCTCTTCATCCTTAGTCTATTTGCCTTCCTGGGGCCCACATATGCCCTTCTAACGTCAATCCCTCCACCTCTTCTAGGCACCCAGGCTCAGGGTCCCAAGAACTATTAGCCTGCCTCATTGTGCCTCCTTGACCTAATTAAAACCTACACTTAAAATGTTTCATTGCAGGAAGGCACTATTGTAAGAATGCCTAGCTGTTCTAACAAGCTAACCTCAGTGAAGGTAAATGAAAATCATATCTTGCTTTACCCTCACTTTTTGTCCAAGATATCTTTTTTTATTTTCAACTTCTTCAAACCTTTGATATTTTTTGAAACTTTGGAGCAGAGAGATTCACTGTTACCCCTTAAGTCACTGAGCATTCCTGGTCATTACCTCTGTTCACACTAGTGGCTGAGGGTCTCTAGGGTACACAGGGTTGACCACACGCCATGGTGACCACACCCATGGGATGGTGATCACCCACATTAGGTTTGTGAAAATATAAACTGTGGCACATTCAACTTTTCAAGAGTTTCTTTGAGTAGTGCCAGATCAAAAGTGATTAGGAGTGCTCTACCGCAGGAGCTAGGGGAGGGGGTTTTATAGAGAAGATACACAAGCAAAGGAAGGAAATTACTTGTTGGGTTTGGTCTTAAGCAGTTGCCATATTTGGAAAAGGCTAGTTGGCTGTTTGTGACTATGAAGTTTCATTTTCTGAGATATGAGTGCAGTGACTCTGGCTCAGGTTTTGGTTTGCTTAGAAGACTTCCAAGGCATTAGAGCCACCCCAGTTTAATGGGCTCTTGTTTGATTATACTAACAGTTCCATCAATTTTTTTTCTTTTAATAAACAATTCATTGCAGTTAAATGCATCAAGCACTTTTTTTTAAAGATTTTTATTTATTCATTTGAGAGAGAGAATGAGAGAGAGAGCATGAGAGGGGGGAAAGTCAGAGGGAGAAGCAGACTCCCCGCCGAGCAGGGAGCCCAATGCAGGACTCGGTCCCGGCACTCCAGGATCATGACCCGAGCCAAAGGCAGTCACCCAACCAACTGAGCCACCCAGGTGCCCAAGCACTTTTTCTTTTAAAGTAAACATGATGGGGCCCCGAGGTGGCTCAGTCCATTGAGCATCAACTCTTAGTTTCAGCTCAGGTCATGATCTCAGGGTAGTGAGATGGAGCCCCATGTTGGGCTCTGTGCTATGCAGGGAGTCTGCTGGAGATTCTCTCCCTCTCCCTCTCTCTCTGCTCCTCCCCCAACTCACACATGCACATGCTCTCTCTCTCTCTAAAATAAATAAATCTTTTAAAAAAAAAAATAAACATGAACCCAGTCTTTGAGAAACACACTGGATTATAGGGACTGCATGGGTTGGAGGTGTGGGGTGATTCTCATGGCTGCTACAATTCCACCATCAATACTGTCAGGTGTTTGTCTCTGAATGGGACATTCTGGTCTGTCTGATTTGGGTCCTGTGCAGACTCTGCCCTCAGAAATGATTTTCTTCTCCCTTCATCAGAAACAGCTTTGTGTACTGAACAGATGGGAGAGACAGTAACTGTGATACCAAAACATATGGTTTTTAGAACAGATAGGAGTAGTCATTCCAAATATTAGTACAGTTTCTTTCAGGTTTTCATGCAAGTGACACACATGAATGTCAATAGACAAAAATAACAGATAGCATTTTCAATCATCTCAAAACCTTCTTGGCTAAAATCAAAATTACAAATCAGTTGGCTTCCATTCGCAAAGTAAGCTTTGCCATCTGTATTGCTAATTTGATGATGGGGTAAAAGAAATTAGGTTGGGCCTAATAGAAACCAGATTCTTCATTCATTCATTCATTCGACAAATATATACTGAGCATTGAATATATGCCAAATGCTGATGGATTTGGGAAATAAAAAAAAACAGTTTACTGTCCTTGTTCTGAAGGAGCTAATGATCTAATGAAGGGATATATACCCATGTAGGAAGATAGAGAGATGATAGATAGATAGATAGATAGATAGATAGACAGACAGACAGACAGACTGAGAATTCCAGTGCAGTATGGTAAGTGCCAAGATAAAGAGGAGCATAAGACGCCCTGGGAACCTATAGAAAGACCACTCATCCCAACCTGAAGTGGGTCATCTGGTGAGACTGCTGAGAAGTGGTCTCAAAGCTGAAACATGAATTAACATGTAGCAATTAGCCAGACAAAGAGCAAGTGGGGTGGGAGGTGGTAGAGAAGAGAAGACTTCATGCTGTCAACAATATGGAAAAGAAAAGGAGACAGAGACAGTGACACTGACTTTAAAACAGACCACTAGAACAGAACTTTGGATAAAAAAAGCATGGAATAAACTCTATCATTGCTACTCATTAACCAAAAATCTATTAATCATAATTTAGCACTACCCTAGGTCCTCATCTAAGGTGAAAGAAATGAGTTGGAACAGATCACCTCTGAATTACATAATACATTCTACAAATATATTTGAGGTACAAGAACACCAGTTTGAGATACCTAAAATAGATTTTATACATACACATACAAACACAATTACATATACCATCCATATATGCATTTATATAGAAACATAGAAACGTGAAACATATAGAATATATATATACATCTAGTGTCTAAATAATATAACGAAAATGTTTCATACCTTGAAGTATTTCTTTAATGCCACAGAACATTGAAAATTGTTGCCTTCCAAAGGAAACACTTCTGAGAGCAATTGTGCACACACCAGCAGTCAAGCTGTTAATTAGACTAAGAGTGATTTCAGGATCACTTTTTCAAAAATATTTAATGAAAGGTGAAGACAGTATAAAGGTAGAAAATATGTAGCCCTACTAAAACTATGCAAATATGCTTGGCAAACACATCCATGCACTTATAAATTTCAAAGATGTCCTGCAAAGCCAGAGCTGATAGTTTCCTAGTATATCTTCCATAATAAAGGGCTGTAGCAGGTTTATCACAACTTGGAATTCTCCTGCTTCATCCTGAGGGAACTGTGAGGTTCAATCTCTTGTTCAAACCATCTGTAGCTGAACACAAAGCAATAATAATTATAATTCTATTTTTTTCAAAAATGAGCTTTTAAGACAAAGCCAACAGTTGAGAATTTAAGAATACACACACACACACACACACACATAAATGGTTTAGAAAGAGGAAAAGGTCTAAGTCTATTCATGAATCTAGGTTTGAGAAAACCTACTAGAAATTCAGAGACAAATAAATGAGTAAATTGTTTTACTATGTTCTAAATATTCTTCATACAATTGATGAGCAAGAAGGAAAGACCTCAACTATTTTTAGTGCTGGATAATATTCCATTGTCTAGTATAGCACAGTTTATTCATTTACCTTCTGAAGGATATCTTAGGTGCATCCAAGTTTTGACAATTGTGAATAAAACTGCTATAAGCACCCACTCATGAGCAGGTGTGAACATAAGATTTCAATTCATTTGAGTAAATATCAAAGAGCACAATTGCTGTATCCTATGATAAGAGTATGTTTAGTTTTGTAAGAAACGGCCAAACTATCTTCCAAAGTGGCTGTACCATTTTACATTCACACAGCAGTGAATGGCAGTTCTTGTTGCTTCAAATCCTCATCAGCATTTAGTATTTTCAGTGTTCTGGATTTTGGTAATTCCAATAAGTGCATAGGGGTACCTCATTGCTATTTTATTATTTTTTATTGTTATGTTAGACACCATACAGTACATTATTAGTTTTTGATGTAGTGTTCCATGATTCATTGTTTGAGTATAATACCCACTGCTCCATGCAAGATGTGCCCTCCTTAATACCCATCATGGAGCTAACCCATCCTGCCACTCCACTCCCCTCTAAAACTTTTAGTTTTGTTTCCTGGAGTCCGTAGTCTCTCATGGTTCATCACACCCTCTTATATCTCTCCCTTCATTTTCCCCTTCCTTCTCCTAACGTCCTCCCTGCTATTGCTTATGTTCCACAAATATGTGAAACCATATGATAATTGACTTTCTCTGCTTGATTTATTTCACTTAGCATAATCTCTTCCAGTTTCATACATGTTGGCAATTATTGGATATTCATCCTTTCTGATGGCTGAGTAATATTCCATTGTATATGGACCACACCTTCTTTAACTATTCATCTGTTGAAGGGCATCTCTGCTCTTTCCACAGTTTGGCTATTATGCACATTGCTGCTATGAACACTGAGGTGCATATGGCCCTTCTTTTCACTACATCTGTGTTTTAGGGGTAAGTACCCAGTAATGCAATTACCAGGTCATTTTTAACTTTTAGTTAACTATTTTTAACTTTTTGAGGAAGCTCCACACTGTTTTCCTAAGTGGCTGTACCAACTTGCATTCCCACCAATAGTGTAAGAGGGTTTCCCTTCTGCCACAACCTCTCCAACATCTGTTGCTTCCTGCCTTGTTAATTTTTGCCATTCTAACTGGAGTAGGTGGTATCGCAATGTGCTTTTGATTTGAATTTCCTTGATGGCTAAGGTAATGTTGAACCTCGTTTGCTATTTTAATTTATATTTCCTTAATGACCTATGGTATGGAACATCTCATATGCTTATTTGCCATCCATATAGCTTTTTCAGTGAGAGGTCTGTTCAGATGATTTTCCCTTTTAATTAGGTTGTTTGTTTTCTTATTTTTGCATTTGAAGGGGTTTTTTCCTATATTTTGGATAATAGCCCATTATAAAGACAAGTGTTTTGTAAATATTTTCTCCCAACCTATGGCTTATCTTCTCATTCTCTTAACACTGTCTTTCATAGCACAGGAGTTTTTCTGTGTTTGTTTTTGTTTTTTGTCGGTTTTTTTTTTTAGCACAGGAGTTTTTAATTTAAATGAAGTTCAGCTTAAGAACTATTCCTTTCATGAATCATACCTTTGGTGTTGTACTTAAAAAGTCATCACCATACGTAAGGTCAGCTGTCTTTTCTGCCATGTTATTTTCTAGGAGATTTATACTTCTGTATTTTACATGTAGATCTACGATCCATTTTGAATTAATTTTAGTGAAGGCTGTAAAGGCTGTTTAGATTTTTTTTTTTTTGCATGGGGATATCCAAATATTCCTGCACCATTTATTGAAAAGACTATCTTTGCTCTGTTGTACTGCCTTTGCTCTTTGTCAAAGATCAGCTAGCTGTATTTGTGTGGATTTATTCCTGAGCTCTCTATTCTGTTCCATTGATCTGTCCGTCTGTTCTTTCACGGATACCACACTGTCTGGATTCTGTAGCTTTATAGTAAGCCTTGAGGTGGGTAGTGTCAGTCCTCTGACACTGTAAGGACCAGGTAGAGTTCCTGGAACCGAAACTCACTAAAGTGTAGGCCCTTCATAGGTTCCCCTGCAGTTTTTAATTCTCAGAGTTGTCCTCTCTGGCCCCCAGCAATTTGTCAAATACATATGAGATTTTCCTACCCCAACATTAATTCCTGTGGAGGTTCCTCTCTATCCGGTAAGTTGTGATTATCTGTATTCATCTGTCAGTTTCTCCAGTTTGGGGAGCACCATTTACCCCATGATCTCACTCCTCAACAGATCTAAGAAGAGTTGTTGATTTTTCTGTTTGTTCAGCTTTTTCCTTAATGTGACTTCAGCATGGCAACTTCTAAGCACTTTACATGCCAGACCTGAAACCGGAAGTCTGTCGTTATGTTTAATCTCAATTCTTAGTGATCTCAGCCGGAGATGGTAGAATTAAAGAGAAGATGTGACTCTGAGCACATTCAAATGGGCAGCTACCATGAATACAATCATTACATTTGGCAGAAAGGAACCAATTTCTGGAAATTGTCTTAAAATTCTAGACCTACTTCAGTGGCAACATATTTTACAGGAAACTTTTCCTGAGTTTGTGGATCCTCTCTTCTCTGCCCAGCCCTTGCTTCTTCTTTTCTTTTTTAAAAATCCATCACTACCACTTTGGTGGGCTTTTCCCTGAGGCAGCCTTTTGCTCATAGCCCTGGCACCCACACTAAACACTGCTGTCAGAGCTGATGTGCAGTTTCCTACAAAGCAGAAGAATATCCAAGTCCTTTGGGTATCTTAAAGTACAGGACCCTTTATGACTGGTGGGACACACCCCCCTTATAGATTCAATGGGGTCTTTCCTAATCTCTTCTAGTACTAGATCTAGAATGGTGGTAAAGAACACAAACTCTGGAGCCAGACTGCTAGAGTTCCAGTCCCTGCTCTACCATTACTAGCAATTTGGACAAGTTCTTCAGTCTCTTTATACCTCAGCTACTTGAAATGATAATAATATTACATAGGTCATAAGTTTTGTTAAAATTAAATAAGTTAAGATACAGAAAGTTCCTAGAACAGTGCCTGGCACATACTAAGTATTACATAGTGTTAATTCTGATGAGACCTTTTCAATAAACCATGCCAGAAGCATGAAACTTTAGTGGATTGGGAAGGAGTTGCAGTAATGCCCATGATGCTAAGCCCTTAGCCCTACAGGTGGCCAGCAGGGGCCCAGGCCAATCATCTCTGGCCAAAAGCAACCAGATATGCCATTAAAATAATTTTGAATTTCTCTGTGTATCAAGATGTGAAACTGGGTTGGGAAGCACTACTTTTTTTTTGGTTCCCACGAGGGTAGCATACATTATTATAGGCCCATAATATCTCCTCTATTCTATTTCATTTTACTGTAAAGAAAATATCCTGGGAAATAGGCTCTGACTTTTTCATTCTAACATACTATTACCAGAGAGTCTGTGCTGATTACCCAAACATAGCTTTACAAAGCTGAATAATTTTGCACTGTACTTGTTGCTTCCTTAGGGTTTGGATTTTTGTGTGGGAATGACACTGAAATTCATCATGGGTCATTTTGGCCAAACTCCAGAGAATTCAAATTTATTCCAGAAAATTCTTCTGTCTCCCACTAAGATGGCATGTATCTGGTAAGGGCTGCTGTGAGTCAGTTAGGAATTATCTGCACTGACCCCTTTAAGAACCACACACTTTGGATGTCTTGGGTTGAAAGTTGACTTCCTGGGCCCTAGGTGAAGTTTGAGAGCTCTGGTTAAGTACCCTGATCTGGTGGGAATTGCCCATACTCTCTGCTCAGAATAACTGTGGCACCACATTACATTATGACAGCATAAATGTACCATGCTGTTTTCATGTTGCTTTGCAATTTCCCTTAAAATCAGAGACTTATAAATACATAGGGGATCTTTATCAGGTTGAAGTTATTCCCTCATGTCTCTTAGAAGGAAACAAATTCTAAGCTTTCCTCAACTTGGGGTTGTTTTAATTATATATAAACACCACACACATGTGTGCACATATACAGTATCATTGGGACTTTGCAGTTCTATTAAATGATTTTTACTCAGATGTTTTTCTAGTTTATGAGTAATTACACCGGATAATAACGGAATCGTTCCTACTTGTAAATAGTCTGAGAATGTGATCAATACCATCATGCTGTTTAATTATTGTTATTGTCATTTTGAAAAAGTGAAGGAAAGGGGACATCCATTAAGGGAAACAAAGGAGTAGAATAAATGCTTTTTAAATTTTGTTATTGCTGTTGTTACTTACCCATAGGAAGAATATACTGAAAATTTCCAGAGTTACTTGGTAAACACGAAATAAATTCCAGACAATTTTTGGAAAAAAAAAATAGATAATTCAAAACCAGCTCAACCTAACTCCACTGTAATGCTTTTAGACATGCTTTGGTTCCCATTTTGTGGACTTTCAGGATCTCAATGCCCTTTTTCAGCAGCTCAATGTAATATAAGAGTGTGCATCAAATGGAACTTGGGCCCCATCCAGAAATAGAAAAGAATAAGGTCTTCCTGATTTTAAGATTTTGTATCTTAACACATTAGATTGGCTGACATATTCATTAGGAAGGGAAACCATCAAGGAAACATTTTTGGTCTCTTTTTAAGACTTTGTCTACATAATGACACAAAAATACATCAAAACTTTTTATAGGATAGAGTTTTTATTTTAGAGCTTGTATTGGGTGTGGAAATATTTTATCTCAGGCTTGACCTACTTCAGTATTTTTTAATCATGTTAGCAGAATCAAAATGTTTTGATTATAGATGATGTTCCCTCTGGCTCACAGCTTGTACAGTGTTTGGTTAGTGTCTAAGGCCAACAAATAGAGCCAGCAAATGAAAACTATAAGCTGACTTCACCTGCACCATTTTTTAATAAAGAGTATTGGTAACTACATAAAACCGAAACTCCTTTATAACGTTTGTTTTCTCATCTTTTCCTTCATGAAGTTTGTTTTCTTGTCTTTAAAATGCAGAGGTTAAATTAGATGACAGTTGGAAATTTCAGCCCTACCCTTGCCCACCTCCAGAGAGGAGAAAGGGGCTAGAGATTGAGTTCAATCACCGATGGCCAGTGATGTATTCATTCATGCCTACATAATGAAACCTCCATAAAATCCTTAAACAAAGAGGTTTTGGAAGTTTCCGAACACATCAAGGTACTGGGAGGATGGTGTGACCAGACAGGGCATGCAAGATCTGCACCACGCCCTCTCACATCTTGCCCTGTGCACCTCTTTCATTTGGCTGGGCCTGAGTTGTATCCTTTATAATATCCTGGTAAACATAAGTAAAGTGCTCTTCTGAGTTCTGTGAGTCATTCTAGCATGATATTGAATCTGAGGAGGGGGCTTTGGAAACCCTTGAGTTTGTCCTTGGATAGGCAAAATGTGGGCAGCCTGGGCACTCTACTTGTGGCTGGCATCTGAAGTGGAAACATTTTTGTGGGACTGAACCACTTAATTTGTGGGATCTGCACTAACTCTGGGTAGTTAGTGTCAGAATTGAATTAAATTATTGGACACCCAGTTGGTGTCAGGGAATCAGAGAGTTGGAGAATGGTGTTGGAAAAGACACCATGGACTTGGGATGAGGGACAAAAACCCAACATCCATGTTCCTAGGACCCATGTTCACTACAGCACTATTTATAATAGCCAAAAGGTGGAGGCAATCCAAATGTGCGTCAATAGATGAATGGCTGACAAAACGCAGTATATACATACAATGGAATACTATTCAGCCATAAAAAAGAAGGAAAGTCTGACTCATGCCACAACCTAAATGAACCTTGAGGATATTTCTAAGTGAGAGAAATCAGTCACAAAAAGACAAATACTGCATGATTCCACTTATATGAGTTACTTTGGATAGATACGGAAAGTAGAATACTGGTTACCAGGGGCTTGGGGAGGGAGAAATGAGGACTTGTAGTTCAACTGCTAGAGAGTTTCAGTTTCGCAAGGTGAAAATCTGGAGATTGGCTACACAACAACATGGATTACTTACACTACCAAACTATGCTAAAAAATGATTGAGATGATAAATTTAAGTAGGTAGGCTGACCCTGGGGATGAAAGAAGAGTCAGAATTCAACTTCAACTCCTGCCAAGGTAGAAATGCTAACACAAAGTCCCTTGCAAAGGATTGGGATCCTCAAGACTCTACTCTGAAATGGAGTTATGGATTTAGAAGACTCGAGATTATCTAGGTGACTGACAGAAACCCAGGCCTTGTTCATAGACTGTTAGCACCCTCAGCTCCCTTGAAGAGGCAATAAAAAGTCCTCTCTGGAGAAAGCCAATATCACTCTAGGTATCAAATTATTATATTTGTGACTTCTTAAATATATGTCCAAGAAACAAAGAATCGCTCCCCTTTGGATAAAACATGAGTCATAACCAACAGAAAGAAGGGACAAAAGAAATTGTGTTTTGGAATCCAGACATTAGAATCATCTGATTCAAACTGTAAAAAATACTCTGCGTCTTATGCTCATAAATATAAAGGCAAAACACTAAAATGTCAGCAAGGAATTAGAAGCCATACAAGTAGCATCACCGAGCTACAAAATAATCAGTTTGAATTTACAAAATGGAAAAAAGCCAAAACTAGCAACTCATTGGGTGGGCTTCAGACACAAGACACAAGAAAAGA
The DNA here is from genome assembly GCA_028534135.1 of Potos flavus. Lineage (NCBI taxonomy): Eukaryota > Metazoa > Chordata > Mammalia > Carnivora > Procyonidae > Potos > Potos flavus. Next base: position 18,416,164 of record CM052889.1, on the reverse strand, counting down.
GAAAACTGATGAACTTTAAGACGGCTCAAAGGAGACTATTCATTAAAAACACACACACACACACACACACACAGAAAAATCACAACAACAAAAAAGTAAAGTCATAATAGAAGATAGACATATAGTTGATGTAATGAGATGCTATATCAGTGTTTAATTTGAGTCCTAGAGAGTCAAAAAGGGGGTAATATTTGAAGAAATAATGATTGAAAATTTCCCATACTGATAAAATACATAAATCCAGTGATTCAAGAAGACCCTAAAATCTATTGCCTATAAGAAACTACCAAAAAAAAAAAAAAGAAATCAAAGACAAAAATAAAATATTAAAGCAGCCAGAGAATAAAAGACAGATTACCTTCATTGGAGCAAGAATCTGAGAACTAGTTGAATTCTTAACAGCAACAGTGGGAGCTAGAAAACAATGAGAAATACCTAAAAGAAAACCAATTGTCAATCTAGAATTTGCTATTGAGAGAAAATTTCAATCCAGAATGGAGACAAAATAAAGACATGTTCAGACAAGTAAAATCTGAGAAAATTTGTCACTTGCAGACTCATCTAAAATCAACTTTTAATAGCAGTTCTTAATGGCTTAATTTCTTTAGACTAAAACAAACAAACAAAAAAACAGATGGTGCCTCTGGGATTCAGGCAGATTAGAAAGCAATGAACATGGTAAATATATGGGTAAATAAATCAAATGAATTTTGGATTACAAAAAATTTCTACAACAATAAAAATAAAATAATTTTTAAAATTCTGTTAGCCTCACAACTATGGTCATATTTCTAATATGCAAAGGCTTTTAAGTTGTGATCAACTAGTAAATGTCTCTTCCAAAATCTTAGCACATGCTTAATTGAGAATGGAGAGGATGGAGGAGTTGACATTATGAAAAGCTCCACTGACTCATTTTCAGGACATAGATGACTGAGCTCTAGAATCATCCATGAGATCCGTTTCCTAGGAAACCCATTTCACCCAGAGTTCAAGTGGAAATTCCTTTGGGAAGAAAGAGTTGCTTGTTCTCAATATTTTTTCTAAGGAGAATAAAACATATAACTGCAGCTATAAGCTCTTCCATGTGGCAGCTTTAGTTATATGTCACCTGTTAGGCAGACAAACTAATCTTTTTAGCAGCTTACAGTGTTTAGAACAGCTAGATCCAACCATATGGCAGCAGAAGATAGCCATCTAGGACTACACCTCCCTCCCCTCAATTTTTCCCAAATGGTTCTCTTTCTTCCCATCTTGATAAATCTGCAAAGTTAACATTTAATGCTTCATTCCATTGGCTTTAGTTCAAGATGGAACTTTTCATTACAATCTAGATGGAGCTCTAAGGATTAGGTCCGGTCTTGTTCTTGATTTCTCCTTCATTTCTCCTACACAAAACTGGGGCCAACTCATCTCCACTTTGCTCCCTTTCCATTCCCAATACCAGCAGTGACCCTCATGAGGCAGGTTCTGTTTGTTCACCATGGTCAATTTCTTTTAAAATTCAGCATCAAGTCACTGGTGCTGCTAGTGCCAATGTGACCTTTTGACCAGTACTTATAACTGGGTGTCTGCTCCAAGGTTCCTTTTCAATAGTCCATTGTTACACCCGATCCTTCACTAAAATTATGGCAACAATCCTGACATCAGATGAAGGACAGACCACTCTGAGGCCAGGATTTAGTAGGATTTCTGTGTAGAAAGTCCTAAACATCCAGGGCTCCTGCCCATGGCTTCTCCTCTTCATACTATAAGTATGGTCCACCTACAGCATCAGCATCACCTGGATGTTTCTTATAAATGTGCACTGAATCAGAAGGTCTACACCCACAGTTAGGCCCAAGAATCTTGTTTTAATAAGTGCCAGGTGATGTGTACACACATTCATGTTTGGAAAGCATTGCTTTCGGGGGTGACTGCTCTGGCCCTACTGTGATCGAGGCCCTCACAACCAAATGCCAAGTCCATCGAGTAGGGGGGAGTGCCCCCTTAAACCCTGTGCCCCCCTTCCAGGTCAAGCTCCCAGGACCCACTCCCACTCACAGGACACAGGAAATCCATGCCCAAAGAGGTCTTCTTCTGGAGCCTGCCCCTCCTCCCCAGCCATTCTTCTGAGGTTGACAAGGCCACTAGAAGGTTGACCAAGGGGCAACTCTTTGAGCAGGTAAGAGTGGAGCAAAGACTTGGGAGCAGCACTGTCCATGTGCATAGGCAGGAGTGCCCTACAGCACAGGAGCAGGCTGAAGGCAGTAGAAAAAGTGAAGAGGCTTCCATTGGTACTCTTTCCTGATGGCTATAAAGGAACACCCACTTTGTTTCTCCAGTTTGCCCAAGGGGGGGGAGGGGGCGGGGGGGGCGGTTGTGGCTCTGTCTCCTTCCTCACACATTTTATCCAATTCCCCAATGAGTGCCAAGTTTGAAGACATCTTTATTGGGTGATTGGAGCTTTCACCATAAATGTTAAGATCCTCAGATCTTTCAGGTCTTTTGTTTCTCTCCTGCTTCCCTGAGGGCAGGAGTGTTTAAAAGGCAGGCAGCTGCTTCTCCAGTCACAGGAAGCTCTCTTTCCAGCCCATTACTGCACAGACAGCTCTCTCCTTTTCTTCAGCCTCCTTGTTTGTGATCTCTTACTGCTCTCCCACGTCACACACGTGGACACACACACGCACATGCACGTGCCAAGCTAGATGTGACCTGAAACTCATCCTCTACTCTAGTACCATCCTTCTGCTCTGTCCAACCAGCAGTCAAATGCTAAAAGCAGGACAACCTTCACACAGTCCTGGGGAGTGCTACTCCTCCCCACTTCATTTGCTTTCTGTCCTAAACTCAGCCAGGTCCAATATGGCAGGAGGCATGCTCAGGTTCGGCCCTACCCATCTGAGCACAGGGGCCAGCAGGCTCTCTTCTGTTCGGTTACAAAGTAGTAATGAACCTGAAATCTGGGGCCTGACTGCCTGCACTCAAACCAGCTCCACCATGGAAAAGCTGTGTATGCATGAATGTCTCTCCTCAATTCTGGGTACTTAAAGTTTCCTCATCTGGAAAATGGGAGTCTTGTAGTGCTTAAATCAAATGCTACGAATTCAAACATGAATACATAACATATGGATTAATAAAGGTAAATCACTTAAAACTGTGTCAAATGCTATTTAAGTGTTAGCTATCAATATTATTACGAGATGCGAAATTCAGCCTTGGTCGTTGGGATGAAAATAGAGCAGGCCTTTTGGGTGAATTGAATTCAAGGCTACTGAAGGCTTTCCTAGCACTGGAAGAGAGAAGGGATCATCCAGCTTGTCCAAATTCACTCACTGGACACAAGGGTTCAAAGCCAAAGCATCATTCACTTACTCATTAGTTCAGTCAATATGTATTGTGCATGTGTTATGTTCCCGGCCCCATTGTCAGTAGTAAATAATGCGGAAGTCCTGCCTTTGTGGAGCTTACATTCTTGCTGGTAGCAGTGCATGCCTGCTTTCTTTGCCTTGGTTCATTCTAGAGAAGAGAGGCTGAAAGCAGGATTCAGTTAGCCCAGTGCTTCTGGGCCAAATGCTATCTTTAATACCATCTTTTAGTAACACCCCCAAAATACCATCATTTTCAGCCTGCACTTCTTGAGACCCCTTCCGGCTTGTTCTTGGCCCCTTATATGAGCCCTTTTTTAACCATGTCTTTTGAGTTTCACCTTTGAAGTGCACTGAAAGAATTCAGGATTTGAACTTGGAATCCTGCCTTTAACATTAAATTGTTGTGTGGCTATACTAATTCATTTCTGCTATTACAAATAATACAAATAATTTGTTGGTGCTATAACACATTTAGTGTCTTCAAACAACAAAAATGCACTAACTTTCAGGTCTAGAGGTCAGAAGTTCAACATGGATCTCACTGGGCTAAAATCAAGGTGTCCGTAGGGCCAATTCCTTCTAGAATCCATTTCTTTGCCTTTTCCAGCTTCTGGAGGCCAACCGCATTCTTTGGTCTGTGGCCCCTCCTCCTCTTCAACATCAACAGCATAACATCTTCAAATCTCTCTGTTGCTCTGGTCCTCCCTTTTCCACCTTAAGGGACCCTTGTGACTATAGTGTGCCCCCCGAGATAATCTCACCTTAAACTCAGTTGATTAGCAACCTTAATTCCATCTGTAACCTTAATTCTCCTTTGCCACATAATATAACATATTCATAGATTGTAGGTATTAGCACAGAGACGTCTTTGAGTGGCCATAATTCTGTTGCCTACAACAAGTTTTCTAATCTCATTGAGACTTGTTTTCTTCAACTATGAAATGAGGATTATAATACATTACTATGAAAGATAGTAGATATATTATAAGCATTTTTTTATTATAAGCATTTTTAAAAATCATAGATATTGGGGCACCTGGGTGGCTCAGTCGGTTAAGCTTCAGCCTCGGCTCAGGTCATGATCCCAAGGTCCTGGGATTGAACCCCGTATTGGGCTTCCTGCTCACCGGGGAGCCTGCTTCTCCCTCTCCTGCTCCCCTTGCTTGTGCGCTCTCTCTCTCTCTGACAAATAAAGAAATAAAATCTTTTTAAAAAATCATAGATATTTAATTATTTATCTGACACAGTGAGCTCACTTCCTTCAGCACCTACAGATCACATCACCTCTCCTCCTCAACTCCACACAATTTATTTCCCACAGCCATGCTGGCAAGATCTGATGGTGGGTCTTCATAACATGGGTGCTCTTTTAAGGACAGAATCAGAACTGAGACCAAAAGTACCCATTAGACTTCAACAGTCATTTACATAAATGACTGCTTGGTATAAATTAGGTTTTATGAAATCGTTTCCTGAGAATAATTATCATGGAGGTGAAGGAAATGGAAAATGAGGGCCCTAAAGCCTTCCCTGCTCTGCAATTGCCCAAGAATGGTCTTGGTGATAATATTTTTTCAGGGGACCCAGATCCCAGAAGCACAAAAATGATATTCCTTGTCAGGCTTTAACTTATTTCACTGCATAATCATTCACAATGAATACAGTCCCCTTAAGGAATATAATCTTTGAGGTCATAAGTGCAGAGAGTATATCTTGTTTCATATTGGATTCCAGTTTTACAAGAAAAGGTTGGTGCTTATTTTGATGGACCTAATATTTTTAAAACAACTGAAAAACAGATATAATGAAATAGACAAAAATGGAAACTTTTTCCTCCTCAAAACTAATGTTTATGACATTCTGCTGCTTGCATGCAAAGAGAATAAAATCTGGTGGCAGAAGAAAAATCTGTTACTTCATTGTAAAAGGCTCCTGTTGTGATCTGAAATGGAGGCACTCTCCAAATGGACTGAGGTGGATACTTGTCATTTTTTCTGAACATTTTCTTGAAGATTCTGTCGTTCTTCCAGGATCTGAACCACTTCCTATGTTTGGAAAATTTTCCATCTCCTGAGTCTTGGTGGAAGGTACAGACTTCTTCTACCTTCAGAAACTAAAGCAGCAAGATATCATGTTCCCAGACTCCTTTGCAGCTATGGCATGACCATATAACCTAAGCTTCACCAATCAGAGCACCTGCTTCTGACCATTAATTAGAAATCAGTGACCAGGCAGAATCTTTTCTGACAATAGGTAGAGGCAATGTTGGCAACCATACCCAGTACCAGAGCCTGCAGTAATTATATTCAGTGTCCAAGAGCATGCCATCAGCAGAGTAAGCTGTGGGAACCAGCACTCAGAAGTAACATTAGAATGCCACTAGACCAATAATTTGACGTATTGTCTCAACTATGTAGCCCTGAGTCTTCTTCTTTAATTATCCCAGCAATTTTCCCAGATCTCTAAACTTCTTTTAATAATTTCTCTGCTGCTTAAATCAGCCATATGTACTTTTATAACTTGTGACCAGAACCCAAAAAAAATGTTCTGGAGAGAGGGGCACCTGGGTGGCTCAGTCGTTAAGCATCTGCCTTCCCCTCAGGTCATGATCCCAGGGTCCTGGGATCGAGCCCCACATCGGGCTCCCTGCTCAGCAGGAAGCCTGTTTCTCCCTCTCCCACTCCCCCTGCTTGTGTTCACTCTCTCGCTGTGTCTCTCTCTGTCAAATAAACAAATAAAATCTTAAAAAAAAAAAAGTGTTCCGGAGAGATCGGTGCTTGGTGCACCCAAAAATGTATTAAAGTCTCTGAGGAAATTGGCCTTGCCACAGTCCCGCTTAGTATCTAAAGAATTGTGATCTCTGCTTCACCTTCCTCCAAGTTTCATAAACTTAAAATGTCAGGAAAGGCATTAAAGGTTATCTAATTTCTGTATTTTACACCTGGGAAAGCCAGGCCTAGAGAGGCAAGTTAAAAGTTAAGTCCACACTGCACAAGAAGCATCTATGAGACGCTCCCGGGGCAGAAGCAACCTTGACTTAATTTAGTCCTCAATTCTTTTGATGGGCTATTTAATTTCTTAATTAAATTTTTGTTTGTTTGATATCCCATGCATGAGATTCAATCACAACCATATTGGCCTCCCTGGCAAACAAGCCCTATCTATCCGGTGATCACACTGAAGGACTGCACATTTTCTAACATGAGAAATCCATGGTTAGAAGGAAACACCATTTATTTGGGGTTTTTTTTATTCATAGCAACGTTTGGAAGGGAATTATAGGGAAAAAATATAAGCTAGGATAATCCTGCCTTGCAACTATATTAAGCCATAACTGGACAGATGAATGCAACTCTTTCAGGAAAAGTGTGGTGGAGATAGTTCTGGATTGGTCACCCTTCTCTCTTCTGGCTCAGAAAAACTGTTCTTGAGTTTGTATTTCAAACAATAGCAGTCTTTTTTCTATTTTTGATTTGATTATCTCTCAAGAGAGATCTGAAGACACAAAGCACTTATTTTGACAAAAGGTGTCACTCTTATTACTTTTATTATTGTTATTATTAGCACATCTATTAGGTAAGTCTTAGCATGTCCACACTGAGATAAGAATCTGAGGTACAGAGAGCTAACTTGTCCAGGACTGGAAAATGGATAAGGTGTAGAGCAAGCATTGAAACCTATTTGCTCTAACCACAAAGTCCAGGCTCCTCCCACTCTACTTGGCTACCTGCTCACTCCGGGCTAGAGTGTATTAGACAGCAGCCTCCGAAAGTGACATGTCAACAAGATAACTCCAGGTGGAATTTGGTGTACCTAGGATGCTTCTCACCCTCTCTTTCTTGCTCCCTCACTCTCTCCCAGGAAAGAGGGACAAGCCTAAACATCTGAAGTATTTCTTGTCACAGCAAGACAATGTTATCAGTTTGAACACAAGATTAGGTCAGACTGGACTGCTAGAAGAACCAGTAAGGCAGGACATGATGAGCTAGGAAGTCACCGTGGGATGACTGATCTCTCCCAACTTGGAGGCCCCTTTGAGCAGTCATTTGCAAAATAACTTGTAACAAAGGAGAGTGTTGGTGATCCTGAGCTGAATCTTAAGGAGCTTCCTGAGAAACAGACCGCAGCTGTAGAGTTTTCCTGTTCCTTGACACTGATGCCAACTTGTGCATTAAATTCTTCATTATCTTCAGCCAGTCAGATGCTGGCACTGTTGTGATGATTCTGTCTCAAACCTCACCACGAACTTCTCTCCCTGTGAAGGTCTACCATGCTATCATCCTGTACCTGATTCAAGGGCATCGAAGCAAGTTTAAGAATTTTAGGATTTCCAAATCCTTCAGATTCATTCACTGAGCCTCCTTGGCCAGATCATATTTAGACACCAGTGTGGCTTGATTTCTGAGCAGATGAGGGTTTACTAAAAGCCAGAAGTTTAAAGTCATTCACACCAGAAGATTATCCAGCCTTATTCTGATGCTTGGCTATCACAGATGTTGTTGGTACCCTCCCACATGCCTTCTGTACTCACCATGCTGTATATAGTCATTCCCTGCCTCGTCTAGGAAGGGATACATGCATTCCAAGACTCCCACGGATGCTTGAAGCCCCAGATAAGACTGAACCCTATTTATACTATGTTTTTCCTATGTACATAGCTATGATAAAGTTTAACTTATAAATTAGGCACAGTAAGAGATTAAAAATAAGAATAATAAAAATAGGACAATCATAACAATATACTGTAATAAAGTTCATATGAATGTGCTCACTCACTCTTCTTCTTGTGATGACAATAAAATGCCTACATGATGAGATGAAGTGAGATGAGTGATGTAGGCATTGTGATGTAGCGTTCAGCTACTTGACCTTCTAACATTATGTCAGAAGAGGATCATCTGCTTCTAGTCCACAGTTGACCATGGGTCACTGAATCAGAAAAACAAGAAATGGCAGACGATGGAGGGACTACTTAATGCAGGCTTCTAAGAACAAATGCCAGCAAATAAAGTCTTCCTTGAATTGAGCATACCAGAGCTCCAAGGAGTAACATCCCTGGGAGCAGCTCTCATCGGTGATTGCCAAGCATTAGGACAGTAATGCAGGTAATGCTTCTTACCCATGCAGGATTATTAATAGTGTCTCCCTTCATTTTCAGCAGCTCATTGCCAAGAGGATACATGGCCCCCTTGGTCATTAGTGACTTTGGAAAGAGCTGTTTCAGTAGAGCAGTAGAGGTGGAAACTAGACTGGAGTATGAATAGGAGGTGAGAAAACTGAGTCAGCTTGTGTAGATGAGTGTTTTGAGAAGTTTTTGAAAGGAATAAAAAGGTGAGGCAGCTGGAGGATGCTCTGGTGACAAGAAAGGGCTTTTTTCAGTATGTTTTAGGTGTGATGATGGAAGAAATCCTCTAATGAGCACAAGATTGATAATGAAGGAAAGAAAGGAGAAAACTAAAGAACCAAAGTTCTTGGGGGATGGAGGGGATTAAATCAGACAAGCAATTGCCATTAGCTAGAACTCTTTTGCCTGATAGAGTAAGTGCCAAAGAACCACGATTTTTATTTATAAATAATGTACATATAATAGTTATATTATTTTAGTTATAAATAATGTACATATAATTAATTCCTACTTTGTTTTAACTGTCCTTTTTGATATTTCTCAACACAAGTTGATCATCTAATGCTCAGGATGATTGTTTCATTAACATACTATAATGGCTTCTAAGAATCATGTTCATCTAATAACAATAACTTAGATCAGCATTTCCAGAATTGTGACCTATAGATGCCCGTGCCTCATAAATTATTAAGAGTACTCAGAGGTAGGAGGAGGAAAAAGATGGCAGAAAAGTAGGGGACCCTATTTCAATTGGTCCCCTGAATTGAGCTAGATATCTACCAGACCATTCTGAACACCCACGAAATCAGCCTGAGATGTAAGAAGATATATCTGGATCTCCACAAACAGAATATATCTGGCAGTTGGTCTCAAGGTACAAAGTGGGGAGTGGAGCCATGATTTTGCATACAGATATTGGAACATAAATGGAAGGGGGAGGAAGCCGCCATAAGTGCTTGAGATGAGAAGGTGAAATAACACAGGAGTGCAAAAGCATCCCACGCTGGAGACCAGGCAAGACTTGCAGACCAGTAGCGGTGGGGAAAGGACTTTAGGGCAGCCCTCTAGACTGAAATCTGGAATTGCAGGGGTGCACATGTGAACCAGGGGTGGCTGGTGGTTTTAGAAGCACAAGGGCAGAGATGTGCCCAGACCTGGAAGCCAGGGCTAGGAGTGCTGCTGTGGGGCATACAACCCAGGACACTGCAGTTTTTAACAGCACAGACAGAAATGGAGACAGTGTGGCCTGGAGAGCTCAGCGAAGATCAAACTGTGATCTCTCTGCTCTGAGATAGAGGTTTTGATCCGGTCATTTCTGCTCTCTCAGAAAAGATGCGGAAAACCACTACGGGAAGCCACCAGAGAACGAAAGCCCCGAAATACCGATTTTCACTGTGCCCATCCCCCACCCCCCACAGGGCAGGGCAACTCTGCCCAAACAGGGTTGCTTGAGTAACAGTATGGCAGGCCCCTCCCCCAGAAGACAGGCTGGAAGAACAAGAGGCCAACAACCCTAGGGTCCCTATAAAACAGGTACATCTTGCTTAGGTTAGGATCAATAATTTGGACTCTGTACATTCCCTCAACTGCCCCTCAACAGAATGACTAAGAGGAGGAGCCCCCAACAAAGGAAAGAACCAGAGAATGTGGCCTCTGCCACAGAACTAATGGATATGGATATAACAAAGATGTCAGAAACTGACTTCAGAGTAACAATTATCAAAGCGATATCCAGGCTTGAGAAAAATATTAACAACAATATAGAAACTCTAAGGGCAGAAATGAGATCTAAATAAGCCGAACTTAAAAATGCTATAAATGAAATGCAGTCTAAACTGAATACACTAACTGCCAGGGTAAACAAGGCAGAAGAATGAATTAGTGAGATAGAGGGTAAGATGATAGAAAAGAAGGAAATTGAGGCAGCATGGGGAAAAAAATTAAAACCCAAGGAATCAAACTCAGAGAGATTAGTGATAGAATGAAACATTCCAATATCAGACTTACTGGGATCCCTGAGGGGGTAGAAAGAGAGAGAGGTCTAGAAGATATATTTGAGCAAGTAGTAGCTGAGAACTTCCCTGATCTGGGGAAGGAAACAAGCATTCCTGTCCAAGTGGCAGAGAGGACCACTCCCAAGATCAATGAGAACAGACCATAACTACAACATAGAAGAGTACAATCTGCAAATCTTAGATCCAAGGAAACAATCTTGAAAGTGGCAAGAAGGAAGAGATTTCTTACATACAGAGGGAGGAACATCAGAATAACGTCAGACCTGTCCACAGAGACCTGGCAAGCCAGAAAGGGCTGGCAAGACATATTCAGGGTACTAAATGAGAAGAAGACGCAGCCAAGGATACTTTATCCTGCAAGGCTCTCATTCAGAATGGATGGAGAGACAAGGAGCTCCCAAGACAGGCAGAAACTGAAAGAATATGTGACCACCAAGCTGGCCCTGCAAGAAATATTAAGGGAGGTTCTATAAAAGGAGAAAGACCCTAAGAGTGATATAGAACAGAAATTTACAGGGAAAATCTATAGAAACAAGGACTTCACAGGCAACATGATGAGAATAAAATCATATCTTTCAATAATCACTCTCAACGTGAATGGCTTAAATGCTCCCATGAAACAGCATAGGGTTTCAGATTGGATAAAAAGACATGACCCATCCATATGCTGTCTACAAGTGACTCATTTTGAACCTAAAGATACATCCAGACTGAAAATGAAGGGACAGAGAACAACTTTTCATGCCAACAGACCTCAAAAGAAAGCTAGGATAGCAATTCTCATATCAGACAAATTAGATTTTAAGCTAAAGACTGTAGTTAGAGATACAGAAGGACACTATATCATGTTTAAAGAGTCTATCCAACAATAAGGTCTAACAAATGTACATAGCTATGTCCCCAACATGGGAGCAGCCAACTACACAAGCTAACTGTTAACCAAAATAAAGAGACATATTAATAATAATATGCTAATAGTAGGAGACCTCAACACCCCACTCTCAGCAATAGACAGATCATCTAAGCTGAAAACCAACAAAGAAACAAGAACTTTGAATGACACACTGGACCAGATGGACCTCATAGATATATACAGAACATTCCATCCTAAAACAACAGAATACTCCTTCTTCTCAAACACACATGGAACTTTCTCCAGAATAGACCACATACTGGGTTGCAAATAAGGTCTCAACCGACACCAAAAGATTGAGATTATTTCCTCCATATTCTCAGACTGTAACACTTTGAAACTGGAACTCAACCATAAGAAAAAATTTGGAAGAAATTCAAACATTTGGAAGCTCAAGACCATCCTGCTTAAGAATGTTTGGGTCAACCAGGAAATCAAAGAAGAACTTAAACAATTCATGGAAACCAATGAGAATGAAAACACATTGGTCCAAAACCTGTAAGATACTGCAAAGGCAGTCCTAAGGGGGAAATACATAGCCATCCAAGCCTCACTTAAAAAAAATAGAAAAATCCCAAATACATAAATTAACTTTACACCTTAAAGAACTAGAGAAAGAGCAACAAATAAAGTCTAAGCCACACATAAGAAGAGAAATAATTAAGATTAGAGCAGAGATCAATGAATTAGAAACCAGAAAAACAGTAAAGCAGATCAATGAAACTAGAAGCCGGTTCTTTGAAAGAATTAATAAGATCAATAAACCACTCGCCAGACTTATCCAAAAGAAAAGAGAAAGGACCCAAATTAATAAAACTACAAATGAAAGGGGAGAGATCACAACTAACATCAAGGAAATAGAAACAATTAATAGAAATTATTATCAACAACTACATGCCAATAAATTAAGCAACATGGAAGAAATGGATGCCTTCCTGGAAACCTGTAAACTACCAAGACTGAAACAGGTCTAACACGAGTAGACCAATAACCAGTAACGAGATTGAAACAGTCATCAAAAACCTCCCAAAAAACAAGAGTCCATGGCCTGATGGATTCCCTGGGGAATTCTACCAAACATTCAAAGAAGAAATAATACCTATTTTCCTGAAGCTGTTTCAAAAAATAGAAACAGAAGGAAAACTTCCAAACTCATTCTATGAGGCCAGAATTACCTTGATCCCAAAACCAGGCAAAGACCCCAACAAAAAGGAGAATTACAGACTAATATCCCTGATAAACATGGATGCCAAAATTCTCAACAAGATCGTAGCTAATAAGATCCAACAGTACATTAAAAGGATTATCTACCATGACCAGGTAGGATTTATCCCTGGGATGTAAGTGTGGTTCAACATTTGCAAATCAATCAATGTGAGAGAACACATAAATAAGAGAAGAGACAAGAATCACATGGTGCTCTCAATTGATGCAGAAAAAGCATTTGGCAATATACAACATCCTTTCTTGATTAAAACTTCAGAGTGTAGGGATAGAGGGAACATTCCTCAATTTCATAAAAACCACCTATGAAAAGACCACAGTGAATAGCATTCTCAATGGGGAAAAGCTGAGAGTTTTTCCCTTATGATTAGGAAACAAGGATGCCCACTCTCGCCAGTATTGTTCAGCATAGTACTGGAAGTCCTAGCAATGGCAATCAGGCAACAAAAAGAAATAAAAGTTATTCAAATTGGCAAAGAAGTCAAACTCTCTCTCTTCACAGATGACATGATACTTTATGTGGAAAACCCAAAAGATTCCACCCCCAAGTTACTAGAACTCATACAACAACTCAGTAATGTGGCAGGATACAAAATCAATGCACAGAAATCAGTTGCTTTCCTATACACTAACAACGTAACTGTAGAAAGAGAAATTAGGGAATCAATTCCATTTATAATAGCACCAAACACCTTAAGAGACCCTGGGATAAACCGAC
>CM052889.1:18366943-18402319 GCA_028534135.1 Potos flavus | reverse complement strand
AGGCCTGATTATTCCCAAAATACATATTTAAAAATGAGGCTGAGCGACTCAATGGAGGCAATTCTTATCAAAATTTTATGACAGAAACATCCCTAAAGTCAGAGGAAGATTAACCCTCAGAGTCTGGGAGTATAACCCAAAGCAGTCTAGCAAGGTAAAAATTATCCTTCAGGTCTCTTATTTTATCTTTAGATTTTTTCCCAACTTCTGGATCTGAGTAGAATGTAGGGATGGAAGCAGGCCCACTGCGATAACCAAGCAAAAAATTAAATTAATTAATTAAAGCAGGCTATCGCTCCCAAAATCTGCAAAATCATATTACTAAAGACATTGGATATCTATTGAAGCAAAGGGGACTAAATGAATTTAATACAACAAAGGATAGAGTCTTTCTTATATGAGCTAATATTGATGTCTATTTCTATCTTCAAGTCATTTGCTGAGATTAAGTATTGATTATGAATTGGGCTTGCTGTAGGAGAAGGAGTCTTTAAGAAAGAAAGAAAGAAAAAAAAAAAAAAACCAAGCAGAGTTTTTCATGACACTCCATAGGCTGGCATGTTGAATTAGAATCTAGAAGATCCCCAAGGCCATGTCTCAGTTTTCTCGGAAACAAAGTTGCTGAGTGTTGGGGTATCTTGGGAGGTAGGAGGGCTCCGATAAAAAGGCAAAGTAAAAGCACCCACAGTATCTTGTGCTTTAGGAACAAAGCTCTACTAGAAGGAGAAACCTACAACAAACATTCAACAAGTCTTATTCTTCAGACATTAAGAAGCAAAGGAAAACAGATTATAACCAAAGCATCCAGACAGCCTTAAGCCAGACCTGGCTAAATTGAAATTGCTCACCCATTACCCCTTCTAGGAAAATAAAATCAATTTTAGATTTATTCTTCTTTAATATACTATGTCCTGTATTTAATAAAAAAAAAAAAAATCATGAGACATGTGAATAGGTAAGGAATGTGACCGACAGTTAAGAGAAAACATAAACATTACAAGCAAACCCACAGTTGAGACACATATCAGAGTTACAAGGAAAGGATTTTAAACATAAACATGTTAAAGAAAACAGAGAAATGATGAACAAAATGAATGAAAAGACAGACCATTTCAATAGATAATTGGAATCTTTAAAAAAATCAAATACACATTCTAGAAATGAGAAATACAATATAAAAATTAAAAATTCATTAGATATGTTAACAGATTTGACAAAGCAGAAAACAGGATTAGTAAACTCAAAAACAAATCAATAAAAACTATTCAAGTTAAAACACAGATTTTTAAAAAGGAAAAAATAGAACAGAGAGTAAGAGACATGCGGAACACAAATGGTCTGACATATATGTAATTGGAGTCTCCAAAGGAAAGGAGAAAGTAAAGGCACCGAAGTAGTAGTTATAGAGATGATGGCTAAAAATTTCCAAAACTGATAAAAATATCAAACCAACAGATTTCAGATGTGTCAGGAACACTAAGTGGGATAAATATAAAGGAAATCACACCTAAGTATATCATAGTATAAATGAAGAAGACCAAAAATAAATTTAATTTTTCTTAAGTAAGCTATACCCAACATGCAGCTTGAACTCACAACCCTGATATCTCTACCCACTAAGCCAATTTTAAAGAAGTGAGAGAAAAAAATGATAACAACACACTCAAATAATAAAATAATTTTGCAATTGATTTTTCAATGGAAACATGGATGCAAGAAGACAATGAAATGATACCTTTGAGATGCTACAGGAAGGGGCACCTGGGTGGGCTCAGCCGTTAAGCATCTGCCTTCTGCTCAGGTCATGATCCCAGGGTCCTGGGATTAAGGCCTGGGCTCCCTGCTCAGTGAGAAGCCTGCTTCTCCCTCACCCATTCCCCCTGCTTGTGTTCTCTCTCTCTTGCTGTCTCTCTCTCTGTCAAATAAATAAATAAAATCTTAAAAAAAAAAAAAAAAGCAGGAGTCTGCAATCATGGCCCATGGGCCAAATCTGGCTAGCAACTTGTTCTTGTAAATTAATGTTTATTGGCACACAGCCTTGCCTATTTGCTTAAATTTTATCTATGGAATCTTTTATATGACATTTGCAGGGGTAAGTAGTTTCCACAGAAATCATATGACCCTCAAAGCTGAAAATATTTACCATAAGGCTCTTTTCAGAAAAAGTTTGCATACCCCTACATAAAATAACAATTAAAGAAGGAAAAATATTCAACTCAAGAGCTAACAAGGAAGATAAAATGGAACAAAAATATTGGATTACCATCAAAGAGGCAGTAAAGAAACAATACAGAAACAAAGATCAAACTAAAAATAAAATAAATAGTAAAACAATAGACTTGCACCTAACTTAAACAATAATGAGCTAAATATTTCAATTAAAAGACAGAGATTTTCCAGGCTGCATTAAAAACATAAAGGATAAAAGACCTACCTTAAATATAAGAAAACAGATCATTTGGAAGGAGAAAGACTTACCATGCAGGCACACACCCAGAGAAAGCCAGTAAGCTGATAGTAACATGTGATGACGTCCCAATAAAGTCTGAACCTGAGGCTTGGGTGAGCTTTCTGGATTGGTAATACTCTATAGATGATGTTGCATATCAGTTCTGGGAAAGTACTTCTTTCCTGACTTCTGGGAAGTACTTCTGGGAAAGTACTACTCCTGACTTCTATCCTGACCGGTAGAAGAAAATAGAAGCTCCACATCTAGAACCTCCCTGGTCTCTGCCCTATGCATCTCTTCTGGCTAATTCTAATCTAGTTATGGTAATAAAACTTAACCATGAGTATAGCAGCTTTCAGTGAGGTCTGTGAGTCTTTATTGCAAATTATTGAGCTGAAGGGTGGTTTGGGAAAAATCACAAACTTGCATTTGGTGTCGGAAATTGAGGGCGATCTTAGAGACTGTGCCCTCTAAACACTGTAGTTGGCCTAAACTCCTCAGACAAGGGTATGTTTTGACTGATTTTTCTACTGTTCTACTCCCTATTCTTCGTGAAAGTCAGGCAAAATTAGAGTTGTCCCATAGCACGATTTCTTGGCTATTCATTTATCCTTCCATCTTTTCTCTTGCTCCACACATGATTTACAATATTATCATCAAATTGCATGTTCTATTTCAATCTGGATCCCTCTGATTTTCATGGACAAATATCAAAGCTTCCCCAAAGGGGGAAAAAAAAAAACAATAGAAAACTGAAACTTTCCATGATTCTCAAGGTCCCTACTATCTCGACATACACAATTGATACAACTCCTTTCCCTCTCAGACCTTGGGCTATATTTAGACCAGTCTCCTTCCTGCCCTTCCACACCCTTTGCTTGTTCAGGCCTCTGTAACTTTATGCACATAATTCCTTTCCCTGGAGGGTCTCCTTCCATCTCCTCTTTCTGGTCATTACCAACCTACTTCAACAACACAACTCAAGTTGCTGCTTCTCCATGAAGTTCTGTTTGTGATGGCTCTGACCTCATCAGGTTGATGGGAACATTCAATGAGGTAATATTTAGAAAGGACTCAAGACATTACCTGACACATGTTAGCATTAGCTGCTGTCACTATTACTATTACACCAACTATTGCTATAATACTCTCCCTATCTTATTCAGAGAGTCTACAATTAAGCCTTTAATTGCATCTGTAAAAATTATTCTTTATTTTATGCCCATTAGCTTCTGGATTATTATGGCCTGAGGACAGGATCCATGTCCATTATTTCCCTTATGGTGGTAGAGAATTTCAGGCTCAAAGTAACTGTTGAATCTTTTCGACCTAATGATAAATTCTGAGAACACTGGAAGGGACAACACATAATCTAGGCATTCAAATAAGAGGCATATTGGAACCCCTACAATATGTTGGTGTGTATCATTTATTCCTTCAGCTCTTATGTTTCCCAGTTCTATATAGATTTTGGATTTACAGTCATGACAATTTGTACCTGTCACTGGGAAGTAAGAAGAATAAAGTAGTAATGGGCATTGACTTCACTTCATGCTCAGGCTCATTATAAAAGACATCTCTGGTGTTAACCAAAACCAGGTTCTCCTCTAGTCCTTAAGCACATGGAAGAGTAGATTTCCCTGCATTTGAAAGCTACATTGTGACTCTCCATGCTTTCTTCCCTCTCTGCTAGGATTGGTGACATTACAAATGGTGGAACCATCAAGTGACTAAGACCTAGGGATTAATTCGTTACAGTAAATACCAAGTCATGTCTAGCTGCTACACTAAGTAAAAAACAATAAGAACAACATCAAATTTACTCACTATTTTGCAGGCACTGGTTTGTTGTACCACAATTCTTAAAGCACTGGAGAACCAGCTAGTTCACTGGTCCCTCTACAATCTAGCTGTAGTTTCATTTTACTTTTATAAACATTTTTATTATAAAGATATTCCAACAAGAAGAAAAGTTTACAAAATTATACAGTTAACACCCATGCACCCACCACCTAGATTCCACAGTTACCATTTTGCAACATTTACTTTATCACATATCTCTTCATTTATCCATTCCTCTCTCCTTCCATCAATTTATCTTTTACTTTTTGATGCATTTCAAAGTAAGTTGCAGATATCAGTGTATTATATCTGCTTTATTACTTTCCCCATTCCCACACTTCCCACATGATAAACAATGTCCCCAGATCAAATATCAAGGAAATAATGAGTGAAGTTTATCGATAAATATCTATTGTTGAATACATACTCTGTGCTATATACCTCACATGTAAATAAATGAACTTCAAGACCAGAACAGCACGGTCTCCAGCACCTCCCAACACTAAAGGGCTCTCGGTGACTTGTACTTTAGAGCAGGGAAGATGCTGAGCTATCCTTTTGTATCATCTTTTGTTCTTTCACAATTGGTTGTAGAAAGTGCAGTGTCTCAGCTTCAGACACTGAAACCCAATGAATCAAACATAATGAGTCTGACATGTCATTGAATAAAACCCAGGAAAAATGCTGTGGGTTCCACACCATTGCCTCTATTAAAGTCATGTCCTAGATTTTTATTATTTTGTTGCTATAGACTTTTAACAGATTATTGGACACTGTGTTTCTTTGTGCTTTTCCTATTTTCTCAGGATTCACTGATATATTTTTTAAAGATATCTACCAAAAAAATATAGGTTGTGAAGAGTGATAAGAATCACTTAAATATTTTAACATATAACATTGAATGAAGACTTGTATATTAAAAGCACTATTACATACATTCCATTTTTATCCTCCCCTTAACCCTATAAGGTGAGTATAGTTATTCTTGTTATCATCTTACAGATAAGAAAATGGAATCTCAGAGAGAACAAGCCCCATATATCATAAACGGTAGGTTAGGGGTTCAAACCCCAAACTTCTGGCTCCAAATCCCATCATTTTCCCTCTGTGTTTGCTGTAAGAATACAATAAAATAGTGTTTGGGACAACAAATAGTTCAGCATTATATGAAATATATAGCTTCAACACATTGACTCAAAATGTGGAATATACATTCCATTCAGTATGCATTTTGTCTCTGCACGTGGGTGTATATATATGGACATAAATATATACAGGGAAAGAGAGAAAGAGAAATCATGTGGGGAGCTCTTTTATGTGTCAAGTTTTGGGCTGAGGGCTTTTCAAATATTCTCATTTAATATTCAGATAACTCTTATAAGTATCAGCATTCCTAATGTACAAAGGAAACTGAGGCTCAAAGCAGTTAGGTAATGTGCCCCATGTCATATCGGTACTATGTAGGCAAATGCTCAGAATCGTCTGGCTAGAAAACATGCTCTTGAGCATGACATAATAAAGAATGGAATAATTTGAATCAGAAGCTAAAAGAAAATTGGGTAAATATGAAATTAATAGATTTGATTGTTAAAAAAAACTATTATATTCATTTTTTTAAAAATACATGGTACTTGACTTTATAATTATCGTTCATTCATTTATTTATTTATGCCAGAAACCTGCTCCATGCTGGGGATGGTGTGATGAATATGACAGGGATGGTCCCTCCCAACCTTGGGGAGCTTGAACTGTAAGGAAGAATGCTGACGACACCACCACCAAAAACCCAAACTGAACTAATTTCTCTCCAGATCTGTTCCACATACAGTCTCTCTCATCACAGTTGTTGGCTATTCTGTTTCCAGATGCTCTTGCCACAGTTGTGGAGTCACCTCTGACTCATGAGTTTTCCTTTGCCCTACATCCAATTTGTCAACAAGTCCTGCTAGCTCTACCTTCAAAATATAACCAGAATCCAAATATTTCTTACTGCTACGACCCCAAAGTCACAATAATCTCTCAGCTGGATAAGTGCCCTATGGTCTTCACTAGTTCTATCCTTCCCTCCCTCCCTGCAGTCCCTGCAGTACTTAACACAGCGAAGTAATCCCGTTAAAACTATGAGCCAGATTATTCCATTCATCTGCTCAAAACTGGTGGCTCCCAATTTCTCTCAAGTCCTCAACTCAATGAACCTATGGACAAAGTATCTAAATAGTCATTTCTCCAAGGAAGATGTACAAATGGCTAACGAGCACATGAAAGGATGCTCGACATCGTCAGCTATCAGGGAAGTGCAAATCAAAACCACCCAAGATACCACTTCACACCTACTGGTTGGTTGGAATCAAAAAAAGACAGATAACCAGAAGTGTTGGCGAGAATGTGGAAAATCAGAGACTTCATTCACTGCTGGTGGGAATGTAAAATGGTATAGCTACAGTGAAAAACAGTCTAGCAGCTCCTCAAGGGTTAAACAGAGTCGCCATATGACTCAGCAATTCCACTCCTACATATATACACAAGAGAAATGAAAACGTACATCCACATAAAAATTTCAACATGAATATTCATAGCAGCATCTTTGATAAGAGCCAAAATGTGAGAACAACCCAAAGGTCTGTTAACTGATGAATAGTTAAATAAAATGTGATATATACATACAATGGAATATTATTTGCCCATAAAAGGAAACAAAGCACTGATCCAGGCTACAACATGGATAAACCTTAAAACATTATGTTAAGTGAAAGAAGCTAGTCACAAAAGCCGACATATTATGTGCTTCTATTTATATGAAATGTTCAGAATAGGCAAATCTATAGAAACAGGGCTGGGAAGGTTGGTGGGGAATGGGGAGCATTATTAATGGACATGGGGTTTCTTTATGACATAATGACAATGTTCTAAAATTGATCATAATAATGACTGCTCAACTTGGTAAATATACTAAAAAACCATTGAATTATACACTTAAAAAGGGCTGATTCTATGGTAGGTGAATTATGCTTCAATAAAGTAGTGAAATTGTGTATGTGTGTGTGTGCACAAAGTCCTTAAAATGGCTTCTGAGGCCCTATGTCATCTGATTGCCACCTCTCCCACCATTCTTTAATTTATATTTTCTTTTTCCTGTTCACTAAGCAATAACCACATAGGTCTTCTCGGTCTTCCTTGGATATACCAGGTATGTTTTGTCCTCGGGACTGGCTGTTCTCAATCTCTAGATTTCTCCAACAATGTTGATATGCTCACTCTTTCTCTTCCTTCAGATCTTTGCTCAAATGCCAACTTGTGAGTGAGACCTAAATCGATCATCCCGTTTAAAGTGCAATCCCCCCCAAGCACAACAAAGTCCTCTCATCCTGCTCTGCTTTTTTCCCCAGAAGCATTACCTTTTGCAAGAAAGGCTTTGGATGCTCACCCACACCTGCTTCTCCTCTCCTTTCAAGCATGTAGAAGCATTCATCTTCCTTGCCTGCCCTATATAAATGGAGCCATATCATTAGTTCCGGCTAATGGATTGTCAGCAGAATGGACACGTGCCATTTCTGTGCCAAGGAATTTAACTGCCAGTTTTGGCTTCTGGTGATCTCTTCCACAGTTGGGGTAATCATGAAGGTGAGTGCATTCTGAATCTGAGGGGCTGAACATCCAAGCATCCCAGATCGTAGATCCACTGCACAGAAGAGAGCTTCCCCAGAGAGTCATCTACACCCACAGCATAGCTTTAATGAGTAAGAAATGTTGTCGTGTGAAGGCACTGAAATGATGGGCTTGCTACCACTGCCTAACTTAGTCTATCCTAACTAATAGATCTTCTAATATTAATTACTGATTTATTTTCATTGTTCATATCAGTTTTTTTGTTGTTGATTTTTTTGGTTTGCTTTGGTTTTGCTTTTTATTCCACATCCCTCCCACAAGAATGTGAGGGCATCAGGACAGAACGTTGCATCTGTTGTATCACTATTATAGCTCTAGCCCCTGAAACATTATCTAACACATAAGATGCGGTCAACAGATATTTGCTGAATGAACTAATACGTAATTATATAAAATACAAGTGTTATGAAAAGGATTACCAAGGAACATTAGCAGAGTGACCTCATCAATGAGTTAGAAAAATATCTTCTGATGAAATAACTTTAAGATTTGGTTTATTTATTTGGAGGGGGGAGCATGATCAGGGAGAGGATAGAAAAGGAGCAAGGAGCTGAGCAAGGAGCCTGATGTCATGTGGGACTCAATCCCAGAACCCTGAGGTCATGACCTGAGCTAAAGGCAGATGCTTAACTGACTGAACCACCTCGGTGCCCCTGCTGAAATGACTTTTAAGTAAGGCTCTGAGCAATTTCAACTCTGGCCAGTGCTAGGAAGGTGTTACATCCTGTCACAAGAGTCTATAATGTGAGCATCTGATCTCATTAGGGCAAATAACAGTGTAACAAAAGCCACTGGTTTGAGGGAAGCAAAAATAAAATTAGAAAAGCATGTTAGATCATATATAATAGGACAAATGTGAGGTATGATGGTGTCATAATAGTTATATAAGAATATAACAGCATATACTGACATATTTGCAGAAGGCTTCATGGAAGAAATGAGAAATTAGCTGGAATTTTAGCTATGCATGCAAATGAGAAAACAAAAGAATGCAGAACACCACAGGCTGTGGTCCAATGCTGGCCACAGGGAAGATCTCACCTAAACACAAAGGCAGGAGTGCCTGTGGCATGGATGCAAGACAGTGGGGAAGCCAGCATAACTAGAATTGAAGAGAGGAACACTTTCAGGGCAAATGCCCATTGCAAAGGCAGCTGGAATCGACAAGATGGAGTTGGCTCACTATAAGCTGTAAATGCCTAAGGAGTTAATGAGAGTGGGGCGCCTGGGTGGCTCAGTGGGTTAAAGCCTCTGCCTACAGCTCAGGTCATGATCTCAGGGTCCGGGATCGAGCCCCGCATCAGGCTCTCCGCTCAGCGGGCAGCCTGCTTCCCCTTCTCCCTCTGTCTGCCTCTCTGCCTACTTGTGATCTCTCTCCCTCTGCCAAATAAATAAAATAAAATCTTAAAAAAAAAAAAGTTAATGAGGGCAAAGTTGAATAACCTAAATCATCCCCCCATTCAGCAAGTGTTTATCGAGTAACTGCCATATACAAGTTTTTTAAGGTTTTTTTATGTATAAAATACATTCCTTAATTTTCTGGGTTTAATATTTGTAACAAGTGTGAATGTTCATGTGTGCAAATAATCACTCATACTCATTTCAGAGATTAAAACTGTAAATTGGATTCAGACTGACTGCCCAAAATATATCAAAACCACTGGGCAATTTCATTTCTTTGGCAGTCCTTTTTACCTGAATAGATGCTTACTTAGAATTCTTTGCTTTGAATTAATAAGGACATAGTTTAGTTACCTCCAGGGATTTGGACCTTTAGAGGTTGTCTTTAGAAAGATTTGTCTTGGGAGAGGTCATTTGGTCTATAGCTCCAGCTGAAAAGTTTTATGGCTGAAGCTAATTAATTTCCTTAGTATAATTTTATTGTTCCCTTCCCTAATCTCTGTCTCTAATAGGCAAATACACTGGAAACTACTCCAATTCCACAAAGAAATAAATGAATTACTCTGTATTGGTGAAAAGACAAAGCTACAAGGAGAAACAAGAGTCAGTGAACAAGAACATAAAAACAAGGGGTAAAATCATGTCTGATCAATAATATGCATCTGAGAATATCAAAAACATGTTTAGATGAATTATTTTCAAACAGCATAAAACTTCCTAGCCCCTCCCACTTAAAAGTATCACAAAATTGCTCTACAATCAAGTCTTCCAGAATGCCAAAATGCTGTATAGTTTCTATCAGCCAAACTAAGAAGGATGTTTTGAAAAATAAATATATAAAGTAACACTTGTAAATTATGAGACAATTTCAGAAAGAATGGAGTAGTTATCTTTTCCCCCTAAGCTGACCTATCAAATCATTCTTAAATACTTAGCCAGATGAAAGTCTTATTTTAAAGAATTTAATGCAGAGACTTGTCTCGAATACAGTATATATTGAATTGCAATAGAAATTATACACTCTAAAACAGAGTATGAAAATTAATATCCCCTATGAAAGTTAACAATTCATAAAGTGCACTGAAAAATATTGTATAGAATTCTCTTGAAAAAAAAAGGATTCAGAGACTTCTGATTCTACCAAGATAGAGTAGTCCCGTTCCTTCAGATCCTCCCTCTTACAACTAAATAACCCTGGATATAACCCAAATAGCACAGGAGGGCTCTAAAAAGTAGAAAGAAGAAAGTCTACAGACTCAGGGCAATGAGCTCCCTGGGTTTCCTTATTGTATCCTATATATCTGGACTTGGAGGCTGTGGTTCAGACAGGGCCAAGCAGGAAGTTAATCTTTAATATGCACACACACCCCACTTCAGTCTCCCCTCCTACCCCATTGAAGCAGGCAGAAGTGATCCAATCCCCTCATTGGATGGTCTTGGCGTGGCCAAGAGAAAGCTTGTCTTCCAGCCCCCATCCAGCAAAACCAGATGGTGTTTTGATTCCTCTGCCTCGGTAGTGTCAATGGGGCTGAGCAGAAAGCTATCTTCCATCCCTGCCTGACTAAGACAATAGTGATGTTCTGATACCCCCCCATCAGGGCTGAACCTCCACCTGGCAGCACAACGTTAGTGAATCTTCAGGAAATAATTCTGGGTGAAAAACAAAAAGCCCATCCCAAAAGGTCACCTGCTGTGTGATTCCATTCATGCAATAGTCTTAAAATGACAAAATTTTAGAAATGGATAAGAGATCAGCCAGAGGTCAGGGATTGGGAAGAGGGCTGAGAGAGTAAGAGATAGCTACGGCTATAAAAGAGCCTAGGCCTTGACTGTATCAATGTCAATGTCAGTTGGTTGGCATACTCTTTGGTTTTGCAAGATGTTACCATTGAAGGAACTGGGTAAAAGGGCTTTGAAATCTCTCTGGATTATTTCTTACAACTGCACCTGAATCTACAATTATCTCAAAGCTAAATGTTCAGTTTAAAAAGACTTATTCAAAAGACTTGAGACCCATCTTTTTAAAGGGATCTGTCCTACAACCAAGAGATTAAAGAGTATAGTTTGTGTTTGTACTCTAATATAAAATTGTAGGTTTACTTCCAAATCAGGACAGTAGGGCAGTTACAGCAATTTTTTGGCAATTAGGCCAAAATATCTTTTTCAATTGATATAGAACTTGGATATTAAAATGCTATCATACCATTATTCATTCACCCAATCATTCAGCAAACATTTGTTGAGAACGTACTATGTGCCCTATTCTATGTTACGGGAATAAATTAATGAATAAAGAAGACCAAATGTCTGCTCTCTGGAGATTACTTTTTGCAAGAAAAGAACTCTTTCTTTCATAGTCGTCAACAAAGTTCTTTTCCACTATGCGATCAAGAGTAACTGTTTCTCTCCGGCCTTTGTCACTTACAAATCAATCATGCTGAAAGATTCTGGTGTTAAAGTACTTCCAAAAAAAAAAAATTCTTGTGTTCCCTGCATACTACTTTGTTGGATTGAAGTACTTTCTCTGTATGATTAATCTTTAATAGAACTAGAAAGTTTTCTGGAAAAAGCCTAAGTAGGAAACTAAAAGAATGTGACACCTGAGAAGCAACTGGGATTTGACTGGAAAATGTCCCTAAGCTGAGAATATTTACAGGAGAATCAGTTCTCAGACTGCTTTTGTTTGTTTGTTAATTTCGGTGCTGATGGAACATAATTCAATGGCGAGAAACCAAAAGTAAATTGGGGTTTCTCCTTACTGAGATTCATGATTTCAGACCTTCTAGTGACCCATCTGAAGCATCATTTTGTGTGTCATCGGGACAAAGTTTGTATCAAAGCACAAAGGTCTTCTGAAGGAAAAACTCAACTCTATTATTTCTAAAACAATTAATTATTTCTAAAACAATCTAAATTCATCTTTAAAATAATTGCTTACTCCACTGAGTTCTTTCATTGCACAAATACTCATCAAATGCCTACTGCCAGCACACAAAGAATACAAAGATGATTCTGTAGAGGACCCTTTCCTCAACAAGGAAGTAGTCTTAATGAAGTTAACTGATTTGGAACAGAGTGTCTGTGTAAATAGAACATAAAAAGATAACTCATATGGAACCAAATGGACTTGTCCTCTCATGCAAAGTCTGATTTCTTCTTCTAAATGGTGCCAGTCATGGGATCAACATACTCCCATGACAGAAAGCCAGAGAAAAATAGGAAAGATCCAAAAATACAAGTCAGAGAAATCACAGTTATTGAGCCACAGTGAACTTTCCTCATAGCTCTAAAACGCGACCTCTTTATAGCATATATTTACATGTAGTTTGCTATTTTATGCATGTCCTAGATAAGAACAATGAGTGCATGCCCCATTACCATTCAAATACCAACTGGAGACTTTATAGATATTATCACTTTGCATAGAGAGGCCATAAACAGAAGAAACACTTAAACTTTTTCTATTTCCACATTGCAGTCATAAAGAAATTGTTTATCCAGCTAAACCCTTTCATGTGAGACACAAGAGCACTGTAACCAAATATTCAAACCCAGAGGTAGGGGCCTGACTCCTCACAGTAATATGGTAACGAGCTAACAAGCGAGATAGTGATCTTAACTTCAACTTAACTATTCCAGTAGATAAATGAACCATAGTACTAAGTAAATGGTCTTTATGTTTACTTTCCTGCAGTGAGGATCCTTAATAGTTGCCCAAATCTACCCTAGGTGTCCATCTTGGTTCTGATACTTAACCCATTTAAAGTCAACCGCCCACAAAATGGAAGTTGCAGACTGATCAATGGGAATAAAAAATGTTCAACTCTTCAGAACTTAAGAGAAAATTTAACTTGGTACTTTGAATTCCCACTCAAAATAGTTTAGATAGTTCAAAGTTGCCCAAAGTAAAAATAATAAAACCAAATAAAAGCTGTACTGGGAAAACATCATAAAAGGTTAATATCATTCCATGTGTAAAATATAGTTACACTTATTTTGAAAATATACCCACCCGGGCATTTTAAGACATCTTTTAAACTATAGCATCCAGTTCTTTGTTCCCTGATTGAAGTATAACATAAAAAGTAAAGTCACTCAAATGTACTGATACGAACTCAGTAGCAGTCTGTTAAAACTATTTGTAAGCCCATCCCTCTGCCGTGAATTAGATCTTGGATCACCTGCACATCAGAACTGTTCTGATAAGCACCATTAGAATGAACAGATAGAAAAAGCCTGTTTCATTTGAAGACTGTTCCTTTGTCTTGTTTGAAATAACCCTCTTCATCCAAAGACCTGCAGGGCTCGAGTGGTTGGGTAAAGAAAACATCCCTGTCACCACGCAGACACTGCTGTCACCAGGCATCAGTAGAAGTGACTTTCATGGCCTACAAGGGAGATATTGGTCCATCAGTTTCAATGACCTCTGAGCCACTTTATTAGGCCACAACCAAGAGAGTACAGTGAAGTGTGACGTGCGACATTTCACAAGAAAGGAGCAGTGAGGCCAGATGAGCCAGAGGAGGGCCACAGTGGATTTTCCTCTTCTCCTGAGATTAATCTGGTCCAGCAGCTATTCTTTGGAAAAGGTAGTCACTATCCCCCGAAGTCACTTGGAAAGAGGCCATCGCTTTTCTAGAAAACTACATGATAAATTGGGCCATTTACATGAAGGAGTAGAATGACACAGTGGAATTTGAGGGGCCACATGAGGTCCTGGGCTGGGGACAGGAAATCCTGTGCTACAGAAGAATCCCTGGTGCTAAGGAGGCACCCCAAGATCTAAGGGCATAAAAAGCAGGGTGTTATGGGGGAATTTAAGGGGCTGACAGACACATGGAATTATTCACAGCAAATTGCTATCCTGGGCTGGTTGCAACTGAGCCACATCAGGAATATCAGGGCCATTCCGCCAGATGGGGCAAGTGGTTTTGACTCCTTGTGGGAAAAAAAAAAAAAAAAAAAGTACCATCGAGCTTTCCTAACCACAGGACACAATGATGGGGAGAAGATGCATTGCCTTAGAACTCATGTGATTTGCCAATGGCAAAGAATGAGGATTTCCCAGGCCCAGAAAAGTCAGTCAGGTTGTATAGAGGTGCAGATTGCCTAGAAGTACGGTAGGCTTCCAAGTTCAGCTAAGTCAAACTTTCATCATACAGATGAAAATGCGCCTGGCAGTGACAGATGACTTACCCAAGATTAGCTGGAGAGTGGCAGGACCAAGTTTAGCCTATCTGTGCCTCCCTAACGCCAACCCCACATCCTTTACTTTATAGTTGCCTAATTTTTCCCTTTTAAAAAAATTACAAAAATAATACCTGCTATTATGGGTTGAACTGTATCCCCTCTCCCAAATTCATATGTTGAATTCCTAACCCCCAGGACCTCAGAAGGTGACCTCGTTTGGAAATAGGGTTGTTGCAGATGTAAGTAGTTAAGATGAGGTCATACAGGAGTTGGGTGGGCCCCTTACCCAATAGGACTGGTGTCCTTCTAAAAAAGGGAAATTTGGACATGGAGACAGGTATTCACAGAGAGAAGATAATGCAAACAGATACAGGGAGCTAGATAGCTATCTACAAGGCTCAGGACCAAAATCTGGAGCAGATAGCTCTCCCACAGCCCTCAGAGGGAATGAACCCTGCCAACTGCCATCTTGATTTCTGACTTCCGGCCTCCCATACTGGGAGAGAATAAATTTCTATTGTTTAAGCCACCCAGTTCTGGTACTTTGTTACAGCAGCCCTAATAAGGGACACGCCGGCAAACCATGCAGATGTTTGGACAGAAAAATCAACACTCTCCCTCTCGCATCTGCATCCCAAGCCTTTCAGATAATGAATGTCCACATCTTGGGGTATATCTTCCCAGACTCATGCATTCACACACACACAATTTTTATTTATTTCTTTCTGATGGAATTATATGAGACAGCACTCTCCAATGTACCTTTTTATTTTAACTGGCAACATATACATCACAAGTGTCCATCCAGATCCATATGCACAGCTCTCACCCGTTCTTTTTAATCATTGCATAATATTCAATCCTTTTTTGTTTCATTTTCCTACTGGTTAACAATTAGGTTATTTTGGGTTGTTCACTGTTACAAACAATGCTGCAGTAAATATCCTTGGGCAAATATCCTTACCTGTTTTCAGTTTTAAAGCATAGATTTCTTAAGTTAGAATTTCTCAGAGAATATGGCACATTTCCTATTCTTTCATGTTTTTTGCCCAACTTACCACAAGATTCTCAGCTAACCAATGCACACAAATCTCAACGTTGGGAACAAAAAGCTATTGGAGAGCAACTATAGTTACAAAAGTCTGACTAGACCCTCAGATGGAGGACTTCATTGTATTCTGGTAGATCAGAAAAAATAGAAATTAGTATCACTTCATTCTCAACCTTCACACACCCCTTTTTCCTTCTTTTGAAAGGCTGTGTGCCATAGAATCCACTGGTATGCCCCAGGATTGTCCCATCATTTCTTTATACATTCTGAAAGGCAATCCCAGAAATACCAGTGCAATAGGCCAAGCAGACTGATTGTGGCTAGCTGGTGATTCTTTCAGCTAGAGAGGACTTTTCTGATTCTTGCGAAAAGCATGGCAAGATCTCTGTTCCCCTAGACCCACTCTCAATTAACCGGATGAAACTTTAGAACATCATGAAGGGATGGGTATGGCCAGGCACTTCAGGTAATATGAACTCCAGTGGCAACCTGGGGAGTCAGGGAGGGAGAGGAACCTGGCGGAAGTGGATCGTGGCCTCCAGAGGCCACAGGCACAAGCCAAGATTCCAAGGCTGTGTTTAGAGGCTATTAGTGAGGCAACTCTGCTGATGTCAGGGCTCTTGAGAGAAAAGGGAAAATCTAAAGCGTTTCTACTCCTGAGCAAATCAGCCATGACTTGCTATGCAGATCTACAGGAAAATGAAGGAATAAAGCTGAACTTGGGGGAAAAAAGTACTCAGCTTGCAAATGCTTGTCATGTCAACAGAAGCTGAGACTGGCACCTCAAGAAGAGTGGCTCTTCCCTGACGGATGGCTCATGTGTTCCTTAAGAAAATGAGAATTCAGGACAAGGTTCAGTCATAAATTATTCACTTGGGGACTTTTTTCATTTTATTTCAGAACATTTCTCCTGGTCATTTCATAAATGAATTTCTCCCTGGTCCCATCATTTCCAAATGCAGACAATATTCAGTGAAGGAACCAGAGCTTAAGCAGGGATCCATGGGGTTTCCCTTTAATGAGAGTCTCCCTGGTCTTCAGTTGCCGTCCCCTTTCTAGGCCAGTTATACCTTCAGCCCAATTAAGGCTGTAAAGTTTTCTCTTTCTAACATTTGGAAAATAAAACCATCTTCATATAAAATCTGCAAGAATGTGTACTTTCCTTTCATCACTGCCAAACCACAAACACATCAAGATTCCCCACTATGAAAAGGCTGCATGTTTTATATGCTATATTTATGTCTCATTGTAAACTATTCATTGGTTTATAGACCTCTGGTCCTCTAGGAAGCATCACAAATCCTTATTATACTCCTGGATATTAAATTTGGTGTTAGGATCTCTGATTTATCTGCCAGGCTAACTCACATGTAAACAGACATCTCTCTTAAAACTACCTACTTCAAATTCAAGAGCTAAAAAAGTAATTCATGCTAAAGCTCTAGCCTTGAAGCTCATTTCAATTACATTATTGACAATGGCAAGGATGATGATGATGATGATGATAATGATGACGATGATGATGGAAAAGAAAATGCATTTAGTTAATTCTTTCCTCATTTTGATCTTCCTTTGCCCAAAAAAATAAAACAAAGATAGAGACCAGAAAAGTGTGATTTTGGAAGTCTTTCACAGACAAGTGTAAGCTATCTATATGAAGACGGTAATCTTTAAATGAAGGACTGAATCAATCAACACGAAGTGACTATGAAGTCCAATAAACAAGGCAATAAATAATGATCAGCTAATGAAGGCAGATCAAAGACTCAGCCCAAGGACATTCCTTCTTATCAGTTCTCACCTTTCCAAGAAGTACAAATATCAAGAAACCTCCATATGAGTTTATGTTACAATTTTTTTCTAACTGCTACATAAAATTGTTCTGGTGGGAATGTGGATAGAAAAAAAATTAATCATCAGGTACTTTTTGAGAAAATCTGATTACATGAGTGTCATTCCACAGTTTTTTAAGATGTCATCCTCCCAGCTGCTCTCCTTTAATGATCTTATATATACCATAGTATTGCCAACCACAAAATTACAGAAGGCAAGAAACACTTTTCTTCTTTGACATTTTCAAAATACTAAAATACTTAGGCAGATGATGTTTAATAAAATGATTAAAAACTACTGAAAATGAATTTGTAGATGTGACATTCACATTAGATGTGTGAAAAAACAATCAGAATTAACTTAATTCCCCTTCAACACAGTTTAGAAATGCTTTATTGTGTGATATGCAATGCATAATGCCAGGTAATAAAGAGGTAGAAATATCTGGCATGTTCCCTGTCCTCAAGGATCTTCCAAATCAACTTGCCTTCTTTTCCTTTTACATGAACTAAGTAGTCTTTAATTTTCAAAGTAGAAGGAAACTTTGATCAATAGCTTGTATATCAAGGCCCTGGTTAATTATATGATCAGTTCTCACGTTCAAGAATGAGAAAATGATGACCACTCAAAACAAACCACATATTCTTAGTAACTGCACACCTGTGTGTGTAGTTGTCTAGAACAAGCAAATTGATACAAAAATCAAGATAAGATAATATATTTAGGAAAGATCATGATTTGGTTTAATCTTTACTCTTGGTTGAATCTTAAGAGTATTTTGAAATTATTCTAGAGGTGATAATGCAAAGAAAGAATGACGTAATTTTATTCATTAGAAGACTCTCAGAAAAGCTATGAACTTTTTGAGTTAGAGACTAAAAAACTCACAGAAATGACAAATATGGTTAACTTACAGAATATTATTGTGGAGTATTTTCTAAAGAATCATTTTGAACAAGATATGTAACATACTTGGCATAGCAGATCTGGGATAACCTTTTAAAAATTTGAAATTATAGGGTTAATTATTAAAAAATTATTACAGGATAACTTTTTTTTTTGCTTTCGAATTATGTATAAAAAGACATTTCACAAGTATCTCTAAATTTTTTACACAATGATTTTATGTCACTTGTAAAATATATAAAACATCAACAAGAGAGTCTGTGCTCAAATAAAGGCCTTATTCCTATAATTAAAAGATTGGCAAATAAATACACATTGATATATTAAGTTGAAATAAAATATTTGTGGATATATGTATTATTTTTTATGATTCTCCTCTTTAACTGAATTTTTTTTTCATTTTTTTATTAACATATAATGTATTATTTGCCCTAGGGGTACTGGTCTTGAATCATCAGGCTTATACATTTCACAGCACTCACCATACCACATACTCTCCCCAATGTCCATAACCCAGCCACCCTATCCCTACTCCCCTACCCCCCAGCAACTCTCAGTTTGTTTCATGAGATTAAGAGTCTCTTATATTACGGGATATCGTAATGAATTAAAGACATATTTTTAAAGATTGGTTATAATTTACCCTCTATATTTGCAGTTGCCAAAACTTTTGAATCCTACAGATTCACAGAATTATATCTCTTGATATCTTATGAAAAGATCACTGAAAAATAGTATAGTTCAGAGGATTTAAAACCACCTGCACAAGAGTACCCAAAGGCTATTGATTGGTAGATTAATTTCAAACTAAAGAGTGGCTGTTAATTTTATGCTGAGAGAATCTGTCCTTGCTTCTGTTCCATCCAAATACTAAGAGTGACTTGAATGGAGACATGGATGATGGGCTTATCAAATTCATAGATGAAATAGAGCTGAGGCAGATAGCAACTCTGCTGGTTGATCAAGTAGAGTCAGTTGGTCTCAATGGAGTAGAATGATGGATTGGATTTACATGAAAATAAATAGGATAAATGCGAAAGTCTGGCACATGGGTTTATGAAAATTCATGAGTATAGAAGAGAGATGGTGTGACAAAACTGTAGTATGCTCTCTCACAGATTGTAATTCCAATATGAAGTCAGGTAGGCAGCTGTGGGTAAGAACTAACATTTATTGAGTGCCTTAAGCTCTTAACCATGAGCATCAAAGAAACAGGGGCATTATTATTATTCCCATTTCAGAGGTACACAGACATAAAATAAT
The DNA here is from genome assembly GCA_028534135.1 of Potos flavus. NCBI lineage: Eukaryota > Metazoa > Chordata > Mammalia > Carnivora > Procyonidae > Potos > Potos flavus. The sequence continues at coordinate 18,382,718 of CM052889.1, read as the reverse complement.
TTCCCCTATGTCCTACCAATTACAAGAAATAGTTCTGGGATTTGAACCTATAGCAAACTTGCCATAAAAACCTTGCTTTTTTCAATCCATCACCGTGTATACAGTGCAATAAAGATACTGCAATAACTAATACAATCTTATGTTAGCTAACAAAAGTACAAAGAGGTTGTAATCTATTTCCAGTAGGTACTGGTCAGATCATTGATGGAAAGCTAAGGTAGAGTAACGCATGTACCCAATATTCTTCAGAAGGAGAAGAGAAAAACAACTGGAGTCTATCCAGACAATGAAATACTACTCAGCATTATTAGGGAACAAGCTATCAACACATGCAACAACATAGATGAATCTCAAATAACATCATGTTGAGTAAAAGAAACCTAATAAAAAAGAATGCATGCTGTTTGATTCCACTAATCTGAAGTTCAAGAGAAGGTCTCTGGTGATAGAAATCAGAAAAGCAGTTGCTCCAGGAGGGTTGTCTGAAAAGGAGCCTAAGGGAAATTTCTGGGATGATGAAAATGTTTTATATCTTGATTGGGAGAGCGGTTACAGAGCTGATCGCACTATTGTCAAAAACTCATCAAAATGTTCACTGAAGATCTGTACATTTGATAGCATAGAAAGTATACCTCAATTCAAAGAAAAAACAATGTATACAAACTGGCAAGTGAGAAGAAAATAGTAAAAGATCAGGAAATTATGGCCCATGTGAAACATATATAATACGTCCATACCCAGGACGTATTATCTGCAAATGTTTATTAGCAAGAAGTCCAGGAAAAGGGAGATAGAATGAGACATGATACTCATATTAAAAATGATACCATTCCTGGGGCACCTGGGTGGCTCAGTTGGTTGAATGTCCAACTCATGATCTCAGGGTCCTGGGATTGAGCCCCGAGTTGGGTTCTGCACTGGGCATGGAGTCTGCTTGAGGATTCTCTCTCTTCCTCTCCCTTTGCCCCTTCCCCCACTCGCACTCTCTCTCTCTAAAATAAATACATCTTTTTTTTTTTTTTTAAGATTTTATTTATTTATTTGTCAGAGAGAGAAAGCAAGCACAAGCAGGGGGAACGGCAGGCAGAGCAGGGAAAGGGAGAAGCAGACTCCCCACTGAGCAAGGAGCCCAATGCAGGACTCGATCCCAGGACCCTGGGATCATGACCTGAGCCGAAGGCAGCCGATTAACCGACCGAGCCACCCAGGCGTCCCTAAACTAAATACATCTTAAAAAAAAAAAAAATAGAAATAGTCTTAAGTACTTTTTAGGGAATATAATTAGGACTAATAAGTAGATATTTCACCTTAATATAAGCGGATTTTCTATAACTGGAGAAGTCCCAAAGTGGAATTATCTGCCTATGAAGTGATAAATTCCCCAATGCACAAGGTGCCAGGCAAAGCTAGAAAGCCCTGTCAGCATGTTTATGCGGAGTGCTCAGTACCTAAGGTAGTCCTCTCTAGCTCTCAGATCCTATGCGTCTGTCTTCTAAAGCTCACTCTGACCTACATGGATGAATCTCACACTCTATACATCATCCAAACTCTTGACCTCACTCTCAATCTACTCCCAAACCCCAGGACATACAAGCACCCATGTCTACCAATGTCTGTGCCAGTGATTAACAAAAACAACATCCACCCAGCTTCCCCACTTCTACCCTACCACATGCTCTAATCTCAGATCCTCAGAACAGCACTAAAATACCTTTACACTTTTAGGTTTGGAGGTACTCTATGACTTTGTTGTACCAACACAATATTCTTTATTTGTTTAATGACATTTATTATTAAGAGCTTACTGTGTATCTAGCATGTTCTGAATACTAGGGAAAAAAACACAGCCATCCCCATCCTGGTGGAGCTTACGTTCCTAGTAGACCTCAAGTTGGCAGTGTTTAACTCTGATAGACACATAGTGGATGATGAATAAATACCCACTGACCTCACCTGGTATGAGAAAATCACATAGTATAATTATATAGAAACCTCAGGGAAACACAGAGCTTACTCAGGGTTTGAACATGGCATTTTGCTCTTTAGCACAGCAAAAATCTCTGCTAGGGACACCTGGGTGGCACAGTTGGTTAAGCATCCAACTCTTCGTTTCTGCTCAGGACTCAGGTCATGATATCAGGGTCCTGAGGTTGAGCCCCAAGACATTCTCTGTGCTTACCACAGAGTCTGCTTGAGATTCTTACTCTCCCTCTCCCTCTGCGCCTCTCCACCCACTCACACACACTATCTATCTCAAATAAATAAATCAATCTTTTTTTTTTAAATCTCTGCTAAATGTCAGATAGTTGAGGAAATGCTCATTTTTGTCACTGTTTCTGTACCTGAACAGTAAACCAATGCACTGTGGCTCAACGGGTTTACTTCTGAATTTATAATTAGGCTAATGTTATGCATCAGAGGGACTCTAGAGCCTTAGTGGAGCTTAACAAAACTGATGTCAATAAAATGAAAAGAGTGACGTTACTGAGCTCTATCCAATAAATCAGTCTATTAGCTGACATTAATTTATAATTTCAGGCACAGGGATAAAATTATCCACAATAGATACCTTTAAATTGGGGGGAAAGCCCAGGGAGCAAATTTTGAAAACAAATCCTTCTAGAATAAAAACAGTAAGGAATCTCAGCAGCAAAAGCTTTCAGGGACTCCACTTTAACCTTACATAGTGAGCCAAAATAAAATGTTTTAAGTGTGCACCAATTTAAGGAGTTAAGTTGATCACGCCCACGTTAGGCCTGTTCAAACACTAGCTTTAAACTTCACAGACTAATTCTCAAAGGAAAATGAGATATTTTTTATACATGTATCAGAGGTGTGAAGTTCCAAGGGAAATTATACATAAATTATGTAGGTGTGGGCGTGGTGGTCACCACTTCATGGGTAGCTCTCTGTTGGTCCTTTCCTCCCTCGTGTAATAATAAATTTCTGCAAACTTGTTTCCTTTCATCTATACACATTCTTTTATACTATCTCCAGTTGTGCCTGCCACATGGAGTTCCGTTCAATTTTCAACAGGAAAACATAAGAAGACATTTGCTCAAAGGCATAAAATCATCAAGGGGCGCGGGGGGGGTGGTGAGTATTCGTGTGCAATTGCGTGCATGCAAATCAACGGACTCATATATTCGGGGAAGAGAGAAAAGGAGGAGGAAAAAGAAAATCGTGTAGAAAATTCTGACTCCTAAGAGTGAGCCTAGCGAGTAGGCAGTTGCATTTACAAACAGAGGCCCTATCCAGAGAGGAGCTATGGCCACCGGCAGGAGGGGCAAGTGGTGGGGGAGGGGGCAGGCCAGCAGAAAGTGGGGGGGGGGACAACGAGAGGAAATCCTCATCTACTTAATGTGGGGGAAGCCTCAGATTGGGGCCCTGCGTTGCCACCTCGCTAAATGTTTAAACTACACCTCGCAGTGAAAAAGTAATAGCAAAATGACAAAACTGTTTCTTAAAAGAATAAGAAATAACTTTATTCCCTCTGGTGACTTTTCCTAAATCACCCTGTATTATCTAAGTCACCTCCTATTACACCAAATTAATCCAAGAACGTGAAATGGCCAGAGGGAGCTGTCATCTGGCCGGTGGGCTTCCCCCTGGGCAGATGATAATCTGATAAAATGGCAAGATCAGTGACTGACAGGTTCCAGTATTAACATTAGAGTTTTGAATGAGGAAATTTGTAAATAGAAACTGGGGAATAAATAGTATATATATATATATATCTATACGGAAAAGGAAGAGGCCTGATGGGAAATAGGAAGATACCTGTAAATAAACACTTGAGAGGGAAGAAATAGTGAAATGGGGCAAAAAAAAAAAAAAGGCAACCAATTATAACTTTTAACTGAGTAAATCATTTTTCTAGAGAAGGGCAAAAAAAAATCAAGGGCAAAAAAAATCACTTACTCTCCCATTTAACAATGACTTTTCAAATTCTGAGAAAGAGAAGAGTTTAATATAATGTGACGCCTATCTGAATGTTACATGTAAGGCACTGTGCTGGGGGCCTTGAGGATGCATAAAGAGGTTTTTTACATAAAATATGCCTTCGAGGATTTTACAATGTGGCTGGGCTGGAGGGGGGTAGTTAGGCACACAGACAGATCCCACCTCACAAGAAGGACACCAATTCTAAAAGGTCAGTTGTCAACTAGCTCTTTGAAAGATGGAAAAACTGTGAGAAAGAGAGAGGGAGAGAGAGTAGAAGAATTGCTCACTACCTAATGTCTGAATTTTCTAACTAGAAAATTCAGGTAAAAGGGAAAACGACTAAAAGGTAAATTATAAATTTATATTTTGAGTCAATTAGAAATCTAAACTGGCATTTTCAACTGCCTAACCAACAATCCTAACCCTATGCTAACTCACTGGAAACTTTCTAGAATAATGGATTCTAGATGGATTTGTTTTTCTTTTAACTCTGTGGTCATATATTGGTTCAGTGCATTTCAGGAGCATTGAGTACAACTCCAAAATGATGGATTATAAAATGTTATTTAAAAGGGATTTTACTCTAAAGTACAGTTTTATATTTCAGGTTTTATTTGGGAAATTTTGCGCTTTTTGTATTTAGAAACAGGAAGTATGAAATTTCCCTCAAACTTCCAAAGTACAATTAACAGTAAACGGAGGTATTTACCTCCAAAAATTCTTCAGCCTATAGTGACAGAGGGAGGGAGAGTGCTGGGCAGCTGGTTTCCCAGCTGAGTACAGACAAATAAAAAGTCTGCCTGCACTTCCCAAGCTGTGGCCAGAAAGAAAAAGCCAGCAAGAATGTGGATTAAGAAAGATGAGAACTGGGGTGGCTGTGTGGCTCAGTCAGTTAAGCACCTGCCTTCGGCTCAGATCATGATCCTGGAGTCCTGGGATCAAGCCCTGCCTTGGGCTCCCTGCTTAGCGAGGATTGTCTGTTTCTCCCTCTGCACCCTCCCCTGCCCCACCCCCACCCCCTCATGCTCACTCTCTCTCTCAAAAATATAAATAAATAAATTTAAAAAGAAAGAAAGAAAGAAAAGAAAGAAAGAAAGAATCTACATCAGTGGGGTATTTCCCATTACAGAGATTTTGGAAATTTCTTATTCCAAGTTTTTCCACCCCCTGCCACCCAGTTTCTGCTGTGGAAGAGTGCTTTAGAATAACCACAGGGAAGAGATGTTGACTAGGTTAAAGCTACAATTGAGTATAATCTCTTCCTTGTGGAATTAACATCTGATATATATGCGTTTTAAGTATACATACTTAAAACTGATATTTCTGGGGAGCCTGGGTGTCTCAGTTTGTTAAGCTTTGGACTCTTGGTTTCAGCTCAGGTCACGATCTCAGGGTAAGGAGATCAAGCCCCATGTTGGGCTCAATGCTCTGTGCAGAATCAGCTTGAGGGATTCTCACTCTCCCTCCATGCCTCCCCCCTCTCATGCTCTCTCTCTCTCTCTCTCTCTCTCTCAGATCTTTCCTAGCTGCATAATTTTGGGCAAGTTTGTTAAATTCTAGGTGCCTCAGTTTAACCAATTGGAAATAGAATAATAATAGTATGTGCCACAAATTTTCAGAGAGATCAAATATATCCATGTAAAGAGCTTAGAACTCGCTTATTCTGGAAGCTTTTTTGATGACTCCATAAAACTTTCTACTTAGATAATCATGTCATCCACAAATAAGGAGTTCTTTATCTCCAAAATGAATCTCTTTCATTTCTTTTTCTTGTATTATTGCACTGAACAGAACCTCCAGAAAAATGATAAATAAAAGTGATGAGAGTGGCCATCCTTGCCTTGTTTCTGATGTTGTTTCAGAGGGAAGGGAGGGAACATTAGGTTTTTCACCATTAAATATGATAGTAGCTATAGGTTTTTCCATAGCTGTGCATGAATTTTTAAATTCCAACAATGTAGTTTCCATCTCTGGAAGTTTTATTTTAATCTTTTTTGTACCTTCCATCTCTCTATTTAGGATAGTCAATCTGTCTTCTGGCTTCTTGAACATTTGGAACACTATCATAATAAACTTTAATGACTACTAATTCTATCATATGTCATTTCTGAGTTAGTTTCATTTGACTGATCTTTCTTCTTATTATGGATTGTATCTTTCTGCTTCTTTGCATGCCTGAGACTTTTTGATTGGATGCCAGACATAGTAAATATTACCTTAGTTGATGCTCGATATTTTTCTAGTCCTTTATATATTCTAGAAATTTGCTTTCAAACATAATTAAGTTACTTGGGAAGACTGATGCTGCTGAGTCCTTCTTAAGCCTTATTTGTGAGAACCAGATCTACATTTAGTCTGGGTTAATTTTTTCACAGTACTGAGGCAAGACCCTTGGAATTCTATCCAACGCCCCAAAATATCACATCTGCCATGCCGAGTGTTGGGAACAAGCACACTCCTGATCCAATGTGAACTCTGGCACTCTTCCCTCTAACACTTTATGGAGGTTCCTACCCCTGCCGCCGTATATTTTCTCACAAGCATGTGCTGAGTCAGAGTCAACTGAATACCCAGAGGAGACACTCCTGACATCCCAGGACTTTTCCCTTTGTGCAGCTCTCTCTTCTCCTTTATTCTGCCCTGCAAATTTTAGGCACGTTGGTTTCCCTAGACTCAGGGAGACAACTCAGGAGACAGGTTTTACTCAGCTTCCCCATTCCTGCTCTGAGTCCTGGAAACCTTCCTTAGGCCATCGGCTGCTGCATAATGCTCCCTGTTATTCCATCTTGACCCAGAGCAGGACCACAACAATATTTGTAATAGCAAAACACTGGAAGCAATCTACATACCTTCATTTAAAAATTGGTTAGGTGATTTGTGGTAAGAAAATATATATGTCCTCCTTGCCACATTGGCTTATTTCAAACATAGCTTTGTGTCAATGTTCTATAGGGAAAGACCACTAGAACACATCTATAGTTGAACAAGTCGGGTTATTTCTTGGGTTTTTTTTTCCCTTTTAAATATTTATTTATTTATTTGACAGAGGGAGAGAGATCACAAGTAGGCAGAGAGGCAGGCAGAGAGAGGGGGGGAAGCAGGCTCCCCGCTGAGCAGAGAGCCCGATGCGGGGCTCGATCCCAGGACCCTGAGATCATGACCTGAGCCGAAGGCAGAGGCTTAACCCACTGAGCCACCCAGGCGCCCCAGGTTATTTCTTGTTGAAACATGGAGGACAGCACCCCATGGGGAGCCATGGGGCATCTTAGTTAGAGGCTATCATAAATGACTTCATGTAAGGTTTGGGCTCATGTTAGGTGATTTTACGGAGGATTCCAAGAAGTTGGCTTAGCTCCAAACTGTGTGCTGTCAGACAGTGGAGGTAATACCATGTTTGAGTGGTTTAATAAATGCTACCTAGAAGAAAGGAAGACTAGAGAGAGGCTAAAGCTGTAATTAATAAAGCAATTATCACTCATATTATCCAGGATGGGACAAATTTGGTCATCTTTGTGGCTTGGACAGTGATATGTTTTGTCCATAGTCTCATGTGGTTTCATTTTTGTCTTGATTCATCCCACTCACAGAATGATCTTGTCTGATCTTAATTTTCCATGATATTATGTTAACAAGAGAACATCAAGGCCAGTTCTCACATGTCAGGGTCTGTTTTTCTCTTTGTCACTAGTAAGAAAACAACAGACTCATGGTTCTCACTAGTAGGAAGACTAACGTATATAAATGGAGGATTCATGGATTCCCCCTCACTTATAGTTAGCCCTATCCACAAGGGCTGAACCCAGGACAGCGACAAAACCTACCAAAATTTCTTGGAAGAGGAAAGTAATGGGACCTCAGAATCGACTCGCATGTAAAAGAGTATTCCTGAGAAGAGAGTCCATTGCTGGAGACAAGGGCTTATAAAGAGCATTTTGCAAATTAGGATTGGATGAACCTGAGGGAGAGCAGATCAGAACTGGAAAAAGCACATATAAATGGCATTTTCTAGTGAAGATCAAAGTACCACAATACCTTCCCTGCGTGGCTCCAAGAGAAACCTAGCCCTAGGGACGATCCAGCCTCTTATGCCATAATATTCTTACAAGAGTGCTTGATCCTTGGATGAAGAAATGTATCCATGTACCTTACAGTCCAGACTACACACCAGAGCATTGGCATAGTGACGCCCAAGACAGGACAAGATGGTCAAGAAAGACAGGGGTCTGTTCTACTCCATTTTCTCCTGGGATTCAACAAAGTTGGAGAAAGGGATAGGAAGACAATAATAACGCCTCAGGGAGAATTCCTAGAGCCTCTCATTGGTGGGCAATGGAATAGAAAGCAAAAATCAGTAAAATCAAACTTCTTAATTGCCTCCAGAGGTAAAGAAAGCCAACATTTAAGAGAAAAAAGCAACACCCAGGTTTTATATAGAGCGATGTATTCCCGTGGGCCTCATGTGTCTAGTAACCCTAGCTCAGGCCGCCACCATCTCATAGCTGGGTTAATACAATGTGCCCTGACTGTTCTCCCTGATTCCACCCTTGTCTCCTAAGGGTCATTCCCTAAATGGCAACAAGATCCTCTTAACAGATCAATCAGACTATGTCTAACATGCACATCCTTGAAAAAGGAAAAAAAAAAAAAATTCCCAACCAATGCCTCTCTCGGCATCTATAGGAAAGAGCTGCAGTCCCCCCACACCCACCTTGGCCTATGCCATCTGGCTCTGGCTCTTCCCTGGCCTCTTATCTCAATTCAAATTCAATTGCAGAGGACAGGTTGTTGGGGACTGGGATCGGGAAATCATTCTAGGGTCCTGACCAACATGTAATGTCATGGCGTAGAATGGAATTGTTACTAGAGGGTAATAAGGGTTAGTATGGACTAATAGCACTTGTGTTTCTGTGTGTGTGTGTGTGCGTTTATACATGTGTACACATTATAGGCATACCTGGAAGGTGTCCCAAGCTCGGTTCCGGACCGCCACAATAAAGCAAGTATCACAATAAAGCAAGTCAAATTAATTTTTTGGTTTCCCTGTACACATAAAAGTTACATGTGCTCTATACTGTAGTCTATGAAGTGCGCAACAGCATTTTTTTTTTTAAAAATGTACATCCCTTAATTGAAAAATAGTTTATTGCTAAAAAAATGCTAACCATCAACTCAGCTTTCAACAAGTCTTAACTGATCACAGATCACCAAAAGAAATATCATTATAATGAAAAAGTTTGAAATAGTGCAAGAATTACCGAAGTGTGACAGACATACAGTGAGCAAACGCTATCAGTAAATGGCGCCGGGAGCCTCGCTCAGTGCACAGTCACCAGGAAGCTTCAGCTTGTGAAAACCATAATATCCGTGGGGCACAAGAACTTTCAGGACAATAAAATGAGGCTTGCCTGCAGTTTCCTAGGGCTATCATCACAAAATACTACAAAATCAGGTGGCTTAAAGCAATAGAAATACATTGTCTCACAGTTCTGGAGGCCAGAAGTAAAAAAAAAAAAAAAAAAATCAAGGCATCATTATGGCCTTGGTACTTGGAAGCCTGCAGGGGAATCCTTCCTTGCCTCTCCCAGCTTCTGGTGGTTGCTGGAAGACACCAGCGTTCCCAGGCCTGTGGCTGTAACATTTCAATCTCTGCCTCCCTCATCACATGACGCTCTCCTCGTGTATGTCTGCGTCTCTGAGTCTCTTCTCTTCTTCTAAGAACACCTGTCACTTTGATCAAGGGCCTGCTGCTACTCCAGTATGATTTCATCTGGACCAATGACATCGGCAACAACCCTATTCCCAAAAAAGTTCACATTCTGGGGTACCAGGGGTTAAGACATCAATGTGTGCTTTTCAACCCACTGCAGTGTGTGTGTTGTATGTGGAGTCATAAAGTAAAATGTACATCGTACTGTGTGTCACAATCAAAGCTGTTTGGAAACTCAGGCTTGGCTCACACTACCTCAGCAACTCTGACCCTCCCGCTTTCCCCACAACAAAACAAGCATGAGCCCCATGCAGCGTCTTTGCACTGGCTGCTCTCTTATCCCAGAGAACTCTCTCCATGCAGCCATGTGGCCAACTTCCTCCATTTACCCAGGACTCTACTTGACCAGTCAGCTCCCGAGAGGGGACTTTCTTGTCTGCTTTATTTATTTTTTTTTTTTTTTAAGATTTTATTCTTAAGTAATCTCTACATGCCACACAGGGCTTGAACTTACAACCCCAAGATGGAGAGTCGCATGCTCTACTGACTGAGGCAGCCAGGAGCAACCCCTCCCCCCAACACCCTTATTTAAACAGCACCTTCTGCCATTCTCAATCCTTCAGCACTGCTCGGTTTTCCCTCAGAACTCAGGGCATTCCCTAACTTAGTTTGATGAACACTATTTACTTACTTTTTCTCCTCCGCTAAAATGTAAGCATCCCGTGGGCAGGAACGGTGTCTGTATCCCCAGCCTCTGGAACAGCAGGCACTCAAATACATGTTGTTTAATGACTGAATCTCATTCTGTGAAAATAAATGAGCACCAACCGGAGGAGAGCACGCGAAGGTTAGTTACTTGGAGCTCCCCATAGCAACAGAGCCCCGCGCCATGACAGGCGTCCGCAGACTCAAAGGCGGGCAGAGGAGCCGGAAGGCTTTTTATAGAAGAAAGGGAAGGCTGCAGGTGTGCCCTGATTAGAGACAGTTAACAGGGGGAAGCTGTGGGCAGGCCAGCTAAGAAGTGGGGAATCCTAGGTGATGGTTTCGGGGTGCATACCGGCTTTCTCTGGTTAGTCCCAGGTTGGAAGTCGGAACAGAAATTAAGGAAGCAGTCACGATGAAACAAGTCCTGGCTATTTGGGGATGATTGTGCAGAAGTTGTGGTTCGCTTCCTGGACCTATTGCTGAAGGTAATGTTTCGACCTCCGACAGGTGTGACATCTACCTAGCAGGTGGGCTTCCCGGGCTGACTAATGTAGATAATGGGCTGGCTTCCTGGGCTGGTTGCTGTGAATTGTAGGTCAAAGTTTTATTTTTACATATGATCTGGCCATTGTCCATTTGTATATCTGGTCTCTCATTTTAAAGAGAAACATGCTTTAAATGCACAGTGAAGGAAGGAGATGAAGAGAGACTCACTTTTATTTTAGATAATATATGTATGTGCTGTCTATATTTTACAATAAGTTTGTATGACTTTTAATTTAGAAAATTAAATCAAAGAGTATAATCAAGTAAAGCCGACGGCATGTCACACGCTCCTCTGATGTCTACAAATCCATTTGTAGAACTATTTGCTTAGTTTTGAGCCTCCTGTCATTTTTCTTTTTTTTTTCTTTTCTTATTTTTATGAAAGCAAGTTAAACATTGTAAAATTGTGCTAAATCCTCCCCTGGACATTTCAGTTTATTTATTGCAAGTGAACTTCTGGGGACCTCTTTCTCAACCAAACCTTTAAAACTAAAATTAAAAACTAACCTTTCATTCAACATGTATTCAGTGAATGTGAATTGAGTGATTAATATTTTCCGGACATACGCCTCCCTAAAAAATAAGGGAAATGTCATAGTCTCAAGAATGCCCTGAGTTCAAATTCTAAGAGTTTGACTGGAAAGCTCTGCTTTCCTAGAGACATAGCGCCATCTTGTGGAGCTTCTGGATATTTTCAGGGATGAGAAGGTTCCGTTGCATTTTCACAACCACAAAAGTCACGTGGGTTAACGCCAGAAACCAAAACACTCCATTCCCCAAGCACTCTGGGTGTGGGAGGCTTTGATGTACTCATTTATCCTCGTTCTTAGCAAGGAAAATAATCTATGAGGATCATTTGCTAATGTTCTGTGAACACATTTGTTTTCAATGTTACCAGCCAAGAACTGAACTCAATGTACCTTGTACACAGCCTCTTAAAAGGACTTAAAAGATCATACTGGAATGATGTGCACCTGTGTCAGGGGCCAGAGCCTAAGGTTCTGCACCCCTATGCCTTGCCAACTTCCCGGCACCCAAAAGATGTTCTGTGTTTTGAAAGAATGGCAGAAGTCCCACGTCATAACAAAGCTCAGAAAGAACTTCATTTAATTCATTCGTAACACGTTCATGTACAGTAGTAAAGGATGTAATGCTTTTTAATTTGAAAAGAAAAAATACACAAATAATCCTATTCAAACCAGAAATACTATGTTCTGAGAAATGGCACAGATGATAAGTTCAGGCATCGTTCAGAGGGGTGAGAAATTACTTCCTGCTGGGATGATTAAGAAAAGCCTAGCATTTCATAGTCACTTGAGAAGAGACCCTAAAACCCTTCTGATCAAGGCATCACTATAACAGAGACAGTGATTCTATTTGTAAAGTCATTGTCCTTACATAAATGTACTTAATGTACTACCAGAGAAAGCTTTGCCTCAAGGGGTTCCTTGCTACATATGAGCATTGTAGTTAGTTTTTACTATAAAGCACATCACAAAAGCAAAGCTGTCACACCTATATAAAGTCCAAATTCACGTTCAGTCCGTGTTCAGGGGTGGACGAAGTCCTGCCTGCCCACTGCAGACTTCTCTGGAAGTTCTACCCACATGTAGGACTCACTTCCGCATGCCCATGACGGTGTGAGGAGCCAAACGTCCTTTGTTTCCATATCTATCTCTCAATCCATGACTCTACCCTTTGATGATTTATGTTGGCAATTTTAAGAACATATTAAACAACTACTGTGATGAACACTTGTATGTAATTACATTATTATCATGCTCACACACCCCATGAAGGAGGAATTACTTCTCTGTTTTCTGAGTGAAGACACAAAGCCTCAGAAGCCGAATTACTCAAGGTCAAGTAGCTAGAAGTCTCAGGATTTAAACCCACCTCTCTCAACTCCAAGCCCACTGCTCTTTGCACAAACCAAAACTACCTCAAAGGTCGCTTGATTTCCACAGCAAGGTTTCCCAATAATCGCCAGTTCTGCCATTTATAAATACACATGAGTTAGTTTTGCGGTCACAAGAAAGTCATTTCCACTCACTGTGCTTCAGTTTACTTGACTGCAATAAAGGGAAGAAAATTATACCTGTCTGGCCTGCTTCCCAAGTTGCTTAAAAGTAAAATCAGATGCAGGAAGCCTAAGTATATTGCTCAAAAGCGTGGACTCCAGCATCAGCTGCCTGGGTGTAAATCCCACACACACACGACTGATGAAGCACACAGCCTTGAACTGTTTGTTTTCTCTCTCTGAACTTCCATGTCCCACACACAACATGAGAATAATACAGGTTCTACTTCCTAGGATTGTTCTGAGGATTAAATAGGATAACTTAGGCGAAGTCCTCAAAAGGGTGCATGGAACACAGTACTTGTAAATGTGAGCATTAGTCGTTATTAACAAATGCAGCAAAATCACCTGGAAAAGAATCAGAATTTTTACAAGTATGGGATGATTATTGTTGTTTCTTCTAAGCCAAGATAATAAGTCCTGCCTAGTCCTACCCTCAATTTTAACTTTTTTTTCATTTATCTTTTACTTAATCATTCTTTAAAAAATCACAGGTAAAAACACTTGATGGGGTACCTGGGTGGCTCAGTCACTGAAGTATCTGCCTTTGGATCAGGTCATGATTCCAGGGTCCTGGGATCGGGCCCCACATCGGGCTTCCTGCTCAGCGGGGGGTCTGCTTCTCCCTTTCTCTCTGCCCCTCTCCCTGCTTGTGTGCACTCTCTCTCTCACTGCCAAAAAAATTAATAAAATCTTTTTTTAAAAAACACTTGATAAAGTATAAAAACACTTGAATACTAGAGACTCGAGTAGGGGACAACAGACGAATTCTAAGAAGAAGCCTGTCTCTGTCAGAATTCCTACACAAATAGATGACATACCCAAAGTGTTAGATTTTAATGCAGGGCTTTTTGCAAAGGTATGGGCGGGGCTCAGGGAGCTCCCCGTGATGAAGAAGCAGCAGGACTTGCACAGGCTGGAAGGTTCTCCTGCTCAGCCTGAATAAAGGTGTAGACAGGAGTGTTACCAGACCTGAAGAGAACGGGGCCACCTACCAAGAGAGCAGCCATTAGGGAGAGAGGGGGGTTCCACAGCCAATAAATGCCCAGCCTCTCACTTCTTTTTGTGCCTCCCATTCACCAAACTCAAATGGAAATTGGAGGCAAGGAAGCCCAGGATGCAGTCCAGAGAGGGCAAGCCTCTCTGAACCAGCCCAGGATACAGAAGAGAGGAGAAGAAATCTGAGCAGCAAATAGAGAGTGGCTGGCACATAGTCCTAAGTGAGGACTGAACATAAAATATACTTAGCATAGCGATCTCCTGCAGCATAATAGCTAGTCCTAACCCTGCTGACTGAAGCAAAACAACCTCCTTCCAAATCTGGGCTCTACTACTTACTTACTGGCTGGGTGCCCTTGACGTTACTCACTTTCTCTGTTCTACTGCTTCATCTGTAAAATCGGCACAATAGTAATACCCTCTAGGGTTGTTGTGAGAATTGAGTTCATATTTGTAAAGTATTCAGAGCAACGCTGGGCACTCAGCCCTGTGTCAATTTCAGTTCTTACTGTGATGTTATTATTACCCCTTGTCCTGGGGGGGATTATAGGAATCTGTGGAGGCTTACGTCATACAGAAGTGAACCCTTTGGGTAATAACAGAAGCATATGACTATATTTTTACATGCCATGATCACAAGCAAAGTACATTGACTCCAACTATGGTGTAAGAGGGGGCCTTGATAGGTATGAACACAACCTGAATGTCATTTTATCATCAAAACGTGTCCTGGAACCCTGCCACAGCTTGCGGATTTCCTGTAGTCTCTGTTTACCAGATTGAAGAGAAAAAGAGCCAGTACATCCAAAGGTCACACCTATAGACGTGTCCACTCAGGAAGTCCACAAAATACATGAACATATATTAACAAACGGCCCCTTCCATTTTTCCTTTGGAAGCAGCGAACATGACATTTCCCAAATAAGCTTCAACTTGCAATTTTCCTTTCCTTCAGACCAAAATTGTTTTATTCCAATTTTTGCAGATAGTGTCAAGGTTCCTGTCAGCAAGACCAGATGGAACTTGAAGCTGGTAAACAACAGCAGAGGCACAGGGTCCCTAGAAGTCAGCCCGATGTTGTCATCATATGCCATCCGAGACACCAAACATCTGAAGGCTGGGCAGCCATCCAACCCGCAGGGCATCCTGAATCCCAAAATATAAGCCTGTGTTGCAGGCAGGGAGCGGAGCTGGTTTGCAGTCAGGGAGGTTTGGTTTGGTTTGGTTTGGTTAAGTAATAGAGCTAACACAGAAGAGTAATTAGATGGAGGGGGGGAATGAATGAACTCCTTCAAGAGGCAGCTAGAGAGAGGATCAAAGCAGGAAAAAATCTGCCAAGAGAAACACAGGTGGACTTCAGAAGGACCAAATTCACATCACACCAAGATTCTTAGGACATAAAAGCACCCAGTTCTGTTTTCTCAAATACATTTGCCCCAGATACCTGAATCAGCCTCCTCTCAACATAAAGTACCCCTACTTCACACGCAGCTAGGCAACAAACACAGCCACACTAACACCCCAACCCCTCCCACCCAGACCACTACATTTCCGCCAAGAAATCCTCTTTTTAATAAAACCTCACTTTATAATCTTGAGTCTACGTGAGTTGCATTTTGTTTTGTGTTTTGTTTTGCTTGCCACCATCATCAAGTTGCTGTCACACAAATGCCATGGATGCCTAAGGCTGGTCTTTACTTAGATTCAGAGTACGGAGATCTCAAGTCAGAACTCTGAAAACGTTAGAGATCATTTACAATGATCATCCTATTGACTTCTTCCAAATACCATGT
>CM052889.1:18323157-18366443 GCA_028534135.1 Potos flavus | reverse complement strand
GCGCCCGGCCTGGAAGACCCCCCTCAGACACCACTTCCCCCTCCCTCAGGCATCTGCCTGTCAGGACAGCCCAGTGGGGGGATACAAGCAGGAAGGCTCAAGTGTAACCGTCTTCCTGGAAAAACTGATAATGGAACAGAATAGGGCCATTTTTGGAAAAACTGGTGAAATATGAAAAAAGTCTAGGGCTTAGTTAATAATGATGTACACCAAAGTTGATTTCTCAGTTTTGGCAAATGTGCCATAGTAATGTAAGTTGGCAACAGTAAGGGAAACTGAGTAAGGGGTATACAAGAATGTTGTACTATCTTTGAAACTTCTCTTATCTAAAATTATACTAAAATTAAAAATGTTATTTTTAAAAGTTAGTTAAAGTGAGGGGCACCTGGTGGCTCAGTTGGTTAAGTAGCTGACTCTTGATTTTGGCTCAGGTCATGATCTTGGAGTCAGGAGATAGAACCCCCCCCCCCAATTGGGCTCCGCCCTCAGCACAGAGTTGGCTTGGGATTCTCTCTCCCTCTGCCCGCAGGCCCTCTGCCCCTGCATGCGCGGGCGCACACACACAAACACACACACACGCACACTCACTCACTCTCTCTCTCTCTCTCTCTCTGTTAAATAAATAAATAAATAAATAAATAAAATCTCTTTTAAAAAGTTAAAGCGAAAAATCTTCAAAGATAATGCATACATTCTTAAATATGTTATTTCCACTGAAATAAATATACATTCATTAGCTATTTTTAGAAATAAAGTTAAGATAATTTCTTCAAATATGGATCCACTGACTGAACTGCACTTCAGTTTTCTTACATAAACTAAACCCAGCTGACAATTAGTCATCTCTAATTTTCAATTTCAGTTTCTTTAAAAAGACATCATAATTTAAAGGGATTGGAAAGCATTCTGGTGACAATGTTCTTCTATATTTAATATTTTTTCCAATCCTTTATAGCTAACATGTTATATTAAATAAGATTCTTTTTCAACATTCAGTAAAATTTATAAATATACACAAAAAATAGAATGTTAAAATGTATGTTCATGAACCCATTATTTGGCTCAGTAACTATCAATATCTTGCCAATACTCATATATACTTTTTCAGAAATATTTTTAAGCAAATCCCAGTTATTTTTCTTGCTATGCATACTTCTGGAGTATCTCAAAGTGATAAGGATGTTTCTTATATATAACCACTATGCCTTTATAACAACCGACAAAATTAACTGTAATGCCACATCACCGAATACTCACCCCTGTTCCTGGAGGAGATGGGAGAAGGCAGAACTGAGAACTAGCAGGGGGAAAACCTTCTGAGAAACATTCAGATCTCTAGGTCCTTCCCCACTTCATGGCGCTGGGGAAATGTTGCTCACCCTTCCCGGATGAGATCTGGAGGTTTAAACTCTAAATTATGGTCTATGGTCTTGAGAACATCAGTTGCAGATACTTTTAATCATTAAAGAGGAAGTTCTGTTTAATGTTTTAGCTGCAAGGAGGAACACTTAGCATATGAACAATTCTCATTTAGTTGTTCTTCAAATGAAAAGCTCTATGATTTTTTGCTTATGACCATGTAACCACGAGCACAGATGATACGACTGTGGTTATTTATGTCCTTGGTTCCTTGCTGCAAACTTCATGGAATTTAAGTAATTTCTTATTTCAATGGGGGAATTACCTTTGATGCAAGTGTAAATTCCAACTTGCATCAACTCATATACAGTCTTTGGAGAAACAAGCTTACGGTTCTTTCCTGATCACATTATTCCTTTGCCTGAAATCCTCACATTGTTGCCTTTATGCCTAGCAATGTTCTACAATCAACATTGTTTGAATCAAACTCAAGACCCTTCCTTCATGGTATTTATTACTTTTCATATTTTTCAACCGTAAATATCTCTTTGTCTCATTCCTTCTAGCACCCACCCATCTGGACAAGTATGTACACATGTATAATGACATATATATTTGTATGTGTCATTTACTTTTATTCTGTGTGTAAGTTATTCTCTAATTATTCCATATGTACTACTCTTTAGTCTTCTGTCAAAGTATAAACTATTTGAGTCCAGGGATCATGTGTCACATATCTTATTTTTCCCACCATGCTTAACATAGCTCTAAGCTCACATTATACCAACGTTGCACAAAATATGGTCAGAATTCCCTGCCTCAAAATCACCAAGTGTGTGGTTTAAAAAGCATATTATTAAATTCTACAGATGCATAGTGGCGATGGCTGCACAACATTGTGAATGTACTTTATCAAGCTGTACATTTAGAAATGGTTAAAATGGTAAATTTTATGTTATGCATACTACCACAATAAAACTTAAATTTTTAAAAAGCAGATTATTAAGACAATGGGTCAATGAAGAAGAACCTGAGGGAATAATACCTAGAAGCTGCATTTTCATAGTTCTTCCCCAAGTATTTCTTATGCAACCTGGTTTGAAAAACCATCACATTAGATAGCCAATAAATACCAATGGTTTTCTTGTGTAATTGACTAATGGTAAATTTAATCTACATTTAGATTATATCTAATGCTGACTTAAAAGGTCAAGTGGATCAGGAGGCTTAGTAAAGGCCCAAGACAAAAAGTCTACCTCTACTGTCTATAAATATTAACTCTTTATAAGCCCTTTTTCATAAAAAATCCTTTTACAAGAAGAGCTTCCTGTACATATTCTCTACCTCATGAAGAGTTTATGAGGAATCATAGAAGAAGTATAAACTCTATGAAATAAAAATGCAACATAAATTATCAGCAGCATGACTATAGGCACCTGACAGGCCCCTGCATGATTCTGACCAAGTTCATCAACCTTCAAACATTTGAGGGAAATGTTCTCAATAGGAGCAAAGCCATTCAAAGCCTCACTTATCACTCAAATTGCTATCATGAGTGCCACATGAGCAGTGGTTTGTTGAATTGAATGATCATAAGCAGAGGTTTGCTGAATTGAATGATTCAAGGTTTTCTGAATATGCTTGATGGAGATTGACTACTGTATCAAACCTAGCATCTACTTTAAATGATTGAAGACCCTGAAACAGGACTGAGACCATATTATTCTCCATCAAGCATATAGCCAAGGCAGGATTCCATATGTTTAACTTTCCACTAGGCTTAACTACTTTCAGCTGCTAAGACCAATCTCTGTCAATGTGTGGATGTAGGAAATGGCCTCAGACTACACCTGAAAGAGTCTGGCATCCCAGGGCTCCTAATCAAAAGTTTTCAAAGGTGACCTGGAAAAATATTGTGAAACTCTGGGCCAGGTTGCCACCAAGGTTGAGGCTGTAGACAGAGTGAAAAACATTGTTCTGGAAAGCAAAATGATGAGACTATTCAAAACATATAACTGAATAGAGTTACTTGACAAGCTTGATAAAGTCAGTGTGGGAGCTGAAGATAAATTGCAGAGATGTGAGTTGAGGGAACTAGGTGAATAGCGGTATCACCTATAGACCCAAGGAAGTGAGCAGAAAGTGAAGACTTAGCTATAAAAATAATAAGCTTATTTAGAAACAGAAAATAGAATGATGGCTGCCAGGGTCTAGGGGGAGAGGGAAAAGAAGAGTTGTTATCCAATGGGTATTGTTTCATATTTGTAAGATGAAAAAGTTCTGGAGATTTGTTGCACAACAATGTACATATAGCTAACACTACTGTACTATACACTGAAAGATGGTTAAGATGATAAATTTTATGTCCCACCACAATAAAAAAAATAAGTTGTATAGATTGACTTAGGGACAAGATATTGCCTTTCCTCATGTACCACAATTCAGTATTCAACAGATTGATCTTAACTGCATAATATACTCTGAAAAAAAAAAAGACAATTTTATATCATTATGGTCTGACAGGGGTAAACACTTAGAAAAATAAATTCACCCTCATCATCCACAAATACATTGAGCACATAAATATGTGACCACATATTTAGTGATATCGGATATGTAATGTTTGACAGATAATCGTTCTGCCTAATAAGCACTTAAAAGATCATAATTTTAAAAGTAATAATTTACCATTCATCTGGCTAAAATCATAACTCTTCCTAGGGAACTGGGTTAAGTTGGCCTGAAATGAGAAGCCACTCTCAACTAATTAACTCTTCAACTGCATCTCTTGAAACAGATGTCTTGGTTGAAAAATATTCTTGGCTATATTTCAAGTATGTTCAAGCACTAAACCAAAAATATTTGTGAGATCACAGTATAGTAATAATCCATGTTTCTCTGCCACTGTTTGCTAAATTTAAACCCTTTGCTTTAAAAACCTCAAGGTCAATAAAATAACTGAAAAAAATAATAATAGTAGAAGATGTACATATTCAATATACATATGTTAGGGATTTATCCTATTTTACAGGAGGAAACTGAAGTTCAGAGGAAATGAGTAACTTGATCAAGTCTTACACGCCTAGAGGCAACAGATCCCAAACTGAATGAAACTAGATCTGCCTAACTTCAAAGCCTATCGTCCTTGAATTTCAAAGCCCTGCTAAAATAGAAGTCCAAACCCTCAGAATCATGCATAGTGGATTAGGCCTTGCAAGTATGAAATAATTTTTAATATTCTTTGGTTATATCTATAAAACACCTAGTCATTTAGAAATTGAAAACAACATGTTAAACAATTAATAGCTGGGAAATTGCAGACCTAGCACTCTTACAATTGACTAAATAGCTTACTAACCACGTAGGTCTATCTTTGTTAAACTTAGTAAATAGAAAACTGAGAACCAAGAAATCAATCTCACGTGTGTTGACCACATTAATCCCCTGTTACTTTAACTCAGTGGTTACTTTTGATCATGCACCCCATTTGGTTTAAAAAAAAAAGTCCCCCTATATAATGCTGGTTATCTATTGTTATATAGCAAACTACTCCCAAACTTAGTGCCTTAAAACAACCACCATATTATTATAGCTCATGATTTTGTTGATCCCAAATTAGGATAGGTGTCATGGGTAATTCTGTTTCTTCGACTAGAGTCTCTCAGTGAGCCTACTAATGACTCAGCCAGGCTGGTTTAAAGGATACAAGACCATTTTTCTCATAAGTCTGGGGCCTTGGAAGGGACAGTTAGATTTAGCTGGGCCCCTCTCTCTCTCTCCATGAGATCTCAGAGCCTCTCTACATGGTCATGTTCCCTCTCTACCCCAGCAGGGTAATCCCACTTCTTACATGGTGACTCAGGACTTCATAAGTGAGTATTCTCCATAAGATGAAATAGAAGTTGCCAGTCTCTTAAGATTAGGCACAGAAGCTGACATAGTGTCATTTTCATGATATTCTATTAATCAAAACAAAGAGCCAGCATAGATTCAAGAGAATGGGGATATAGATTGCTACCTTTCAATGAGAGGAGCGTCAAAAATTTGAAGCCATCTTCAAGCTACTATACCATTTTATAAATATAGACATGTACTACTGAACTAATACAGCATGAACATTGCAAAACCCACACAAAATGGAAAATCTTTAGATAAGAAACATACAATAATAAATAGGCTAATATTTTCTTCCCATGGTCTTTGGATCATCTTGCATATCTCCTAAGGGAATATATTTAGCAAACGTCCCATTTTGGAGTTTCCTACCCTACCTTTCCACATTCCACTCATTAATTCAGCAAATATACAAGAGAGCACTTACATGCAATAGCCATTGTACTAGACACAGATGAACAAACATGGACCTTACTCTTTCAGAATTTCAACCCAATGGGGAAAAGAGACAGTAAGCAAATAATTATAATTTAAAGTTAGAAATGTGATTCATGGAAGAGTGTATTATGGGTCACAGGAATGTGAGAGGCATTGCCAACTTGACCGGGGGACTCAAGGAAATAGGCACAAAGCAGTCTTTCTGGACACTGCTTGCTTATCATTGTTTTCATAAAGTGTCATAGTTCTTCTAACCCCAAAAGACGGCAAAATCCCGGAACACAGGACAATATGTATATGCCTTTTATCATCCTATACTAAATACTAAGTTAATATTTGAAGTGATGGAACTAATTGATTCTATTTTCTTGCACATAAGGGGTAAAACTGTACTCCTAACCACAGTCAGCTTACTGGTCAAGTGGATAGATGGGTGAGAGTTACAGAAGAAACCAGCTCAAATTAATTGACGATACTAGAAATAAAATAATAATAATCCCTATCTGTAGAGAACTTAACGGATTATGAAATCTCTTACATGCATTCACTCATTAAATAACCAAAGTATTAAAAACCACTTTTAGAAAAAAAAATTAAATTAAATTTAAAAATAAATAAATAAATAAACCATTTTTAGAATAAGGAAACCAGGATTTTCTATATTCTTCCTAATATTATCACAGGGCATTCCTCAACACATCATTTGTATTGCCTGTTCCTCTGGATGTTTTTGAGATACAAAGACACAACCAAAACCTCTCCAAAAACCATCAACAAAGGGAAGAAACAAACTACGTCCTTCCTGTTCCCACATGTAATAAAGCCCAAAGTCATAAATAACCCATCTTTACTTTCTTCGGGTTTTTTTTAACATTTTATTTATTTACTTACTTATTTACTTGAGAGAGAAAGTAAGCACGAGCTGGGGAGAGGGGCAATGGGAGAGGGAAAAGCTGACTCCTTGCTGAGCAGGGAGCCCAAGGCAGGGGTCCATCCCAGGACCCTGAGATCATGACATGAGCCAAAATCAAGAGTTAGACGCTTAACCGACTGAGCTACCTAGGCACCTCTAACCCATCTTTACTTTCTGAATCTGCTGAGAAAATAAAACTTGACAAAGTGGGGTTTGACGACAGCATAACAGGTAGAGGTGGAGTCTTAGTATCATCATCAGCCTGTAGTTACTGAGCAATTACAGTGTTCAAGACACAATGTAGCTATAGACACAATAAAATTCTTGATAGAGTTAAATGGCAGATGGAATTATCAAGAATGGTCCCTGAAGATCTTTTAGAGCAGCTTAGATAAAGCATCTGTCCAAAGTGATTTAGGTGGAGCCCTGCCTAGAAACACAAGTGAAATGCATGGTGTTTCAGGACACCATCCTTCTCTCTAATTCTATTATATGTATACAAAGTGAAATAGAATTATGGCTTTTAGATATGGAGTGGACATGAGAGATTATCATTCCAACTCTCTCATTTTATGCTAAGGAGACCAAGGCCCATGAACTGACTTGCCCAAAGACACATAGTCCAGGTTATCAGATTTTCTGACACTGATTAGTTTCCCTACTTCCAACTGCCCCAAGCTGAATGAGTATATGACTTTGAAATGATGCTAAGACACCTAGACTCCAAGGACAGTACTTACACCTGAGCAGAGTTTAGCTCATATAATAGTCACATCGGGTCTCACAAGCCCCTCCTAGGACACAAGGAAGCCTATGTGCACTGTTTTTGGAAACAAGCATCATCTTAAAACTGTTATAATGAATAACAGAATCTAAATAAATATGCAGTAAGATATAGTGTTTCCTCCTCTGATAATATCTTTTTTTTTTTTAAGATTTATTTATTTATTTGACAGACAGAAGATCACAAGTAGGCAGAGAGGCAGGCAGAGAGAGAGGGGGAAGCAGCCTCCCTGCTGAGCAGAAAGCCAGATGCGGGGCTCGATCCCGGGACCCTGGGACGATGACCTGAGCCAAAGGCAGAGGCTTTAACCCACTGAGCCACCCAGGTGCCCCCTCCTCTGATAATATCTTAATAAATGTCTTCACATTCTCATTTTTTTATGGATTTCACAAATGAGGGATCATTATACAGACACCGAGACCCTACACACACACACATGCACACACACACAGCTAAAAACCATTAGAAGGCTTTTAGCTCATTAAATTTACTCAAATGTGAGTTAGGAAATTTATAAATATGAACTAAACTATAAATGTATAGCAATGGCTATAAAATTATCTACAAATGTATCTCAAAAGCAGTTTGAGGGAAAAATAGAAAAAAATGAATTATATCAAACAATTACATTGATGATTGTTTTCAATGGTTTTCACCATTCAACCAACTATGTGCTTGTTTTTTACATAGTTTGAATTTTAGATATAATTTAAGGTCAACAAAATACCAATATACCTACTGAACAGTATTTCTAAAGAAGCAGAGAACTTCCAGGCTTTTTTTTTTAACCTGCATTATTTTTCAGCTTATTTTTAATGCTTTTAGAATACTTTCACCTGACTTTTCTGATTTTCTAATCAGTGTTAGCCAATGTGATTCTGCCCCGTGTTTCATTTTCTCTTTGCCTAGTTCCCCATTTAAACTGCTAAGCTATTCTGTGTTTGTTGCCTCTGGGAAGGAATTTAAAGGCAGAAAACATAGGGGGGGAAAGGTGTTTCTTATTGATTTTTGAGTTTTGAAAGTCTATGGCTTAGAAGAAAAAAAAATCATGGCAAGCATAAAACATTTAGTAGAATATACAAATAAAGCTCCCCAACCACTCTCAGTTCCCCTCACTCCCACCAATCCTGATACAGATGCTAGACTGGAGGCAGGTGGGAGAAGTGGGTGGAGCCCACAAAGATGATACTGAAAAGTGGAGCACAATCAGAATCCTCAGGGCTCCAAGGGAACAAGCAACATTCTTCACCAGCCACATTCTTCGCCAGCCCCCCATCCCCACCCAGTCTCTGCACATTATCCTTCTAGTGGGCATTCAGAGATTCCCTCCAGTTTCAGCCAACAGAAACAACACCTGTCTGCACTCTAAGATTTTGTTTGGTGACCATCTGACTTGTCCTGTGTGAACAACCTCTTGCACCAATCAAATACACTTGTATTTCCAGAAGAAGTGAGGAGGATCCTGGAAATCTGATGGGTGTCAAAGGGAAAGTCCTGTTCCCACTTGGATGTGAAAGAAGCTGAATGGAATAGTATGGATTAACAAGGAGAGAGGGGTTTGGGAGAGAATGTTTTGTGGCTGGTTCTCAGTAACTTCTCAAGACTGTTATGCTCTGATGTTTTATAACTAAAAAGAATATCAGTGAAGCCAAAAACCTTATTTGGGCCCGAGTTCAACTTTCCCTTCCCACCAAACTCCTATAAAAATCTGTAAAATACTGGGCACCTGGGTGGCTCAGTTGGTTTAAGCAGTTGCCTTCAGCTCAGGTTATGATCCCAGGGTCCTGGGATCAAGCTCCACATCAGGCTCCTTGCTTAGTGGGGAGTCTGCTTCTCTCTTTGCCCTTTACCCTGTTTGTGTTCTCTCTCGCTCACT
The DNA here is from genome assembly GCA_028534135.1 of Potos flavus. Classification (NCBI taxonomy): domain Eukaryota; kingdom Metazoa; phylum Chordata; class Mammalia; order Carnivora; family Procyonidae; genus Potos; species Potos flavus. The sequence continues at coordinate 18,357,179 of CM052889.1, read as the reverse complement.
CTCTCTCTCAAATAAACAAATAAAATCTTTCAAAAAATAAAAAATAAAATACTTTCAAATTTACATAAAAAGATAGATATAATCTATCTCTCCTTCTGCTGCTCCCCCTGCTTATAATCTCTGCCAATTAAATATTTTTTTTAAATCTGAAAAATATCCACCACTAAAAATAGAAGATAGTTTCTAGCAATACTCAGCTCTATTTGAATAAAAGGAACAGTAACTACAAGTTATAGGTGAACTAAATTACTAAGATTGTTGAAGGTAAAAACTGAATGGTCTCTAAAGTTCCTACTGGCTCTAAAATTCAATGACTCTAGTAAGAAGTCCTATAATACTTTACCTTTACAACATAAAATGTTAATAAAAGAGAGCTTTAAGTCTATTTTCAAATCTAAAAAAATTGAATGCAAAATTGACTTTCTCTTTTCTCCAAAAAAGCCTGCTGCCATTTTTTTAATTTTCTATTTTATACACTTCCCTAGCTTTTACTCCTCATAAGCAGTATCCTGCAAAACTTACCAAATATCTACTTCCTCCCTCCTTTCTACAGCCTCATTGAAGCCTTCACTATATTTTTTTTGCATCATCTTTCATTCAAGCTTTCCATTGAAACCCCAGAAAGACCTCATTAAAAGTAAGAACCATGTACCAGGCTAAAAGCTATGTCTTAAGAGTAAAGGCAAGACCAAAATAGATTCATATCAAGAAAGCCTAAAATAAGGACTTAGACAGATCTACATGATCCAGCCAACAATTTAGCTGCATACTAAAACAGAATCAACACTCTTCAGAGAAACAGAATCCAGGATCTCTATAGCATTATCATTCACATTATCTAGTATACAACCAAAAATTATGAGATATGCGGAAAAGCAGAAAAATCTACCATAATCAAAATACAAAATAGTCTATAAAAACAGACTCAGAGACATTCAAGATATTTAATTAGCAGACAAGACTTTTAATATGATTATTAAAATGCTTTTAGGGTGCCTGGGTGGCTCAGTCAGTTAAGCATCTGCCTTCAGCTCAGGTCATGATCCTGGAGTCCAGGGATGGAGTCCCACATCAGGCTCTCTGCTCAGTGGGGAGTCTGCTTCTCTCTCTGCCCTTTACCCTGTTTGCGTTCTCTCTCGCTCACTCTCTCTCTCTCAAATAAACAAATAAAATCTTTCAAAAAATAAAAATAAAAAAATAATATACTTTCAAATCTACATAAAAAGATATAATAGATAAAAAGTTGTATAATTTCAGGATGAATAGATAAAGAAGCAGTAAATATGAGCCAAATGAAATCCTAAAGCAAAAAACAGATCTGAAATAAAATATTTTCACTGCATGGAAGTTAAGAGAAGATTGCACACTATAAGAGAAAGGGTCAATGAAAGTTGATAAATGGACAATAGAACTTATCAAAAGTGAAACACAAAGGAAAAAAGATTTAAAAATAATGAACAGAGCATCAATAGTCTGTGGAACGAAATAAAACAGACTAATATATGTATAATTGAAGTTCCAGAGAGCAAGGAGAGAGAATTTAACAAAAAATAAGTATTTCAAGTAATGTGGATTTAGTTTTTCACAAATTTTAATAAAAATACCAACACATATGTATAATAAACTCAGTAAACCCAAAGCAAGGTAAACACACACAGAAAACCTCACACTAGGCATATCATAGTCCAACTACTGAAAACAAAGATAAAGGAAAAAATTCTAAAAGAAGTCAGAGAAAAAAGACACATTGCATACATATAGAGAAATTACAATATACATTACAACTTCTCACTAGAAATAATAGAAGCTAGAAGGCAATAGTATGATATTTTTAAAGTGTTGGAAGAAAAAAACACTGTCAACCAAGAACTATGTATCCAACAACAACAACAAAAACTCCTTCAAAACTGAAGGTTAAATAACAATATTTTCAGATCAGTTGAAAGCAAAAAGAATTCATTACTAGCAGATATATTCTATAAGAAATGCAAAACAAAGTACTTGAGGCCAAAGTGAAAATAATATGATATGGCAATTCTAGGATAGAATAATTCAGAACTGAAAATTATAATAATCTTTGCTAAATCCATTTTCTTAACTTTTTGAAAGACAAGGACTTTTTAAAGTGAAAATAATGACATCATAAGGTGAGGTTTATAATATATAAGCACATAAAATATATGAGTTCTAAAGGGCATAACTTGAATTATACTATCAAAATTTCTTATACAAGTAGTATAATATATCTATTCAGGGTAAACTATGATAAGTTAAGAACACTTATTGTAATTCCTAATCACCAAAACATAACCCTAATGGGGTTAGTAAAAAAGCAAATGGGATGATAGAATAAAACACTAAAAAAATACTCAAATCGGGGCACCTGGGTGGCTCAGTGGGATAGGCCTCTGCCTTTGGCTCAGGTCATGATCTCAGGGTCCTGGGATTGAGCCCTGTGTCACGCTCTCTGCTCAGCAGGGAGCCTGCTTCCCCCTCTCCCTCTACCTGCCTCTCTGCCTACTTGTGATCTCTCTCTCTCTGTCAAATAAATGAATAAAATCTTTAAAAAAAAAAAAATACTCAAATCACCCAAAACAGGAAAGAAAGAGTACATGGGCCAAATAGAAAATAGGGCAAATTCAAATATATCCCCAGTTATATTAAATATAAACGCACTAGATGCTCCAATTAAAAGGCAGATAATACGAGATTGGATTTTTTTAAAGTAACACTCAACTATACACTGTTCACAAATATGCACTTTAGATGTAAAGACACAGATAGATTGAAAACAAAATAATAGAAAAACACATCATGTAAACACTAAAGAAGAAATCTTCTGTGGCTCCTTTAAGATCAAACAAAGTAGACTTCAAGACGAGGAGTACTAACACAGACTTTCATAATCATAAAGGAATCTCTTCATCAAGACATCACTCCTAAATGTATATGCATCAAATAACAATAAAATAAATTTAACAAAACTAAAGCAAGAAATCTACAAATCCATTTTAAATAAGTGATTATTTGATTAGTCTACTGAAAGCTTAACTATGTATACACTTACCAATAAGATCTCCCAGCTTCTACGAGGTTTTGATACCAAAGTTTCCATAGCTTATTATAAAAGTAAAAGACTAAGCCTTTACGGGGGAAAACATATAAATAAAAATAAAAGATGTAGTCTACTCATTACTTAGGCAGAGGCAGTGACCTTGTCTGTAAAAAGCCTCTACTGATTTCATACAGATAAAGTCTCTCACAACCTTTTTATGAAAAAAAAAAAAAAAAATGGGCTTAAACTACTCCTGGCTTTAATTTCTTAGAACAAAACCTGTTATTTTTCAGCAATTTCTAAATATCATCACTATTTGAATAGGAGTCTCAACATAAAACATCTAAATCACCCTTCCCTACCTTCTTTCCAGAATCTAACACACAATCACCACTGCTTTATACTAACAGATTATATCTTATTCTTAATTTGGAATAATGTACCATTCAACTCCATTTATGTTATATGATTTGTTAAAAATATCAATATCATCAAACTAATTATGAGAGACAAATAGCTTAACCATAAAATTAATGTAACCAGCTCCCCCAAGTTAGTTATTATATAAATTTAACAATTTTTTTCTTCTTGTATAATTACTTTCAGACGTGTGAATGACAATGATTAAAATAAGATTGGAGTTCTGAGACTGATTCATATGATCTACTTCTTAGTATCATTAAATATTTCTTAGTCTCTCTAAAGCTAAAAGGACCATTATGCAAACAGCATTGTGACAGATGGCAACAGGGCCAGCCCAAGGCAAAACTCTTTAAACTCATCTTTCTCACTTCTTTCCCCTATTTTTGGCATTCCTTTGTACTTTTCCTTCCCCTCAGAGGCCCAAATTCTTCCTCAAGGATTTTGTTTGATGTTACTGCATGCAGCCTCCAAAGAGGAAAGCAATGATCTGTAGGATGAATCCCAGAAACACAGAGAGCATCCACTCTCCATTCAGCATAGAAGATCTAGGGAATGGTTACACTTACTGCTCAAAATTTCACTTTCTTAAAGATTTTGTGTCGAGCTCATTCTAAACATGTCATAAATGAATTCCAGTTCCCCAGCTATATGACTGTGACGAGTTATTTAGCCCATCATCTATAAAATGGTAATATCTGACCTAATTCACCAATGTTTGATTAAAGCCAGCAGGAGTTAAATGCTTAATCTAGAGGAAAACATCACGCAATGTAAAAATTATATTACACAGCAAAGGAAATTATAAAATCCTATTACTTGAGAAGCTTAAGGTGATAGTCGTATAGTTATCTACACTTCAACAACCATTAGGATACTTTTCTGTGCCTTCTCTTTGTTCAGTTTTGCTGTAATAAAAGGAGTATGAACTGCAAAGTCAGCCAGGATGAGTTTGAATTTCAATTATTTTTTTTTCTTAAGATTTTATTTATTATTTATTTGAGAGAGAGAGCACAAGCAGGGGGAGCAGCAGAGGGAGAGGGAGAAGCAGACTCCCCACTGAGCAGGGAGCCCAACACAGGGCTTGATCCCAGGACCCCAGGATAATAACCTGAGCTGAAGGCAGATGTTTAATTGACTGAGCCACCCAGGTGCCCTGATTTTCAATTCTTACTAACCCAAATTGTCATAATGTAAAACAAGAAAAATAATCCCAAACTTCCAAAGTTGTCCCAGGGATGACAGAAGTTAATGTGTATAAACTGTCTAGCTAAAGGTCTGACATATTGTAATTCTTAATAAATAATGTCTTCCAAGAGTATTTTCATTTATTCTGTTTCATCAACCTTAGAGTAAGTTAAAACAAGGATTGTATCTTAGTCTTTTTTCAAAAATCTTAGGCTTTTTTGTTTTTTCAGTGGGGGAGGGCAGATGAGAGGGAGAGAGAGAATCTTAAGCAGTCTCCACGCCCAGCATGAGCGCAATGCAGAGCTTGATCTCACAACCCTGAGATCATCATCTGAGCCAAAACCAAGAGTCAGACACTTAACCAACTGAGCTACCCAGACACCCCAGTCTTAAGCTTTTTTTTAAATTTTATTTATTTATTTGACAGAGAGAGAGGGATCACAAGTAGGCAGAGAGGCAGGCAGAGAGAGAGGGGAAAGCAGGCTCCCTGCTGAGCAGAGAGCCCAATGTGGGGCTCGATCCCAGGACCCTGGGATCATGACCTGAGCCAAAAGCAGAGGCTTTAACCCACTGAGCCACCCAGGTGCCCCTTAAGCTTTTTTAAGTAGCCCTCCAGAACCTAGAAAATTCCAAGACCACAACTGGCATGAAATAAATTCTAGGGAAAAAATAGATGGAAAAAGAGAAAAAACAAAGACATTAATCTAGAACACGAATTGGCTTTAAGGTAATGGTAAGTAAAATGTGAAAACTTAAGGATAAAAATTGAGGCAAAAAAAGAGTCCAGAAGTTTCCCCTTTTGTTCAAATTTCTTTTTAAAAAATGCAACATGCTAAAAAGAAATGAGCTACGAAGCCAGGAAAAAAAACATGGAAGAAATTCAAATGCGTATTATTAAGTGAAAGAACCCAATCCAAAAAGGCTACATACTATACGATTCCAATTATATGACATCTGTCAAAGATAAAACTATGGAGACAGTACAAAGATCAGTGGCTGCCATCGTTTGGAAGGAAGGAGGGATAAATAGGTGAAGCGTAGAGAATTCTTAGGGCAGTGAAACTATTTTGTATGATACTATGATGAGGATACATGACACTATATATTCATTCAAACCCATCCCACGTACAGTATCAAGAATGGATTCTAATATAAACTATGGACCTGGGTGATAATGACATGTCGGTGTTGGTTTATCAATTGTAACAAATGTACCATTCTGCGGGGGATTTTGATAATGAGGAAGGCCATCCACTTGCGGGGCAACAGTATATGGGAAATGTCTGTACCTTTTGCTCAGTTTTGCTGTGAACCTATAACTGCTCGGAAAAATAAAGTCGATTTTTGAAATGCAACTGAAAACATAACTTCTGGCTAGTTTCCTTTTATTGTTGTTGATGTGGACATTTAACATCTTCACCAGGCCCTGATACTTTATTTAGAAAATTTAAGGTTAATTGTCTGGTTAAAACCAACAGTCTGAGAAAAAATTTCCCATGCTCTCTCTCTAAATCAATTCCTTATTTCCATTGCCTGAGGCAGAATCTGAGTTAGACAAAACTTGGGGCTGACCCAAGGTGACATTTTTCACCTTGCCAAAGTACAAGTTTCTTCAGGAAGCAGATGCTTCAGCACATTGACCCCCTAGCTAGCCATTTAGCATTAGGAAGAAGTGTTCTGAATGATGTCCAGAAAAATTATTCTGCTCAAATGAAAGCATAAGCCTGGACTGCAGGCCACGATGCCAAAGCAACTCACTGAAAGCTAAAACACAAAATTGATCAAATTGATTTTTTTGGCATACTAAAGGACACACCTGGCACCTAAAATAAACAATCCCTCAACTGTATTCAACTACCTTTTAATGAATTAATTGGACATGCCAATTTTGTATGTAGAAGCACTCTTGGTCAACTTACCAAGGAACTTCAAGGAAGAAAATAGAAATCCTATAAATTCCTTAAAAAAATATATCCCAGGTCCTTGTGTCACTAAGTGTAGATCAACCCCCACAAAGTCACAAAGTGGTTTGTCAAAATAAGGTGAGTTTCCTAAAAATTATTGATATGACTCTCTGGATATTTCAAACAAATGATTTTTAAGCTTAGATTATCCTGATAATTACTTCAAAAATGCATTCTGGTTTTCAAAAAAATACAGAAGTTTAATCCTAACATCCAGCTTGAATTCATCCTGTTGTGATCTATTTTATCCTCTCTGTAGGAAAACAAGGAAATGTTATTTCCAACATCTTTTACTGGAAGGATCACATTTTATACAATATCAGATTTCTAAGGAAGTAGCCAATTGATTCATTTTCTTTTTACTTATAACAAGTAAAATATTCAATTTAGGCTGACTTCATCAGATCCTAAAAATATCAAATTTTTCCCAGAATTCTTTATGCAGAAAGGTCCATACAATCTACCATGGTCTGATCTCTGAGGTTCTAGAAAAAAAACAGCAACGCAAAAATACCTACAACTGCATGACTCCAGTTATATTCCTCAGCTTAAGAAATTCCTAAAAGGCAAATGTCTTTGGAGAGAGAATTTTTTGAATTAGTGCTTTCGAAATTTATCATGCCTTATATATACCTGGGAAGTTTGATAACCTACATTTCCGAGATATCCTGATGGAGTAAGGATGGAAATCTATGTTTTCAACAAGCCTCTCAAATAAGTCTAATTTACATTGCTATGGACTGCATTTTGAGAAACAAGACATAGTATAATTGAGATATGAATCCATTTTTGATAGTCTTGATGGGGGGAAAAGTAGAGTGAGTACAGAGCCTCTGCGTTCCTACAGAGAGGGGAGAAATCAAGCCAGTAAGACTGGAAAACAATTCAGAATTCAGAGTCTGGAAGAATGAATAAGACAAATTTTACCTGCTTCATAAGCTTGCTTAGTGCTAACTAAACCCACGAATGGAGAACATGTCAAAATTCCAAGAAGTTGACCCTTAAGGGTCCGATACTCTTTCTCACACTACACCCTTCATTTCAAAATTTAAAAACCAGAACATCTTAAATGTCAAACACTCGGGCACCCAAATGTAAAGCTCTGCAAATAAAACTCCAGAATTTATAGTAGTTTGGCTCCTAAATTAGAGTTTAGCACTAAATACATTCTAGGATCCTAAGAAGTCTTCTTACTTATGAAGAAAAATATGGATAAACATAGGGACCAAAGTTGTGGCCAAGACAGTTTGCAAGTAATATTTGTTTATGGAAGAGGCCAAATCTGCCTAACTTATTGTCCTCCAAACCTGACAATATTTATAGCACTACTCATGTTTTGCAACTAATAAAAATGACCGGAAGAGCATCCCGCACAACACCCTATATTAATGTAAAGTTATCGGTGAAAAGCAAAGTGTAAATAAGTTAAGAAATTCAGGATTAGACAATAGCCTCGACAACACCTGGAACTCAAATATTTCGTCCCTTCTCTGGGTGGTTTTAGAAATATCTGTGCTGTGTACACAGAGAGATACCATATATCTTCTGCAGGTAATTGTGAATGATTGCCAAAGTAAAGCATAAATTCAGGGGAAGCCTAGGCTGGTAGAAAGCAAGGACTATAAATCCGAACTTCCTGACAACGAAGGTTGAATTCTCACTGTATTTCATAGATAATTTTATAAAGGAAGAGGATTATTTTTAAAGTTTCTTTATTAATTAAATACTTTTAAATATTACAATAACACAGTGACTCTGTAGTCTAGCAGCTTACTTAACCAAAAATACTAAAATTAAAGCACAATAAGAATCTCAAAGAGCCAATTTAGGAATTCCTGTATGGTTTTTCTTCTATCAGAGATGAATGTGTCCTGAAACAGGTGGGTCTAGAAACTAAACACAGGAAGGGTCTGCTCCATTATTTATCAAGCCACAGAAACAATATCTATTAGCATGTCCTTTGTTATGGGCAGCATTGAAGTTTTGAATGCAAAAGTTAAAATAGCTACTAGTTACAAGCACTTACTATTTGCCAAGTGAAGTACTAAGATCTTGAAAGGATCTAACTAACTTAATCTTTACAACATCTCAAGAAGAAAGAAGGTACCATTACCTTCTTTTTCCATAGGAGGATACTGAGCCTCTAAAAATTTAAGTAAACCTGGTCAGGAACACAACTATAGAGATAAAGATAGAGATATATAAAATCATGCTTTCTCAATTTAGGGAAGCAAATAGTTGCAAGTTTCACAAGTCCTTTAAGTGCTTGGGAAGAAGAGGGGAAGGGCAACAAAATGACCACAATAAATAAACTCATCAACAACTAAAAGCTGCATTTATACCTACAAACATTAAAATGTGAACTAAAGTGTGTGCATCCTAAAATGGATAACTCTGGCCATTCTTCCCCATTTAGTAAAGACTTTGATACCTTGCTAAAGTATTTAACTCATGCCCAGCCACCATTCTGAGTGATTTCATTGTCCATATGGCAGGCCCCATGACTTCATTTTTACTCAACCTCTTGCTCCCCAGTGACTCCTCCATACTGTCTATTCTCTCCCATTAAAGGAAACTCCCTTGGCTTATTATTCTTCCTCCCCAGCCCCAGCTTCTATCTTTGTATTCCTCTTCAAAGCCAAACTCTCAAAATAATTGTTAAGTATTCATAGTCTCTCTTTTATCATCTCCCACTCACTTCTCCACCTACCCATCAAGCTCCTAGTCCCATTATGCCACAGAAACAACTTCGCATATGACTTTTCACTTGGTCCCTTAACAATACCACACGAGGTCCATATAAATGCATGTTCTTATTTCCCAGGCTTCCAAGCGTTATTGAACTTCCTCTTTATTGAAACACTTCTCCTTTGACTAATATGACACAGTCTTCCATAGCTTTCCTCCTAATGCTCTGACCAGCCTTTTCCATCTTCTTTTTCGAAGCACATGCCTCTCCCTGACCAAAAAATATATCAGAGTTCCTAAAGGATAGGTCTTCAGGGCCTCCCCACTTCACTCTACATTTTTTCTCTCTGGGTGATCTCATTCGTGTGCATGGCCTAAAATACCACCTGCATGCATGCCGATGAGTCTCTATTTTATTTCTTTTCCTCCAAAAACTCTGCTCTGAATCTCATTCTGTATGTTCAGTTGCCAACCAGACACCTACATTTGAGTGTCTCAAAAGCACTTCAGACTCAACTTTTTCACAATGAAGGTCATTCATTCTCAACAATGTTTGTTGAATGAATGCTTGAAAATGGCAATACCTGTGCAGAATTCTATCCGTGCAGGTGAACTGAGCCTGGAAGAGAAAGAGGGTACCTGGGTGGCTGGGTCGATTAAGCAGCAGACTCTTGATTTCAACTCAGGTCATGATTTCAGAGTTGTGAGATTGAGCTGGTCATGGAACCTACTTAAGATTTTCTCTCTCCCTCTCCCTCCACCCCTTCCCACCACCCGCTCTCAGGCTCTCTCTTTCTCTCAAAAATAATAATAATTATAATAACAATAAATCAAAATTTAAAAAGAAGATAAAGAGCAAGTTTCTGCAAGAATCAACTGCTAAAGCGGTAGATCTCTGTGTACAGAGAGAGGTTGTAGACTAAATCGCATGATATATACACATCTCAATTTAATGAGAGCAATAAACTGATAATAAAAATGATGGAGATAAGGTAAAGGGGAAATGAAGGACTGAAAAAGGGACTGGATCTAGAGAAAAGAACAGTGTCCAGCTAAAGATGGAAAAACTTACTGATATTTATCAGCTGATAATCAAGAGTAAACTTCCAATTACTATTAATCGACTGATACCGGCATCCCATACATTAATTTAAAATTATTTTCATAGTGTTTCATCCTTGAAAAATCTATACAGTTTCCTCCTTTCTTTTCCCTAATATTTTTGGAGGTCATCAGCAGGATTTGGAGCCAAGGGAAGAAGGCAGCCAGGGAAGGTGATATCCCTTCCAGGGTCGAGAGTTTGTTTCCACGCAGAAATGGACCCAAACAGTGACTATATATTGAGAAAATTGGGAGTAAAGTTTCTCCCTGTTAAAGAGGAGAGCTATAAATATAGAAAAGAACAGTCTAGAATATACCCTCCATTGTTGGATTGGAATTGGAAGTATCAAAGCAAACTCACGGTTTTATAGATATAGATATCTATAAATATAATCTATATATATACACAAAGAGATAAAAAATAACATAGAGACAAATATATACACATTATATATATACATATTCTGATATACGCCTAAGTTAAAAACTACTGACCCACTGATCCACACAGTACACACACACTGACATGTAATTTGCCAGTGGATCTGTAGTTTTTAAACTTCAGGTGCATCATCAGAATCACCTAGGAGGCTTGTTAAAATACAAATTTCTGAGCCCTGCCACCAGAGTTTTTGATTCAGTGAATCTGGGGTGGAGCCTGATAATTTACACTTCTAATAAGTTCCTCAGTGCTGCTGCTGCTGCTGGTCTAGGAATCACACTTTGAAAACCACCAAGTGAATACATACAGACACACACAGGCATACACATACACACATATGTGTTTGCATATCATACATATATTTCCAAGCTTTATCCACTAAAAGGGCCACAAGGAGTGACAAGCAAGTCCTGCATGGTTTTAAAGACCATTCTCCACCAAAACGAACCAGGACTCCTTGAAGAAACAGCTGGTTCCAGCACTGAGACAGGGAAAGTACAAGATGGTCCTGGAACATCTTTTTGCAGAAGAAAGTAAGGAAGTGCTCTAACAATGTCAGGGACCTTTCAAAAGGACAGAAATCCAACTGGAAAGAACTACCACTAGCCAGATCTGGGATAATTTGAGCATCAAAATAGATAATGAGAGTGACTGATGTAATTCATTGAATAGAGTAAGAATCCATGAGGACATAATGATATAGTTCTTCCTCATAATAGAATCCAAACTAATAACACTTATTGACAAGTACAACTTATGAATGAACTTTGCAGTAGAGAAAACTGAAAGATGCCATCTCCTGAAATGGCACAGAGTACAACATCCTATCTACAGTGTTCCTGACAAAAACGCATAATCTCACTCATGAGGAAATATCAGATAAATGCAAATGAGGAACATCCTATGATGTCATTGACCAATACTCTTCAAAAAAGTCAAAACCATGATAGATCAGAAAAGACTGAGAAGCTTCTCCAAACTGAAGAGTAAAGAGGCTTTATAGCTACATAGAATGTGTAACCCTAGGTTGGATCCTGGACGTCATTAAGACAAGTGGAAAATTTGAATAGGTTTAGTGAATTAGATAATAGCAATGTATCTGTGTAACTTGTAATCTCGATGTCTGTGCTGCAGACAGTCTTTGTAGGAAAAATACCCTAAAGTACTTAGAAGTGACAGGCAGCATACTCTCATGTGGTTCAAGGAAAAGAATAGTAATGATATGTGTACATACGTACAGAGAGAGAGAAAGAATGATAAAACCAAGTGGCAAAAATGGCAACAGTGGAGAATTTTAGTGAGGGACATACTTTCTTTAAGTTTGAACAATTTTTTAAAAAATTAAAATGGCCCATAAAGTTAATATGATTCAAAATGTCAACCTCTAGTTCACTCTAAGTTAGATGGTCCTAATCTTGACCAGATTGTGCTGGAAGCCACTTTAAAGGATAAGAGAGACTTGGTGTGTGGCCTTGACATTTCATAGGAAGTGTGAATTTTAAGCAGGATCCTAATGCGAACCTAATTTCTTTTGTGTTGCTGTTGTTTTATGCATTTTTCTTTTTAACTTTTTTCCTTTCTTTTTAAAAATTTTTTCTTTGAGTATAGTTGACACGCAATGTTACCATAAACTCGCTTTCTTTTTAATCATGGATGGATCTCTTCCTACCTAGATTTCTTTTCAGGCAGAGCAGTAATGATATTATTGTCATTAACATTTAGATGCTTATCCTTTCCAACTGTGAATCATAATTTGGGAAAAAAAAATTTTCTTTCACACATTTTCCACTTATTAACAGTTTAATTCTGTAGCAGAATATGAAACATGCTACATACGGATGGAAAAGTCATTTTCACTGTGGTCAGAGAAAGAACCTAGACTTCTCTCATTTTTAGCAATGTTATCATTAAGATTTTTCTTCCCCTTTGAGGGGAAATAAATATGTTTCTGAAAAACACCCAAAAAAATGCACATGCTTCCAACTCCTGTATATCTCGATGATTTGCTAGAGTTTTCTCCTAATCATGCAGACAAATTTGTTCATTCTGCTTGCCAAAATAAAGGTTTATTATGACTTGTAATGTAGTAACTTTCCTCAAAAAAATTTTTACAACCTTGCCCAACTATACGTCTTTATGCACCAAGCAAAACATAAATCACTGTCTTGGGATCACTACATAGAGATGTTAACACACTGGGCCACTGATGCAATTGACTTAAGTATTTTTTTTTATCTGCCTTGTAGATCCTGCCCTCTTTCTTATGCCCTTATATCTGTAGATCACGTTTCTATAAATTTCAAATCCTGGCATGTACTAAGGAATAAAATATGCACATATGTAATTGTAATTCACTGGAATAGCATCTCACCAGGGAGTATTTCTTTTTGTCATTGTTATTGGTTTTACTACTATTATTAAGCTGGTAACAATTAATATACACTGAAGCTTGGAGCACCTGGGTGGCTCAGTGCATTAAGCATCTGCCTTTAGGTCATGATCCCGGGGTCCTGGGATGGAGCCCTGCATCAGACTCCCTGTTCAGCAGGGAGTCTGCTTATCCTTCTTCCTCTCTCCCTAACCCCCACTCATGCGTGTGCTCTCTTTCTCATGTAAATAAATAAAATCTTTTTTAAAAACTGTGTATATATATATATGTGTGTGTGTATATATATATACTGAAGCTGTGTGTATATATATATATATATATATACTGAAGCTTCTGTCCTTCAACCATTCTGCTCCTCCAGTGTCTCCAGTCTCAGCAAAATTTTTTAACCAGTTGTCTATAAAGAAACTTGGAAGTCATATACATTTCCTTCCTCCTTGCCTATGGCCATGTCATGGAAGACTAATTCCTGCTGATCTGCCTTCACAAGAGCTTTCCCATCTAGACCTTCCTCCTTGTTCCTCATTGCCCTGATTTGGTCCAGACGCTCATCATCTCAGCTCTGCAATAGCCACATGTCTCATCTCCCTAAAAGCTGTCTGCACCCTCCACATTGGTGTCAGCAAGAATGATAAAACCAAGTGGCAAAAATGGCAACAGTGGAAAATCTTAGCGAGGGGCATCCTTTCTGTAAGTCTGACACTAGTGCCAGTTGGGAACATAGAGAGTAGCCGTGTTGGAGGCACTAGAGAGGTTCAACCAAGGTAGCAACAGGATTAAGATTTAGAACAACATCACAGGAATAAATGGAATCCAGACACCCAGGGATAACAATTGAGAAGTTTCAACTCAGGAAGAGACACCCAGAAATCGTAGTCAAGGACTTTACCAGGCAGAAAACCAAAGAAGAAAGCAAGTAAGATGCATGCAAAGGACAGAAGCCAAGGGATTGCTCCAACCTGGGAGGATAGCCTACACCAACTCCAAGCAGGGGACAAAGCTATGAACTGTTTCAAGCCAAGAACCAGGAAAGTGATGGAAGGAGTTGTCCAGAGACAGCTGAGGGGACAGAGAACAGAAGAACAAAGACTTTTTTTAAGGTGGTGACTCAGAGCAGTCAATCCCACCTGACATCTTGGCTCAAAAACCCTTAACCTCAGAGCAGGCAGTAGGCTAAATTATCTTCAATATGACCATCTTCACCCTTGGAAACTCTTCATCCCCTGAAGTTTTATTTATCACTTTTTAGAACAATTTTATCCAGTACCAAGTCTGGTGAGTGAGCTGGGTGACCAAGTTCACAGATACTCTTTTGGGTGAGAAACAAGGTGTAATTACAAAGTAATGAGATTGATTTTCCTCTGTGGCTTTGGCTCTAAAGGGAATATTGAAAGAAAAGTTTTCAAAAATCACTGAAGCATTTTAAGATTTAGAACATCACAGGAATAAATGAACCATCTCCTAAGGTGACTTCTTCCAAATGGGAAAGAATATATTTGGATTCACATTTCATTGTGTTTGCCTAAAAATCAGTCCCATTACCATGCATAAGTACCTTTCTCCAGCATGTACACTGTAGAACATAATAAGGTCCACTGATATTGGGCAAAATGTTGCTGTGGTTTATTAGTTTAGGAAATAATGAATTAAAGAAAGTCTTTTTCCTGGAGTTAATTTCCTGGTCTTTCATATGCACATTATGTATACTCACTATATGCTCAGCACACTCTGTTGATGATCTGACCCTTCACAGAGCATCTCACAGGACTGGGGTTCCAGTGTTTGGTGAAGAGCTTCTGTAGACAGTGATCACATTCTAAGTTTTAGATAAATCATTTCCCAAAGTATTGAATCAAAATTTGGAAGCAAACTTTACAAAAATTATACAATGCATTTCTCGGTGCTTCATTTCCTCATCTTAAAAAACAGAATAAAAGTTATGCCAGCTTCATTGACTCATTGATAATTAAATGCACTAAGTGCATGCCCAGCACGGTACTTGGCACACATTAAATACTTGATAAATGTTAGCTATTTTTATTTTTACTGATGCTAAGGAGAGCAGAGAACTGGCATTGAGAGTCTGGGTGAGAAAGCAACAAGTTTGAGCAACTACAAAGGTGAAAAGAGAACAGCCACATCTGCAAGAGAGAAAAAGCATGAAGGACAACATGCGAGAAGAATAGAAAGGCAAAGGCAAAGCAAAGCACTCAATCCTGTTCCCTGCCTGGATTCAAAACCACTTTCCCAAATTACCTTCAATATGAGCAACTTCAGTCTGGGAAACTTCTCATTCAAAGCAAAGTCTTAGGCATGGGTTATTTTTCAGGTGGTTGAGGAAAGTACAGTTCATGAATTTTCTAACTTTTCTAAGCAGAGCCTGCTGACTCTAAAGTCAGAGTCAGTAACCATCTGTAAAGTAAAGCTGAGAAGAGGTGAGGCAAGGCCCACCCAACCAACTGGACAAGCCCAGGATCCTATCATTATGAATTAAGTTTCTGCTCATCATTAGAAACATTTCTTCAAGGTAAATGCACAGCATCCTTTGGCATGTTTTAAAGAAAGCAGAGTAGGAAGCTTGCATTTGAAATGAAAGGGACTAAGTAGGAGAGAGAGGCATAGGGATGGAAGCATGGGCCACTTTCTACCCAGAAAGAAAGCCCCACGTAGGGTTCTGGGCATCCAGCAGGCCACAGGAGGGCACTCGGTGGGTTGGGCTTGAGAAAGTGGAAAGAACAAAAGGAAGAATGAAGGGAAGTGGCTAGGAGACAAGGGGTGAATGGGCTGAGGTCTCTATCCATCACTCTATTGATACCTAAGGTTGATTCAGTTGACCTGCCTGAAGTCCTTTCCTCACTTGCCTTTATGCATGTGCTCATCAAGGCTGTATAAACTAATTTTACAATGTAGGAATATCATTCTTTGACCAAAGGTATGAGAAGGGTAATCCATTGCTAAGACTTTCAAATAAGCCTTTGAACCCATCTATGGAACTCTATAGAAGCCATTAAGAGTTTGCTTTCATGAATGCCTAATCTGTGCTTTGTGTATCTTACCTCACTTAATAAAAGAAGAGATATTATTATTTCCACTTTTAGGTGAGGAACCAAGATCAGGAAGGTTAAGTAAGTATAACATTAGCCAGTTAGAAAATAATAGAGGTGAGAATTAAACCCAAATATGTGTTATAGATCCATCATTCATTCCACTAATGAACAAGCACATGGTCTCCCTAATTTTGCCTGGGATTATAATATGCTAGGAAACAGGCTGAATACTTACTATCACAAATTGTTGTGTGAAGAAGCGTCACCTTGTAGAGAAAACTGAGAAGTATAAATCTAGTTGGGGAGATAAGCCATACACCCATAAGGAGATTGCTCCACAAACTCAAACCAATAATTATTAATGACTGTATCCATTACCTGTTGCCACAATAATATTGCTGCACGAACAACCCCGAAACAGAGTGACTTACAATCAGCATTGGTATACTGACCAGTGTGCTGGTCAGTGATGTCAACCAGTCCCAGCTGGACTAATTCCCATGTCTGACCATCAGCTGCCATTGTGCCATTCCAGGAGGGCTCCTCTTGAATGACTGGAGCCCCCTGAACCTCCTTCATGTACTATCCTCCAGCAATTCTCCTGGACGGTGCAGGAGCTGGGGTACGGATAACCAAGAGAGACAGTATGTGCTTTTTCAATCATTTGCCCAAGCCAGTCACAGGACTGAGCTCAGATGGAAGGTGGGGAAATGGACTTCACCTCTGTGGTGAAAGGTCTGCAAAGTCATGTAGCAAAGGGCAAAGATACAAGGAGGGGAGGAACTGAGCCAGTAGTGGGATCAATCTGCTGGAAGAGTCAATGATGACGATAATGGAATGTCTGAGCGTTTGCTGTGTGCCGGGCTCTAGTCTAAGCATCGCACATATTCTCAAATAATTGTCAAGGCCGTTCTATGAGTTAGCGATTACTACCCCATTTCATAGATGAGGAAACAGACCTGGAGAGGCTAAGTTATGTAGCCAGGTTGATGATGTAGCAGTAAATGGCAAAGCCTAATTTAAACAATGACATATCTGACGCCAATACTTTTTTTTTTTTCAATTTGGGTTTTAGTGAAAATTATTTCAAGGAAAAAGAAAAGGCTGCTTTAAAATTAAAAATGAGTTTTAAAGACCATGAAATTTTGTATAAATTCCAATCAGAAGCACTACATTTCAAGATGTTTCACAGCTCTTCTTTAATAATATTTGATCAACAGATCAAGCCACTGAACATTTCTGTTGGTTGTAAATACATCATCTTATTTGCAAAACTCTTAACGAGGGTTCATGAAAACAATGGTAAACCTAACCCAAATACCAGCTTTTTTTTTTTTTTTTTTTTTGGCCTGGAAGCTCGAGACTACTTTAAATTTTGTGTTCTTGGCAAATGATTAAAAAATGCTTGAGAAAATGTGCTATCTGGTATGGTTTTACACATACAACTTCAACAAGATGTTACAATTTTTCTTTCTAAGCAAGAATAAAACTTCACAAGTGATTAGAACAGCATCGCATCGAATGGAGAAAACTGTAAGTGGGACAGTCACAAGCCATGCCGTTTGCCAACACAGTTCATTACATTTTGTTCATTACTGCAGTGCATTTATTACCAAGAGTAATAAATCACTGAGAAGAACAGGCAAATCTGGCCTCTGAAACAGATGCAGCGGCAAGATCCAGCACAAGCTTTGATCAAGACAATCTCCACGGCTAAGAAACTGTAACTCACTTTGGCAATGGTACGCTTTGATTTCCTTTCCATCCTTTTGTTCCTTACAGCTCCTAACTGTGATTGTCTCCCGTGGGTTTGTGTTAGTCCTCCACCTCCAGTCTACCTCCCAACAGGGTGGGAAGTGGGAAGAGGAAAATCCAAAGGGTCATGCATTACTGGCCTCGTAAGGAGTGCTAGAGCCGGGAGCGGCAGGCAGGACTTTCCAGAAAGGGAGTCTGGCCCTGGTTCCCTGGTTGGACATCAGCTTAGGCAACGGACCGCTTGATAAGCCCAGCATTTTAGATAGCAGAACAGGGACAAATTTGCAAGAGAAACCAGCACTCCCATGGTCTAGAAGGACAAGGATGATGAGTGTCCTTGGGCACTGTGGGCAAAGGGGTGCCTCCGGGGCATCAGCTTAAGCAATCTTGTCAGTACTCTACCCAAGTTCTATGAGGCAGAATTCTATAAAAACACCTATAGAGTAGTCTACTAGCCTTGGGTGCTGGACAATCCACAGCCAGATTTACAAAATCTCACTAAATCCTTCAAAGAACTCACACGTTTGCCCTGAGGGAGCCAGCGTTTGGACATCGGCCACAGGGACCATATTAAGCCAACACCCAACACAACACTGCACTCCCCTAACTGATTAAGTAAACAAAACAATTTGTTTCCTATCCCCTCTTGCCATCTCTAACCCCAGAGGAGCTAGATCCACAGCAGACAGAGCAGGGAGAACATGGGCAACTGTGCTCTCTCTCCCTTCTCGAGTCCTTCAGAATCAAGGCTGGCCCTGCCAGGAGGGGCCAAGACCAGCAAATTGTGTTAAGATCATTTTAAATTGGCCTAGACTGGACCAAAGTTCCTCATAATTGAAAGTGGCTGGAAAGTTATGGGATGAGCCAGAAACATCACAGAGGGATGGAAAAAGGAGATTCAGCTGAGTACAGCTAAAGGCAATGACTGGAGAAAAATAGAACAATGTCATTCCCATCCCTGTCCTAAATCAGACTTGTCAATGAACTGGTTACTCTCCAGGTCTCAATTTTCTCCTCTGAGTATTGGGAACTTTTCAGTTCTAACATACTCTAAGAGCCAGTCTCTCTACATGAGCAGGATTTCACATGAAATGGGAAATTCTAATGCTCTAAGCCACAAATAAAATAGCCCTTTCCATCTTCCAAATCAGATTCTGTTATAGTCCACAAAACCACCAGAATTCGTGTTCAAAACCATCAGAAATGAGTAATGAAGAGTCAGCAACGTTCACATCATCATCACGGATCATACCCTTTTGGAGTGTGAGGCACTAATCCAGGTGTCAAAACATGATTAACTTTGGTCCTGCCTTAGAATAAAATTAAGTTTCTTAGTTTCTTTTTCTCTCAATTCAAGTCGATATATGTAGTCAAGCTTCTGACAGTTGTTAGACAGGGACACTGACATTTTACAGTAGTCTGTTTAAAATAACAGTAAAATACTTCCTGTATTGAGTTTTTCTTCTGGGGGTGTTTTCGGCTTTCCATGGGAGGCGATAATAAGCCAGTGGTCTCCCACTAATAATTAACAATCACTTGATGATTTCATTTACAACTCTTTCGGCCTTTATTGAACAGGGACAACAGAAATTCTGTTCTGAGTTCTAATGGGATCCTTTTACTGGTGGGAGTGCACAGCTTTTTTTGTAAAAGTCTAGCTGAGGTACCAATCAAGGACATACATTCGTGGTTGTGATTAAAAGGAATCCCATATTAAATTATTTTATAATGAACACCAACCCTAGTTTATCTTCTTTTCTACAAATTCTACTTCCCATTCATTAGGATGACAAAAAAAAAAAAAATTAAGCTCAGCTGATTTTTTTTTTTAATGCTCTGTTAAAGATTGAGCTATGAAACATCAGCACCTTCACTGTGGAGGAAGTTGCTCTGAAAGCAGGGGTGCCCCCCCAGGCTCTGGGGTGCACAAAACAAAGCACACCGGAAGGCCAAGCCTGAATTGTGTTTGCTGTCCCAAACCTAAAACCTAAGAGCTGAGGAGAAGATCATGGTAGTCCAGAAGACAGAGGTCTTTTTTAGAAGGTCAGTCTTGGAGCAAAAAAAAGAATTGAAAGCTGTGGCCTTAATGAGATAGAGAAAGTGATTTAATAGATTAGCCTCACATCAGAGTAAGTGTCAGAGCATGGAAGAACTCACAGAGCGTGGGGATAAATAGGCCATCGTTGTCACTCGGATATAGACAGGATACATACTGTGTAGTGTAAAACAACCCAATGCGCATAGCGATCTAAGTTTTTCTTCCTTAAAATTCTAACCTAAATTATACTCCTTATGTAAGTGGACCTTGATTGATTTCCTCCCATTTAAGCAAGTCGTAATAGACTCTCAGTACATTTTTATGAAATGAACAGTTCACCCAGCCCTAGGACTCAGGCCCGGAAACTTTCTGCAATAGTAACTGGAAAATAAAAAATCTGTTTCTCTCCTACTGAAACTAGTGAGAGCCAGACTCGTGTATGCTTACCTCCAGCACTCTCAGGGAAGAACCCTCTTAACCCTCCAAGGTCAACTCAATCAAGAAATCCATATGGCTCAGTGAGTTGCAAACATTTTCCAAACATATAGCTATGATAGATAAAATTTTTTAAAAATGACATACGCATGGTACTAAGCCCATGCCTGAAGAAGAGTTCAGGTATAGTAGGGGATTAGAAAACACTCTAACCTATATATGACTTAACATTTACTGCTATAAGCTCAAAGAAAACATTTTCATCCAAGAATACCAGACGGCGTCAGCTCAAGGTTGTCCTCTGAATGTCTCTTTTTGAGTCTCCCTGGGTCACTCTGAATAGCTACTCAGAAAGTATGAGCATATCATTTAGACCATGATATCCAGGTGCTACTTTTCAATTACCATAGGAGAGGCTAAGCCAATTGGAGTCATGTGGATAGAAAAGCGGGGAGCGGGGCAGGGAAGGGTATACGGGCGGCGGGGGGGAGGGTGGGGGGGGGCGGGAGATACTGTGAACACAGAGAGAACCAAGGAGACATCATCCCCTTAAAAGTAAAATTTTAAATGAGCGAGGCAACACTAGAGCTCCTACAGATCAGCGTGCAGCTACTGGATGGATTTCCACTAAGGCACCAAACTACTACTTCCAGAACCGTGTTGCTAGACCAGAAGTCACCACTTGGGGTCACTCTTTTGTTCCAAATCTGCAAGAAGCCCATCAAGTGGCCCTCTCTACCTACACTTGGGGGGAGTGGGGGCAGAGGATGTGGTTCTCCCCAGTCTGGAGTGGTGATAACCAGGCCTGCCCCAAAGACATCCACAAGTCGGCCTCATGGGTTTCTCACTTCCCAACTTAAAATGCTTCCACGCCATAACCATCCATCTCTACCGAAACATGTGCTAAGTGTGATTTAAAACCAGTCTTCCAGGAGCGCCTGACTGGCTCAGTTGGTAGAACATGAAACTCGTAGGTGAGGAGTTTGAGCCCCACGTTGGGTGTAGAGTTTATTTTTTTTTAAATGTAAGTTAACTTAGGGGTGCCTGGGTGGCTCCATCATTGAATGTCCGGGTCTTGATCTCAAGGTTGTGAGTTCAAGCCCTGTGTTGGGCTCCATGCTGGGCATGAAGCCTACTTTAAAAAAAAAAAAAAAAAACTTAAGCTAACTTTACAAAATAATACTAAAACCAATTTTCCAAAGCTTTTCATTGATTTTTCAAAGTGGAACACAAAAAAATAAGCAGTAAACCCATCATTCCACACTGGTGATACACATCGAGAGTGTCACATCTAACCTGGGTGAAAGCCACACTTCAGTGGTATCTGGCTTGAGTACCAACAAAATGGAATCAAGTTTTAGAGCTGGTGAGGACGTCCTCATTTTTATGGGTGAGAAGCCCATGTTCCATGGGGGTAAAAAGGAGCAGCCACAGCGTGTGCTGCCGAAGTCGAACCAGAAATTTGATTTATGCACCTCTCATCCCTAAATCCCGGCCACCATTTCAGGCTGGCTCCACTTGTTCTCAGGTTAGATCAACCACTGGTTGGGTGAGATGTCAGTCTGTCTTTTAAGCAACTTCACCTGCCCTGCAGCATACCCTAAAAATCACGTTATCGAGTCACCCCCTCTTTACATGTCCCATAGTCACATTTCCTTAAGACTGTAGATCACTGCCTATATGCTGAGAGATGAAGGAGTATTTTCATTTTCAGCCCTCATTCCTGACCCGGCTTCACCAGATTTTCACAACTTTATGATTTAGCAATACCTTCCCCAGTTTTTCTTTCATTATACTTCATCTTGACTCTTGGATTCAATGACTAGGAATACTTTTCCTGATTAGGCTGTTATTCACACAACAGTAGATCTCTCCAAGTCATCTCAAGTCAATACTTCTCCCAGACTGACCCTGTTCTGGGCTTGTCTACTTGATTTTTCTGGTGTAGTATTTTTTGTTACCCCACCAGGTCACCTGGGTTTACTCAGAACCCCCAGGTACACCTGATTTCATCTGATAAACCTGAACTGGGCTAATAGACCCATCCGAGCTGCTGACAGTACTAGAAACTAACAGCTTACAGTTGTTCCTTCCTCTGGATAACTACGCAGGAGTAAGAGCCCCATTCACCTAAGAGGTGAAAGGGAAAGGAGAGCAGGGCAGTCCAAAGCCAGTGACTACTGATTCGGGGAGTAAACAAGGCCAACCTATGGACCTCAGGAAGAAACAATTGTGGCGTATCACTTGATTTATTTTCCTTGCCCTCCCCCCTCCCATGACCATGCCAAGACTAGACTTTGACTTAGACCACAACTTCACTGGTGGCCCTTCTCCTTCCTATCCTGCTCTCCTCCCTCACCTACAGGTTCTTTCCTGAAGGGCTCTCCCTCATTAAGTCACTTGTATCCAAATCCCATCTTGGACCATGCATCCGTGGATCCCCACTGAAGATTCCTGGGCTTGCAAGTTAGCAGCCTGCAGGGCCCACACCTCATAGAGTAAGCTTGGGAGGGATTTAGATTCAAATCCATTCTGATATGATTTACTAGCTACCTAAACTGGCCAAATTATTTAATCTTTGTAAGCTTCAATTTCTTCGTCTCTACAAGGGCATACTAGTATAGAATTGTTGTGAGAATGGAAAGTTATAATGTTGCTGAAGTCGCCACTTTAAAAGTTCCTTGGCTGGTGTTGAACACGTTTCCTCTAATATATTAATATAACTAATAACAGGAGTTAATATTTATCAGACATTTACTTTGTCCCAAGCTCTGTGTTTAGCATATTACATTCATTCTTTTATTCGATCCTCACATCAACCCTCTGAGATAATTCTGCTCTTACCCCCACTTTACAGATAAAGAAACTGAGACCATAAGTTGACCCAAATGTCCATTTTATAAGTGGCAGAACTCGGATTTGAACCCAGGTAGTCCGACTCCAAAAGGTGGGCTGCCCTTTGTCATCAGTAGCTATACTTCCGGTAGTCACATCCTCCCTCTTACTTCTACTCCTGCCTCCCTCATGACACCCCCACATCTGTACCCCTGGCAGGTGTTAACACTCACATGTTCTTCGTTTTCATCCTCCAACAAAGCTCAACCCTCCTGCATTCTGTTCTGCATTAGCTGTCTCTGATGGTCCCAGGTTCGCAGCTAGTATATGACTGAAGACAATGCTTTGTGTATATACCAAGCTCAGGTAACCTTCGTGTTTTAAGCCTGTCCTTTGATGACATTGTCACAAGAAGTGCACAATGTCATAATGTCGGGTATCTTGGTGGGTCAGTAGGAAAAAATGTTTGTGGGCAGGAAGTGTATTCCTAATGTCCCATAAAACCTCCCACATTAGTGATGGCCCCCTTCTCTCTATAACATACGCAGAGCTGAACTTGTCTCAGAAGGATTCCACACCTGATCACTTGGGAATCAATTTTCTCTGAGCTCTGCCGGACAGCTCCCATTCGGTCATTAGTGCCGTCACAAACATTATGCGTTCTTTTTATTGAGGCAGAAGACAAGTTCTTATTTCTGAAAAGCACCAGGGTCAGTTGCAAAAGGGAAAAGGCAAGAGAGAAAGAGAGAGAGAGAGATGGAAAATAAAGATTAGATTATATCCTCTTCCCTAATATGTCTCATTTTATTTTAGTCCACTGGCACAATTATCTGGATTACGCTTAAGCAGCAAAGCTTCCTTCTTTTGCATTTTCCTTGCAGACTTTTGCATTATGTAGAGGAAAGAGAGGTTAAGAAAAAGTTCCTCTGAACAAATGAGCCTTTAGATGAAACTTTTCATTAGGCACACAGCTCATTGAATCTAATCGGAGAGATTCAAATGAGGGTCACACTTGACCTCAGCCCTCCTCCACTAGGGTGGAGGGTGGGGGCTCAGTTTGGCCCTCAATTTCTGAATGTCAATTAGAGCAGAAACATCCAGAAGACATGCTTACCTGGATTATGCATAATGAAATGGGGCCTTTAAATCTGTTTCTTTTTTCTTTTTTATCCCCACAGGGAACATGGCAAGTTTCCGTAATAATCAGAAAATATGCTGAGAATTCAAAGAAGCATTATAGGATCACATTTCAGATACAATGGCTAAAAACCGCATTAACTAAGCCTGAAAACAAGAGATTCAAAGTGAAACAAAAGAAATCAGATAATGAAAGTTAATCAGTTCATCACTTTAAATCATTCACTTAAAAAAAAAAAAAGCAAGTACAAAAGAGCATATATAGAGTAACATCTCATTTTGGTTACAAACTGCATATACATACAGATGCATTTTTTTAAAGATGCAGAAGATATAAAGTGTTATCTGTAGTTACCTCTGAGGTAGGAATACAGTTGTTATAAGTTGAATCATAGTGTTCCCCAGAAAGATATGCTGAAGTCCTAACCCCCTGGTACTTCAGAATGTGATCATTTTTGGAAATAGGGTCATTGAGGATGTGATTAGTTAAGAAGTCATACTGGAGCAGGTGGTCCTTAATCCAATATGCTGCTGTCTTTACAAGAAGAGAGAGGCACAGAAGAGACACAGCCACGTGAAGACACAAACACACAGGAAATACATCATACGAGGACGGCAGTGGAAATCAGAGGGGGTGGCTGCAGGCCACTGAATGCCACGGACCAGCAACAACCACCGGAAGCTAGAAGGAAAAAAGAAAGAATCTCCCCTACTGGTTTCAGAGGAACATCTTGCCCCCATCTGGATTTTGGACCTGTAGCCTCCAGAGCCATGAGAAAATAAATATCTAGTGTTTCAAGCCACCCGGTATGTGGTGCTTTGTTACGGCAGCCCTAGGAAACAAATATAGTAACACTGGTCAAACTTTTGCTTAACCTTAAGTTTTTACTTTCAACAAAGCATATATATTAATTTTGTAATTTGAAGAGGCCATTTTAGGAAAAGAAAGAAGGAAGTAATGAAAAGAAGGAAGGAGGAAAGGAAGGAAGGAGGGAAGGAAGGAAGGAAGGAAGGAAGGAAGGAAGGAAGGAAGGAAGGAAGGAAGGAAGGAAGGAAGGAAGGAAGGAAAGACAATAGTGGGACTGATTTTTTTAATTGTTAACCACCTTGGATGATGCCAGGGTGCATACTGGGTAAAAGAATAAGAAAAATGGTGACTGTCCACAAGAACACTGAGATGTCAGTCCCTCTCTTTATGTACCTCCGTCACTCCCTCCCCTGTTACATAATTGTGTCTTAGCCTCTATTAAATTCCTCCAACTGCTAGCAAAGTGCCCCCTGATTTGCTATTTCCACGCCCTGTTCCTCCATCAGGTAAGCCCTATTCATTCTCAGATCCCTTGCCCCAGGGCTCTTCTCTGTGCCTGACATCCTTTTACTTATTCATTCATCAATCATCTATTGAACATTACTCTGGGCCCGGCAATGGACAGAAGGTGTAAAAATAAATAAGAACAGCCCTTGCCCACACAGTTCAGAGTCTAGAGCAGAAAGACAGGAAATGGAAAGTTCATTGGAGTGGAGGTCGTGCCACAATATGGAGAGGCTTGCAGGGATGAGAGATGTGTGGTGTGAGAACACAGAGTCCAGCCCCCTCACCTGGACTCAGAAGGGGGTGGGGACTAGGGAAAGTGAAGCATATGGAAGAACCAGTCCAACCAAAAGAGGAGGGGGACTTGGCCAACGAAGGAAGAAGCAATGCTGTGCTGATTCAGAAGTGGGAGAGACCCACAGTCACCTTGGAGAAACCTTGGGGTTCAACTGGGCATTGGTGGGCCACACTGCAGGGGTGGGAGCCATGGGCCCATGGCCCCCAGGGGGTCAGACATGGCAAGATAAGAACTCTGAACTTGACTCTGCACGCTGGGAGGGAAGAGTACAGAAGGTCAGCAGGGAAGGGCTATAGGATCAGAGTCCCAATTCAGAAAGATTACCCTAGGAAAGGTGTGGGAAGCTGTTTGCAAGTAGTAAGGATGAAGACAGATGGAATTACTGGAAGGCCAGGCATGAGGGAGGAAGGCCCATAGGAAAACAATAGGGTTGAGGGGGGAAGGGTGTGGGATGGGCTGGAGAAGCTGTGTTGAGTTGAGTGGTTGAGAAAAGTGAGCACTAGAGCACATCCCAGGAATGGATCCTAGGCCTGCCATTTACCTGCAGTGCTCAATGGAACAGTTATTCCACATTTTTGTGCCTCGGTTTTTAAACCTATAAAAGAAGAAAAATGTAAGATTTACCTCCTTGGGTTGTGATGAATTCTAAATATGTCAAATGCTAAGAAACTGGTGGCACCTGGGCGGCTCAGTCAGTTGAGCATCGAGCTCTTGATATCTGCTCAGGTCATGATCTTAGGGTTGTGGAATCAAGCCCTGCATCAGGCTCTGTGCCCAGCAGGGAGTATGCGTGTCCCTCTCCCTCTCCTCCTGCCCCTGCTCGTGCTCTCTCTCTATTTGTCAAATAAATAAATAAAATAAAAGTTAAAAAAAAAAAGCTAAGAAATTTTGTGGCATGAATTACACATCTGTAAATGTTACTGTTCTTATTCACACACATACACACACACACACACACACACACCATATGTATATGAGTCAATAGGCTTTTGTGATATACGTGGGAAACGAGAGCTAGGGAATAACACTAACACAATGCTAAGTTTCAACCTCGGCACTGGTGCTTACCTGCCCTACTTCACTTTGACGCTAATTTCATTCAGGTCTTTTCTTAGATGTGACTTCCTCTCAGAAGTCCTCCTGACTGCTCAGGTCTGGATTAATTAATCCTCCTCTGTATACTCCCATGGCACTATGCGCTGCCCCTCCCAGCACTGACCACGTGGTGTGACCAGGCTCTTTCCCTGCCTGAACGCTACACTGGTTTATCAGCTCCACGAGGACAGGGACCAACTCCATGCTGTCTGTCTTGGTATTCCCAGTGCTGGCATAGTACCAACGTTTAGTATAATCATGATGAGTGTCTGAGTGAGTCATTTAATTAATTAATTAGTCCAGATGAAGGGGAGAAGATGGTGAAGTCACATTTGAACATGTCCAGATTAAGGTGCCTGTAAGATATTCCATTGAAATTACCCCATTGGCAACTGGATGTGGGTTGTGGAGCTCAAGGTCATGTATCTAGACTGCAAATAGATAGTCTGCACTAGCAGCCTCTATAAGGGAACAGAATCATGAGGGGCGCCTAGGAGGAAGTACCAGACATACTGGAAGAGATTGAGTGAGTGAGGGGCAATGGGTTGGTCCGACATGTTGCCCTCTGATGTGTTGCCCTGACATTTCACCAAAACATAGACGTTTTTTATAGATGGAAATCTCTTAGAGCTGCTCAAAAATATCATGTAGGTTGCCATATACCCCACTTACACATTAGCCTACCTCTGCTAGCTAACACTGATTGAGTGCTTATCATTCAGCGGATATTATGACAAATGCTTTACTTGTATTATCTCATTTAATCCTCATGACAATGCTATGAAGCAGGTAAAATCATCCCCATTTCACAGATGTAAAAACTAAGGCACTGAGAGCCTGTCTATTGTCCTTTCCTCTTAAACATTAATGGTTGCTCTCTAGGTACATTAGAAAACCAAACTGTCTAGTTGATAGAGCCAACTAATCAGCAGATGAAGACAGTCTCCAAGTTGGTAAGACCCACATGGCTTATGTAAAAGGTCTGAAGATTTTATCTGTTAAGAGTAAGGCCCGATCCTCCCTTAACAGAAATGCCTCCTCTTGACTTTGTTCGCTGGCAATGCCTCCCTGGCACTCATTCCTGGCAGTTGATTGAACACATTAAATCAGCCCACAGAAATAAGTCAAACTCTATTAGTCACTCTGTAAAAATGCTAAGTCTATTTATTTATTATGAGTTATTCATAAACATCAAGACTAGACTCTATAATTTAATACTACCTGCAATGATTCCTGAAAGTGGCAATATTTTAACACTGCGATCTGATTAATTGACCTGTTCAAACAGAGCTCCAAATCAAGCATAACTTCCCTTTGACAGAAGTGTATTCATCTTCATCTCAAAGCCAGCCTTCTCGATTCATCGGGGGAGAACAAAACAGCTCATCAAAAGGAATCAATTAAAATCATCTGAAATAATACGTACGTTCCACTAAAGAAATATTTAAAAGTTCCTCATACTTCCTTGTATTTAAAAAATACAAGGGGGGGCCCATGGGCGGCTCAGTCAGTTAAGCGGCTCCCTCTTGATTTCGGGTCAGGTCATGATCTCGGGGTCCTGGGATGGAGCCCTGCACCGGACTCTACACTCAGCGGGGAGTCTGCTTGAGGACTCTCTCTCTTCCCTTTCCCTCTACCCCTCTTTCCCCTCTCTCCCTCTCAAATAAATAAATAAATCTTAAAAATACATACAAGGGAGTACATAGTTTATGGTTTCAATTATATAATGTTTGAAAGGACAAAAAGGTGTCTTCGGGTGTCAAAAGACAGGACAATGGTTTTCTTTAGTGGTCAAGGTGGGGAGACCCAGTACCTGGGATGGAGCATGAGAGGGACCTCTGAGGAACTGAGCATGTTCTAGATGCTGCTTTCCTGCCTGTGGTCACTTTGTGAAAATCCAACATATGAGTATTTTATTTCTACATGTTATATTTCTCTAAAATGTTTGCTAAAAACTAAGAGAAAAAAAGTAATTCACACTTGGGCAAAAACATCAGCCAACGATTTAACTAAAACTGATGATATCCCAACTCTTCCACCTCCTAGATGCATTTGCTGGGCAAATCACATTAAATGAGCCTTGATTTACTCACTACTAAAGTAAGAATAATACCTATTTCATAGATGGGTTAAATAATTACTACATATAGAAAGACATTTATGTATATATACATGTATATTTACATATATAAATAAGGTCCATATACATAATCTATCAGTTTGTAACTTGCTATTCAAATTAAGCATTGTTACTATTATTATGATTTTAATTATTACACAATTCTCACTTCCAACAATGATGCACACCTCTCCTCTTGACAAAGCCTAAGCAGAGAAGTCAACATGCTACTTTCATTTTTAATTCCTATTTGGATTTATTCCTGGGATGTAAGCATGGTTCAACATTCTCAAAACAATCAACATGATAGATCATATTAATAAAAGAAAAGACAAGAACCATATGATCCTCTCAATTGATGCAGAAAAAGCATTTGACAAAATAAAGCAAACTTTCTTGATTAAAACTCCTCAAAGTTTAAGGATAGAGGGAACATACATCAATATCATAAAAGCCATCTACAAAAAGCCCACAACAAATATCATTCTCAACGGGGAAAAACTGAGAGCTTTTCCCTTAAAGTCAGGAACACAACAAGGATGCCCACTCTCATCACTACTGTTCAACATAGCACTAGAAGTCCTAGCCTCAGCAATCAGACAACAAAAAGAAATAAAAGGCATTCAAATTGGCAAAAAAGAAGTCAAACTCACTGTTCACAGATGACATGATACTTTATGTGGAAAAACCCAAGACTCCACCCCTAAATTGCTAGAATTCATACAGCTATCCAGCAATGTGGCAGGATACAAAATCAATGCACAGAACCCAGTTTCATTTCTATACACTAACAATGTGACTGAAACAAGAGAAATTAAGAAATCGATCCCATTTACAATTGCACCAAAAGCTATAAAACATCTAGGAATAAACCTAACCAAAGAGGTAAATGATCTGTACTCTAGAAACTACAGAACACTTATGAAAGAAATTGAGGAAGACACAAAGAGATGGAAAGACATTCCATGCTCGTGGATTAGAAGAATAAACATTGCTAAAATGTCCAGAGCAATCTACACTTTCAGTGCAATCCCTATCAAAATACCATTGACATTTTTCACAGAGCAGGACCAAACAATCATAAAATGTGTATGGAACCAGAAAAGACCCTGAATAGCCAGGGGAATGTTGAAAAAGAAAACCAAAGCTGGTGGCATCACAATTCCAGACTTCAAGCTCTATTACAAAGCTGTAATCATTGAGACAGTGTGGTTCTGGCACAAAAACAGACGCACTGATCAATGGAACAGAATAGAGAGCCCAGATATCAACCCTCAACTCTATGGTCAACTAATCTTCAACGAAGCAGGAAAGAATATCCAAAGGAAAAAAGACAGTCTCTTCAATAAGTGGTGCTGGGAAAATTGGACAGTCACATGCAGAAAAATGAAACTGGACAATTTTCTTACACCACACACAAAAATAGACTCAAAATGGATGAAAGACCTCAATGTGAGACAGGAATCTATCAAAATCCTTGAGGAGAACGCAGGCAGCAACTTCTTCCACCTCCGCCACAGCAACTTCTTCCTAGAAACATCACCAACGGCAAGGGAAGCAAGGGCAAAAATGAACTATTGGGACTTTATCAAGATAAAAATCTTCTGCATGGCAAAGGAAACAGTCAACAAAACCAGAAAGTAAAACCTACAAAATGGGAGAAGATATTTCCAAATGACATAACAGATAAAGGTTTGGTATCCAAAATCTATAAAGAACCTATCAACTCAACACCCAAGAGAAAACCAGTAAGCTCTCTACCCTGACTGGGCTTCCCGTCTAGAGGAGACTGTGAAGGGTTTCCTGGTCAGGTAAGAATGGTAAATTGCATACTAAATTCCTTCATCAGAGTTTCACAATGTTCAACAGGAATAAATAAACCCATTCACTCTGTTTAACCATCATGTCTCAATCTCATTGGACACTTTTATCATGGCATACCCATTAATTCTTCTAGAACCCTGAGAAGCAGTGATAAGTTAAAATAGCACCAAGAATTCCAATGAGAGAACAGTAAAGAGAGTAATAGTCAGAAAGGCTTAGAGGAAATGAGACTTGCGTGGAGGAGTTGGTTCTCGTTTTCAGACAAGTTTGCCCTCAAGCACTATCTATATCTATTCGTATATGTATATATGTATATGGGATAACAACATCAAATGTAACTGGAAATATTTAAAAGCTAGTGATGCAGCCTAATGCCTCCATTGTATGTATGAGCTTATTGAAGCCCAGAGAAGTAAACCAACTTGCCCAAAGACACACAGCTAGTGAGTGCCAAAACTATACTCAGACTCTAGCAACTCTGAATCCTTGGTTAGTGTTCTTGGCACTAAGCTAATTAATTCTGTCCACAAATGAAATTACATCTCGTTTCCACCTTTTAAAATACACATTCCTGATGTTAAGACTTGTTCAAAGATGTATTTTCCGTAACTCTCTGTTCATTGTCTTAAACAAAACTCTAAACAAAATAGTAATGTTGCCCTTTGCCAAGATCTATGCCAGACAGAAATGGAGCCTGAGGCAAAACCCGAAGGTGTTTAATTTTTTTACCTTGTAAACTTCCTCACTAAATATGACAGAAGGGAATATAGCCAGAAGCACTGTAAAATTCCTATTAAACAATGTATCTCTTAAATAGGTATGGCTTATAAAATCAACCATACTGTCCCATTTTCTCCTTTATGATCTAATTTTCTTGTCAGCAGAGTTTAGGTATTTTTGTCCTGAAGAAGAAAAAGATTACTTCAGCTGCGGTACTGACCTTACCGCCCCCCCCAACCAATGAGAGCTTGTTATAAATAATAACAACGTGATCCTCAAGGGTTATAAGAGCCTTTAAATTGCACAGCATACTCTGAAGGGATTTGGGTCAGGAAAAAAAAACCCTGAAAACATAGCATTTTCAATTAAGCTACGTACTGGAAAAGTTGGTAAAGAGGAAGAAAACAGACATGAGTTTTCTTTGGTTTTGTATCTTTTTCTTCTTCTTTCCATCTTTTGCAAATAATTACGCAAGGAACTTCAAGTGACTTAGAATGAACTCTGAGCCTGCAAAAGAAAAATATTTATGCTCATGTTTCTGAAAAGAATTCTCCAAAACACTAACTGGCATGTAGGAAGATACATGTTGACAGGTGTTTCAAAGACAACTTTTATTTTTGTTTTTGTTTTTCCCCACAGGGTGACTTTGTGAGCCATCATTTCTCTTGAAAGGCTTCTCTCCCCGAGGTGTTCCACATATATACTCTAATAATAAAATAAAACAGAGGCAATTCAAAATATATGTAAGAGAGAATGTGGACAGAATAGATTTGATAGGAGCCCATGGCACTGGCTTGAGTGATGGGGAGACTTTCCATTGAAATGCCCTAGTCCTCTGAGTTCACGTTATGTCCAGAGAGAAAGACCTGTCCACCTAAGTGTCTATCCTGTACCGGTTTGGGGGCCCACCGAGCAACTGGGTTACTTAATAGACAGAATGATTTTGTATAAATCATTCATCAGGCTCTGACACAGCTCCATGAAAGGCGGAGCCTGACTTACCAACACTTATCTTTCGCATGTTTTCTTTTTAATTCAGTTACTTGTCACTAGGATCTCATTTTCCCATTTAAAAAAAAAGTACAGTGTTCATAATAATAATCATCATAATTATATTAATATTTATTACTTTCTTTGTGTCATTGTTCTAACTGATAAAGTAGATGAATGTAAGTTCTAAGAAGGCAAAGATTTTTGTCTACTTGGGCTTCACTGCTTTATCTCCACCATTTTAAATAGTTTCTGGCGTATAGTAGATGCTCAGTTATTGCGGTTGGAAATCCCCATTACACAGTTGAGAAAAGTGAGACAAAGAAAGGTTTCTTGTCCAAGGTCAAACAGGTAGGAAGTGGCAAAGCCTAGATGTTGTCAAACGAGTCTACAATACATAGGTAATGGCTCATGGTGTTATTTAGTGGTGACTTGCTGTCATTTATTTCTACATGCTGTGTTTTTCAGAACATCATTTTTAATAATATTTGAGTTTTTCTAATTTGAAAGTTCTTCTCATAGAAAACTTTTTAAGTTCTGAAGATATAACAGAAAATAAAAAATTGCATCCTATTAATTGACAGATAATCACTGTTAACATTTTGGAGTGTTTTAAAATCTCTGATAAATTTCTATGAATGCAATTACTAGATTAAAAGATACGATCTCAAAAATATGCAGTCTGAGCTTGGAATTGATATGACAGAGTATTCTATCCACATAAAAAAGGCAGGAATAGGGGCGCCTGGGTGGCTCAGTGGGTTAAAGCCTCTGCCTTCGGCTCAGGTCATGATCTCAGGGTCCTGGGATCGAGTCTCGCATAGGGCTCTCTGCTCGGCAGGGAGCCTGCTTCCCCCTCTCTCTCTGCCTGCCTCTCTGCCTACTTGTGATCTCTCTCTCTGTCAAATAAAGAAATATAATCTTAAAAACAAAAACAAACAAACAAAAAAACTCCATAAAAAGAAAGGCAGGAATAGCCCTGCTCAGTAATGATGGAGAAGGTGTGTAGTTGCCCATAATTTGCTAAATGCACAGTAGATACAATATTATAACAAGATATTATAAGTATATAACAACATAATGTTATAATGTTATAATGCGTTCTGTCTTATACAAGTAAAGGTATCCTCCCCTGTAGTCAAAACTCACTCTCCCAACAACCATTCGTAT
>CM052889.1:18182341-18322657 GCA_028534135.1 Potos flavus | reverse complement strand
AACTGGGTTCAAGTTACAGGGAAGTTAAATCAGTACAGAGATATGCACTGAAGTAAAGGAAATGCATGAGAGTGCTCAACACCAGATGGCCTGAGACAGAATGAGACCAGTGGCCTCTATTTTTCTTTATTTTTCACCATTACCAGGAAAGCCATTGTTTTTAACAATTTAACATCTACGGCTAATAGAGGTACTTTTCTTACAGCATATACACAGGTATCGCTGTATTCATATATCATAAACATTATAAACCATATGCCAAAAAATAGATGTTTTTAATGAAATAAAATTAATTTAAAAATAAATGTTAATATTCCTGTTCCACCGACCAGTGGATCATCTCACATTCTGGACTACATTCATGTTCCTGTTTGGTAAGCTGAGGCAGCCTATGTTTCTACTTACTCTTCTTCTTCTTTAGATTTATTCATTTATTTTAGAGGGAGAGAGCACATGAGCAGGGGAAGGGGCAGAGGCAGAGGAAGAGAGAATCCTCAAGCAGATTTTCCAATGAATGTGGAGTTCAATTCCAGAATGGTGAGATCATGACCTGAGCAAAATCAAGAGTCAGACACTTAACCAACTGAGCCAGCCAGGCCTTCCAAACTGCCTTCTTCTGTTTGATTCAAGTCATCTTTGTCTTAAGGGAGCCTTGCTCATGATAGTGACTGAAGTTTAATTTTTTTCCTGTTCACAATTTTGCCTGATCTAGATTTTTTTCACATGATATTCAATAAAAGACAGATAATACCCAAAATGCTATGCTGGGTCTCACATCACAATCTCATTTCATGCCATTCCCCAAAGCCAGAGGGATGAAGAAACTTCTCCTTGCAAATTCAAATAAGTAATTAGCTGCAGATATTAATAGGCAGTTCAAAAAAGAAATAGAAATATTCCATGAAATCATGAAAAGAACAGCTAAAACAATCTTGAAAAAGAACAAAGTTGAACATATTTTTCAACTTCAAAACTGACCACAAAGCTACAATAATCAAAGTACAGTAGGGGTTGGTAAAGCATGTGACTCTTGATCTCGGGGTCATGAGTTTAAGACCCACTTTGGGTGGAGAGATTACTTTAAAAAAGAAAAAAAAAAAGACAGTATGGTACTGGCATAAAATGGAATGGGATCGATTGTCCTAAAATAATCCCATACACTTATAGTCAACTGACTTGCAACAAGGAAGCTAAGAAAACTCAGTGAGGAAAGAATACTCCTCCCAACAAATGGTGCTACGACAACTGGATATTCACACCCCAAAGAATGAAGTCAAACCCCACCCTCACACCACATATGAAAATTAACTCAAATTAGATTGGTCTTAAATGTAAGAACTAAAACTCTAGGACTCTTAGAAATCATGGAAAGATATTTAAAATCACTAATAATCAAAAAATAAAAATTGAAATAATTAGAAACTATTTTTCATCTCCCTAATTGATGGAAGATATTCTGAAGACCAGTACGGGCTAGGTTTGGAGGAAAAGGTACTCTGATGTATTTTGATGATTATGTAAATTGGCACCTTCTGGAAAGCAGTTTGGTAACATGAATCAATGTTAGACTATATATACAGCCTGACTCATTAATTCTACTCTAAAGAAATTATCCTTTTAAGATATCTGATAAGGATACACAGTTGTATATGCAAAAATGCTTAGAAAGCATTGCAAAGAAGAGCAGAAAACTGGAAGTATAAATACATAAATTTATATAAATATATAAATTTCCATCAGTTAGGGTTTGGTAAAAACATACACAATGAAATAATAAGCAGCCATTAAAATTGTTGATGGATACATATATTTTATTGACATGGAAAAACAGGGATAATTTATTATCAAGACAAAAAGGAAAGTAGGCATCCCCAAGCCAGCTGGGGAATACAGAAAAGGGAAATTAACACTCAAAGGAAATACCCAAAGTGCTAAAGTTAAATTTTGTGTTCCTCCCTGTTTTTTCATAGGTCAGATCTGGCTATATAGTTTCATATGCTAAAATTTGATTTTTCTCTTATAAATATTTCCAAGAAGTACATCATGCATTCCAAACAGCTTCCTGGCCATAAACAATTTGGACATTGGAAATGACAATTATAGGCTAATATAACAATTCTTAATGGGTTTACAGGTGTTGAGAAAACTGGAAGCATCATTAGACAGCTTCTTCCAATTGCTCTAGCCAATGGCAGGCGGTTCTGATCTTTGGATAATTGGATTGATTACCCTGGGTTACTGGATAATCCCAAAAATTCTAAATCCTCTTATGCAAAAGAAATAATAACAGCCAACATTCCCAACTAATTACTGGTAATTCTTTGTAGTATAAAACATGAGTCTGAGGAATCCTTCCATATTCATTCTTAGTTAGAACACTCTGGGAAAAGGACCTGTCTGACCCACAGATGTATTTATTCCTTCCAACAAGTTCTCTGGAGACAAGCATCTGTCAACACAACTTACACCTAACCCACCCAAAATGGAGCAGAAGTCAATAGCTTTGCTTCCCATCTTCTTCAAGAGTGCTTACAGCATTAAAACAGCCCATGAAAGATGAGAGATCAACTGTTTTATCACTTGTCAACTGCTTGAGCCACATTTCATAACAATTGCAGTCACACCTCTGATAGCCACAAAAAAATTCCCTAGACACATTACATTATGCATAAGTCCATGGGATCAAGCAGCCTGTAAAGCCCCAGAGTGAGAAAATGCTGAGGACCCGTCATGCCTCAAAAACTCCCCTTCCCTCCCAGGTCTCAGGCTACAGCACACACTCTCATAAACTATCCATGCCTCATCCATACCAACAGGAGATGGACATTCCAGGAAATCAATCAAGTGTATATTGTTTCACTTCTGAAATACTTAATTAAATGTGGCTGTAAGTCCTTAAAATTAAAAACAACAACAAAGTAGGCTTGAGTAAAGTGAATGATTCCAGCAAGTGTCACATCTCCAAGGGTTAGCTCTTTCCCAAGGAGGAGGAAGAGGACTACTTGTCATGTGATTCCAAAAATCACTAATGAAGAAACCTTAACTTTCTACTCTGTCTCATTCATGAGAAATCTGATGCTTCTAGACTAATGCTAATGCCAGCACAGTCATCTTCAAAGATTTACCCCCATTATATTTTATATTTTTCTGTATTCTGTCCTTCCACATTCTTGCCACCAACTCCAATTTTGAAACTCTGTGGGATGTTAAGTATGGTATTTTTAAAGAGAATCACTACTTAGCTGTTGCAATTAGGAGAGGGACGTATTTAATGTCACATGGGAAGCACCCGGGTGCCTACATTTCTCTCCAACAAGGGATCCATTTTCAGCTCTCACTCTGATCAGAGAGTTATTTTTCCTGTTAACAAT
Organism: Potos flavus; assembly: GCA_028534135.1. Taxonomy (NCBI): domain Eukaryota; kingdom Metazoa; phylum Chordata; class Mammalia; order Carnivora; family Procyonidae; genus Potos; species Potos flavus. The sequence continues at coordinate 18,319,286 of CM052889.1, read as the reverse complement.
GGGAAATCATCTTCCTTCAAGCACTAAAGGGTAGATCGCGGAAAACACAAGGGCAGATGGCCAAAGCCTTGAGAACAATTGGAGTAGAGGACAAGAAAGCTATGGGAACAAACAACTTTTTTCCCATTCTTGGGATAATAATAATAATAATTTTTAAATGACAGTTTTGCTGGAGGTAATAGGTTTCCTGATGAATATAGTAGAATACTATAAGTAAAATAATTTTTTGCCCCTTCTTAAAAACAAAAACAGTATTTTCAGCCAACTGGGCCATGACAGAAGCAAGTGCAATCTCTGGATACACCAATATGGAAAACTAGCACCATGAAAAGTACTTCAGAGGATAGCCACAATTTATGCGATAGTAAGACAGATGTCCAACTGGACAGGAACAGGGGCCCTTCTGTTTACATTCACTCATCATTTCCTTAAGAGGAAAAATTATACCCAAACCCAATTATGTCACTTTTAATTTGTTGTACATAATTATTTTTAAGTGTACAGAAAACTTGTGTAATCCATCCCAAAGCATGAGTTCCATATTATGAACTAATATATCTTCACAAATTTCTGAATTGAAGACCACCTCCAGAGAGCATGGGAAGGAGCTCTCTGAATATGGTGGACGCAAATGACCACAGCAGGCAGGATTCAAGCACCCGGCTGGGAAGGCACAGACTACATAAAGAGCGGTAACCTGGAATGTCACCTACCTTCTAACACATTACCTTATCAGATTTCTAACGTGTCTGGGAGTACTCTCTACATCTACTTTGGTACTTAGATGACAAAGATGTGATTCTGATTCCTCTTTCTAAGCAAGAAAAAAGAAGTCTTATTTTTTCAAACATTATCTGGTTATATTAACAAGCAAGGTTTCCAGCAGAGTTGACTTCTTCACGCTGACCTAAGAAATGCCTCAGTTCACAAGCAGGATTAGCCTAAGGTGTAACAGGATAGTCAAAACTTTTCACTGAAATAGGCATCGTTTTCCCCCTCCCTACCCGCTCTCCCTTTCCTTCTCCTTCTCTTCTTCCTCCTCCTCCTGCTGTTTTTGCTTCTTTTTGTATTTTAGTGCTCCCAATGCTTCATAGTTATTATTATTCAAATATAGCCACAATTTCTAAGCCAAATACTAGTGTTTATTATCTACTATTTCAGATGAACCACATTACTGTTGCCTTTCCAAAAAGAGGCAACCGATCAGTGTTTCCCCCACTTTTTGGAGAAACTTTGTTCAGATGTCAAATTCTTGCTCTTTCTGAAAGTATCAGTAAGTATGCTGTAGATTAGTAAATCTTTCACCTAATACACTTTTGTGAAATACTGTTACGTGCTAGGCACTGGATGCCTAAAGATGAAACAAGCAAAGTTCCTGCCCCCAAAAAACTCCTAGAGGAAAAATCAAAAACACAGATTGCACTACAGAAACCTAGGTACCATTGTACAGATATGAACAAAGGCCATGAGAACATGAAGGACTTGGTGATTTGGGTGGTTGTTCCAATATGGTTTACCAGTTGTCGATAATACTTTGGGCCCTGAAGAATATTCCTATGCTGTTGCTCAGTGTTCTGCAGGAATGGATCCACTTTCCCTTGTCAGGGTTTTACTACCAGAGAGGATTTTACAGGCTCGGATCAAGCATAATACCCCTATTACTATTCATCAGGCTAAAGGGTCATTTTTCTTGGATTCATCTCTAGGTGTCTTCTCTCCTACTTCAAGCTCAGTGGAGTCTTTGGCTTCACAGGGATGTGAAGCAATTGAGTTACATATGAGCTGGTAGATGAATAAAAAGAAGTCATTCCACATTCTAGACTTAGAGAAATTACAATGAAATGGGAAAAAGAAATGAGGAGGGTGGTCGAGAGCTCTTTCAGAAATTTATTAATAATATGCCCAAAACCACTAACTGTGCAATCACGTCTCCATTTATGTATTATATGCCATCTCAAAAATGGGACTGCAACTCAACAGTTGAGTCAAATTCTATTTCAAATGTATCCCGGGGCAATTTAAAGAAATAATTTAGTAAATTTCCTTGTAAAGCAGAGACTATTTTACAATGTGAATAATCACTCCCTTATTTTATGTCTTATAAGTTGGAGTTTTGTCAAAGTTTGCTTAATGCCAAAAAAAAAAAAAGCAAAGTTTGCTTAATGCAAGGCAAACTGCATCTTATACTTGAAGCTCAAAGGAAAAAAGATGTACAGAGGAAATGGCCATAAACTGGCAAACTTTTTGTCCATATTCATCCTCGTCATTAGGTTCACGACATCCAGTGTTCTACTTTTGGATAACTCGCACTGGGTAGACCAGTATTCCAGCAAATAGGCAGCGTGAGAAAGAGGAAAGTCTACTCTAGACCACCCGGGTTTAGACAGAGAGAGAGAGAGAAAGAAATTTAAGCCAACCCTTCTCAAAGTTTAATGCACGTGTGAGGCACTTGGATTTTTTTTTTTAAATGCAGATTCTGATTCAGGAGGTCTGTGGTGAGGCACAGGATACTGCATTTCTATCAAGTTGCTGGGTGATACCAATGCTACCGGTGCACAGACCATATTTACATGGCAAGAATCTAAGCTAAGCTCCTGAAATAGATGCTTAGAAGCATATCTTGTCCTATGCAGTTTGTCAGCAACTTGAACATCCAGGCACAACATCTTTGAGGTCTCCAAACCATATCAGAGAGGAAAAGACAGACAAAAAGGAAGCTCCCTGAGACAATATTTCCTGTTCCTCATGTTTCCTTCCGTCGCAACACTCCCATCCACCATGGGGGTGGGGGAAGGGGAAGGGGCTGTTTGGCACAGGGAATCAGCTACCATAACCTTTTCAGCAGTCTTTGTATTTCCTAACAGCAACGAAAAGACAGAACATACTGGAGATGGTCAAAGGTTGTAGCTTTTCTCTCAGGCAATATCGTTCCACTGAGCCACCCTACGCTCACTCTTTCAACAAAATTAATGTAATGCCTTTACTCTGGCTCTCTTCCTCTCTTGAGATGTCCCTAGAATAGTGCTGGATATGTAAAGGTTTTCCTTTGAACTAAGGCAGAGGGAGTACATAAGCCCGGAACACCTTTGGGCTCTGAGCACTGTATCAACTTTGAAACTAACTGTGAGACAATAGTTTGATATTTTTAGAAACATATATTTACTAAAAAATAATAGATATCCCATTGCACCAGTTTTTTAAAAGCCATGGCCCAAATAAAGGCATATAAAGAACTTCTCATCAGGGCCTCGGGATAATGTCTACACATTGGTTTTCTCAACAAAGAGAAATTATAATAGGATGTACCTCACATTGCCACTACAAGGCTCCATTTCTGTGTAGTTTAGAGAACTCCCTAAAACCACAAATCAGCCAAAACATTTATCAGGACTTAACTTCCCATTCAGTTGGAGTAAATTAGCAAAAAGGATACTCAAAATCAAAATAGTGCCACCTAGAAACTGCAGGCAGTTCTTCTCCAAGCTGGAAAAAAAAAAAAACCTTGACATAGAAATAAATCAGTAAATCAGAACTGTTGTTTCCAAGATACTTTAGACAAAAGTAGGATATGACAGCAAAGAGTCTGGCAAAATGGCATGCCGTGCCAATTAATTCTCCATTCATTTCTTCTTAAAATCGCCTTTGTGATGTGTGTCTTCTGCTTCAAAGGGAATCTGGCATAACATGAAACAATTTCTATTGGTAACTACCTTTTCCATGTCCATAAAACCATCATCGGTGAAAGTATAAGTTAAACCACTCTAACAATATACATACTCACGTAGGATCGATATTAATATTCTATATACTAATATACCCTGTAGACGCTTGTAAATATTAAAGATATACAGAGAAGGACACGGGAACATAATTTTTATGTCACCTTTTTTATTAATGCCGTCTTTATTGTAAAACCTAACCTGAGAGTATTTCAAGACATAGGACAGATCTGCCCCCTGGTGGAAAGAAGGACGAGCACTTCAGGCCTTCCTGTTCTGCTTCCCACAGCAGAAATTGTGGACGAAAGCATCTTCATCGAAAGGGCAGAAGAGTATGATTCCATCCTGATGGTGTTAAAAAGAAACATCCAGGGGTGTCTTCAGAGTAGTTGAGTTACTTCCGCAGAGACACAGTTCCGTGAGATTTCGAGAAGCCCTACCTAAGAGGTCATCCTACAAGAAGCTGACAGGCCCCGACCCCTGGTCACACGACCATGTCCTGGAGTCTGAGGGGAAGAGGAAGCATTTCCAGTAACGCAGGGATCCTTCCCTCACACCGCCCTCTGGCCCAAGGAGTTCCGGTCCCATGGTAGGGTTTCAGGAAGCCGAGGGCCACTTACAAAAACTGAAACATCTATCTTCATTGTTATTTCAGAGGCAGAAGGTAGCAGTGCCTTGGAACCAAGAGAGCATGACAAAAAGCTGGGAAAAAGATGTCCCCTCATATTCCAGGTCAACACATGGCGCCATCACAGGAAAGGAGCCGCCATCAGATGGCTTCGGCCATATGGGTGTGTACACACGAGGCCACAGGGCCCTTCGGGGTGGGCACAGCACAGCTTCCCGGCATTGGCGGATATTGCTATAAAGAGCAGCTCCACCTGCAGCCTCCCTGGAACCCACAGCACCCCGAGAGCCTTGACAGAAAATGTCAGGAGATGTTGTCAGAGGAAAGGGATAGAGAATGTCTTCCTTGCAGGGGCTGAGAGGGTTATTTTCATGAGCAACCTGAGATACTCTTGGAAGACCCTAGAAATAACTGGCTGTTGGAGATCCTGAAATCGGAGGACAGGAAGGAGCCAGAAGAATATTTGTTATTATAAGCGAAGCGTCTTTTTCAGCTCCAGCTGATGTGACCTGAGAGAGTTACATCAGTCTTGTGCACAGTCAGGAACCTTTAGACAATGTCATGGAATTAAGCCTTGTCGCAACTCAGCAATATGCCATGTAAATATTGTTGCTGCTGAAACAGCAACAGCTCTGATGAATGAAGAGAGATCAAGAACTAAGGAAACAGAAGAAACTACTTTGGGGAAGAATGTAACAAGCTGAACTCCACAGAGATAAAACCCTAGAGGATCTTCAGTTGCCAAAACTCAAACACTCAAGGAGCCTGTCAGTATCTCTTATATTTTATCACTCCCACCACTGGAATTCATGTTTGGGGAGTATATTTCAATAGGGCTTTTCCTTCAGGTGTCTGATCTCTCCCTTCTCCAAACTCTTCATCACCATTCACATGACACTTGTTCGTAAGTTTTCACCTGCAAATCTTTCCATGTTACTTTTAAATGCCATTTCTGGGGCGCCTTGGGGGCTCAGTGGGTTGAGCATCAGACTCTTAGTTTTGGTTCAGGTCATGATCTCAGGGTCATGAGACAGAGCCCCGCATCAGGCTCCGTACTCAGTGAGGAATCTGCTTGAGATTCTTTCTCTCTCTCTCTCCCTCCCTCCCCCTCTGTCACCTCCTACTTCCATGCATATGTGCAATCTCTCTCTCTCTCTCTCAATCAAAAAAAAAAAAAGAAAATGGCATTTCCTCCACAGTGCCTGGCACTGAGTAAGGGACCACTAAGTCTTAAACGAATACATTTTTATGAGTGAAATATTGTCTAAAGCACAGAAGGCAAACCATTTGAAAAACTCACACAGAAACCAGACTTCACCTTTACTCCTCCTGTTTCCATGTCTTCCTTTAGAATGAATATAACATTGGGAATATTCCAGGAATGGGATATCAGAATCACAAGATGCCTAAATCCTCACTCATAATTCCTACATTATCCAAGTTTTCTAAAATAAGATGTGCCACTTTTGACATCAAAATCAAAAGGCAAAAATATTTCAAATTTCCCCCACTTAATTATCTTTCTATTTCCCCCGGTTCTATTTCCCCCGCTTAATTATCTTTCTTAATTATCAAACTATTTCCATCTACTTTTTTAGAGCGACCACCTTCCCAATCACTCTGTGTCAAAGCCTCAAATTTTTCTGGATTCCTCCTGTCCCCATTTTGTGCCTCTCAAATGCAAACCATCTCCAGGTGTCATTTGGGTTTTGACCCATCACCAAACAAAGGGGTCCATTCGCAGTCTGCTATACAAATTGTTCAATGTACCACCATCATATTCATACTCACTCCCTTTTCCTCACTGAACACTTTCTCCTACCTCCTCTTACCACGCCAAATCCTCCTCTTCCTTTGAGGCCTACATCAAAGTGTCCCTCTTCAGGGACTCTCTCTGTGAACCCCCAGCTTCATAGTAATGACTCTCTTCCCTGAAACTAGGATACCTGTAATCCACAGGACACACCTGACAAGTCTCCATTAGTGTGACTGTCTGTCTGGGTTTCTGTGACACTGTCCTGGTTCGTACCTATATTCCTGGTGAAATACTTTTTTTTTTTTTTCTGGTGAAATACTTAATATTTCCCACTCAAAAACACCCCAGTCTGGATGATACAATGAGATCACTCATCCACCTTTGCAAAAATCTCACCTCCTTGGCTGATAGTAAATGACTCAGTGATGGGGACTCTAGCACACTCCTCTGTACCCACCTGCACATGCTGCACATTTGCCCCCAGTAGCAGCTCAAATAGCACTTGAAAATCAACTGGTCTTATTATCTTTGGCAATGGGCAAGCACGGGATATGTTTATCTTGCTTTTAAACAGTCTACCCAACAGATAGTTCTATGGGGACTTACCTATCCTGCTCTCCACCACCCTTCCCTACACCTCCCCCCCCACACACACACACACAGAGTCTGGCCAGAGTACTCATCCATACTCTTCCACAAGCACCATCTTTCTTGAGCTCCTCATTCCAGGAGGGTGGGGCCAGGAGCAGGGCTCCCTTGTGCCTTGTAGAGCCCAGAACCACACTTCTAGATTTTAAATGCTCTTACCAGAGACTGTTCTGCAGCAAAATTGTAACAGTTTGTCATCAGTGATGCTCCTGTCTTCTTTTAGCACATCCACTACCTCCTTCATTCACAAAACAATTAATGAGCATTTGCTATGTCCTAGATACCACTCAAGGTGCTAGGGACACAAAAAGCAAGCAGACAGTCCTTCCCAGTAAGAACTTAGAATTTGGTGGCAAAGAAAGGCACACAATCAGGACACTGTATAACACACACTGTTAAGAAACGCATCATGCGGGGCACCTGGGTGGCTCAGTGGGTTAAAGCCTCTGCCTTCGGCTCAGGTCAAGATCTCAGGGTCCTGGGATCAAGCCCCGCATTGGGTTCTCTGCTCGGCGGGGAGCCTGCTTCCCCTTCTCTCTCTGCCTGCCTCCCTGCCTACTTGTGATCTCCCTCTCTCTGTCCAATAAATAAATAGAATCTTCAAAAAAAAGAAAGAAACGCATCATGCACTAGGGGAGCACACAGCAGAGAGTATCTAATTCTAATTGGTCTACCTGCATGAGTTGGGGAAGGTTTCACAAAAGTAACATTTGAGCTGTGTGACCAAATAAAGAATTAGAAAGAAAAGGTACACCTGGAAGATAATTGCAAGAAACATGCCCTGAAAACAGGAACTAATTACATGTGCAAAAAACATGTCGGGCTGGGGTGCCTGGGTGGCTCAGTGGGTTAAAGCCTCTGCCTTCGGCTCGGGTCACGATCTCAGGGTCCTGGGATTGAACCCTACATCGGGCTTTCTGCTCAGCAAAAAGAGGGCCTGATTCCCCCTCTCTCTCTGCCTGCCTCTCTGCCTACTTGTGATCTCTCTCTGTCAAATAAATAAAATCTTGAAAAAAAAACAAACAAACATGTCAGGCAAGAGATCTGGATAAGGAGGGGGAAAAGACAGTAAATATGGCTGGAAACAGACTGGAGCCAGACAGAGCATCAGATAACGTGCTTGGAGTTTGGGTCTTTATCTCATAGGCAAAGAGAAACCAGCAAAGGTTTGTTAGAGAATGGTGTGACTAGATTTATGCTTTAGAACGCTTGCCCTTGCAGAGAGCACCAAAATTCACATGCATGATGTTAGAGCCTGCTTTCCTGTAAGGAGAGGTTGGATGGGAAAGCCGTGTTTGTGGAATAAATATACCATTTACACTTAGTGTATGTTTATATGGGATGGCTGGATATGAGTGGTAGTTCAATGGAGATTATGAAGATGCTGAAGTCTTCTCCACCAAATATTCTTTCCACTCATCTGGTGCTCCTCATATCCACTCTCTGTTACTGGTTGAATTTTGAGGGAAAAGTAATGGTGATACAGGAGGTAAGGGTAGGAGCAGATTGCAAGAAAGGAAGAGAAGCTAAAAAAAAAAAAAGGAAGACAAGCTTCTAGCTTGAGCAACTGGATGCATAGTGATGCCACTAACAAAGCTGGAGAATAGAGGAGACCCAGATTTGGGAGAGGTATAATGATGAGCTTGGTTTTAGACATGTGACATTAGAAGTGTTGGTAGGAGTTCCGGATGGAGGAATCTAATAAGTTATAGAATTATCCATGTTAGGGATCAGGGAAAGACTTGTTCTGGAGCCAGAGATTGGGGTGCTGTTGGACCAGTGGGAGGAGGATGTCATCCATGGAAAGGATGGATATCAAAATGAAATTCTTTTCATTGTAGGAGAGATATAATTAAGGCAAGCTGGGCGGGGCGGGGGGGGGACATCCATCATGTCAACTTTGATCTGTTGGCAGTGTCTCCTCGGAACCACCAAGAAAGATTCTAGGGCCACATTCGGGGTGCCGGGATGGACTCACAAGGTTGTTAGTGGAGAAAGAGAAGGTCTAGACATAGTGGCGCCAATACCATACCAGATTTAGAAGGTTGTGAGACACAACAGTGCAAACAAACAGCAAAAAGCAGATCAGAAAGAAATGTTCAACAGGCCCGAATGCCTCAGGAGATCCCACAGAATCAAGGGCTGGAGAAGGGAAGTGGAAGCTGGACTGTCTCAGTGATGGAGAGGCTTGAGGAGTATATGGGAGGAGTTGAAATGACCTCAGTGAGAGGAAATTGTACCTCAAGAAATCCCCAGGGTCTTTCTTCTCACTCCTGCAATGTCTGCCCAGGGATGGCAACAGACAGACCTGCTGCATCCCCACCCACCATTTTAATGAGTGCTGCCTTTTCTCACTCTCTCCCACACACACCCCCACACCATGCCAGAAAGCTTAACTATCCTTTGATAACATTATGAAATAAATTAGGACTTTTCAAATTTGAAAGCCGAAAGCCAAAAGGACATCTATATACAAAAGGACACAGGCCTGGGAGCAGGCGCGCGCTGTTTCACTAAGAAAATAAATAAATTAAAGGGAAGGAAAATAAGGTGAAAAGGTAGCAGGCCTCTGCCCACCCTGGGATGGAGCTTTGAAAGGACAAGTGGGAGGGAGCGGCCTTCTGGGTTCCAGCAAAACAGGTGAAATGCAACAAATTTGAAGACAGCCCTAAATTTCAAATTAGAGCTGCCTTTGATTGCAAATGTTTAAACTTATATTAAAGGAAAATGGCCATCAAGGGGATTGGTTCTGGAGCTAGGCTCAGCGTGAAGTAATGGGACTGTTCCCTCATTAGAATGAAAAAGGGCCAGAGCTGTGATTGAAACCTCAAGGATTCGGCTCCCCAGCCGAGCTCCGGCCGTTTTTTACACAGCACTGACCCCTAGAGGTTCTCCCTTTCATTCAGAATATGCTAGGCATCTGGCCCAGGGGAAAATAAATAAATAAATGGAAAATGTGGCATTACTTTCTTAAAATCGAAAGGGGTGAGGAGAGCAGGGGGAAAGAGGAAAACAGGATCTCAGTGCCAAGTGCCATCAATTAAAACCACCTTAATAGAAGCAAACTTTGTCAGTGCATTTCTCATGCCCCCAGCGCCTGCAGTTAAGCTTGCTACAGTATCAGTCAGACAGACTGGAAACAAGCGCTTGCATCTGAAAAGTGCCTCTTTGATTTCCCGCCCCATGTGGCAGCTGAGACCCTAGGCCAGCTGCCAGCCCCGGTCCCCAGTCCCCTCCTGATACAGGGAGGCGGTGGGAAGTTCCTGCTCCGAGGACCCAGGCGGCCCAGATGTCTTGTCTGCACCACCAGCCTTGCTTCTCCCTCTGCCTCCTTTCCCTCTGAAAGAGGAGGTGGAGTCAGGCTCAGTGACCGCCAGCGCGGTCATGGGGATGCCTGCTGCCTCATTGCCGCAGGGTGGGGGGAAACCGGTGGCGCGTCAAGCTCTCCCAAGAATCTTAAACAACATACTTCCGGCAACTGAAATGTTGATGTTTAACACGCAGGCCACTCGGGGATCTGTCCCCACACAGAGGAAGAAGAAAAGAAATCAAGCACATGGAACAACGGGGGAGCTGAGATTCCAAGTCTGCAAGCCTGACTTTGGGGGACGATTGAATCTGAGGCTGCACTCCCGGTTGCAGTGAGGGGTCGACCCCACTCAGGGCAGACAGTCCAAGTCGATGGGTCCAAAAGGGGCTGGGATATGGGCTCTAAAAGTCAAATGAGCCACAGTTTCAGTCAGGAAATCTACAAAGTGTCACAAATAGGGACAAAGGAGAAAGACAAAGGGTCTTTGGAAACAAGAGTTCTAAAACGGTGGCTCGATCCCTCTCTAAAACACCATGTAGGACCTTTTTATCCTTGAGGCAGCTCAGACCTACCTAAGGGACCCTGCCCTTCCAGGCCATCTCTGGTTTTAAAGTGGCTTTGTTTGCAGCTGGCCATCCATCGGGGCCCAGGGCTCCCTGAGGACCCGTGCCCCTCAGAGGGAATGGTCACTGGGGTTAATGGGAGAAGCAGCACTGTGTCGGGCTCCTCGTTCCCTGATCGTCCCGGTCGCAGCATGCAAGAGTTCAGATGAGCCTCCCAATCAATATTCCTCTGGGCAGTAATGGTCTCACCTACAAGACGGTTCCCCCAGCTCCCCACCCTCCAAGCCCTTTCCTCAGCACCGATGATCATTAACACCTCAAACAAAACCAGCCTCTCCAGAGCACGGACCTGGGAAGAGGCTGAATTTATTGAAAAGTGGTGAGCCTGAAAAATATAATCTCAGATAAATCTCTTTATCCCTATGAACTCTGGAAGAAGGATTTTAAGCCTGGATATACATGGGTGAATGTTTTTTCTTTTTAAAAATGAATACCTACGGAGGTTAGGAGGAATGAGGTGGGGGAGGCATGATTTCTAGTCTAAGTACTTGATTTGATAACAAAAATAAAAACATGGAATGTCATTAAGCAACCCATATCTTGTGGCTAAACCAGTTGCCAGTTCCATGAAAATTAGAGTTGTGCCTTTGACACTGTCCCAGACACTATTCATCTGGCATTTCAGGCTGCCTTTACTACTGATAATTCAGTAATTGATTGGGCAGTGATCTGATTTGACGGGTGACTTAGCTGAAATAATTGGATCGACAATTTCCACAGCTGAGGAAGTTACACACCATCTTTCGCCCATTAGGATCTCATGCGTTTCCTTCAATAGATTCAAGAGCATCATAATTATTCACAAAATTTTCCAGCTTCCCACTGTAGTTGTCGCTTGGAAAGTATGCCAAAAAGCTAAGCAAAAGAAATACATAAATATGCAACCATTTACCACATGTATCCACCTTACGGTTGGCTCCCACTTTCCTTCACAGGGAATCCTCACACAGTCCTAAGACACCTAGGACTACTTGTACCTTCAAAATCTATCTCTTTCTCCGAGACACACACATTTGAGTTTCAAAGAAGCATCATAGCAAACACCGCTACCAAGTTATAAGGCTTCACAGTGACATCTATAATCTCTGAAAAACTGGGAGAATACAAATCTTTACGAATGACAAAAGGATGGGATTTATACTTACTTTCCTTTGCCGTTTTGTTCATTTAGGCACCTTTCATCCAAGGGAAGGAGGCGTTTCTTCTTGTCCCATGGGGTTGGAAGGTAGAAGACAGTAGAAACAAGGCAGCCAAGTACGGGCGTGAAAGCAAACGCTTCTGGCTAACTCCTGTCTCCAACTCAGCCCAAAAAGGCGACTGCTCCTTTCACTGACTCTTTTGGCCTGGAAATGATACAATGTTGTTGTTAGTTCTCAACCTCAGGAGTTTCCTGGGTGAAATTCAAAATCGGCCCCATTTGCCAAGGGCAAGGGGAGACCATTGGCATGTCACTCCAGAGCGGGAGGTGGCAGTTTCGACAGGCGAGGGCACTTACTGTAGGAGGCGCGTCTTGGGCTCCCCAAGACCAGCAGATCTCTGCACAGTCCCTTAGAATCTTCAAAGTTGACACAGAGGCCTCGCCAGGGTTCCAGATGGTCTCAGCAACACCTTACTCTCTCAAGGCTGCCTCCTGGAAATGACTGCTCAGGGAATGTACATCCCAAAGCGGAGAGGGCGGGGCGCCTCCCATTGCCCTGGGGGCAGCTGGAGGGTCAGCCCGGGGTTACGTTCTCTCAACGACCTTCTCCAACAGTTTCATTTCAAGAAGCTCAGTGGCGACACTATTGTTCCTCCAAACTCTACAGAAAACTAAAAATTCTATCGAGAATGTCTTCCTTTTCCCTCCAAATGTTGGGTCCATATAGAATGATTACGATAGGGCAGAAAGCCTGGTAGAGTTTTAGAGACTATTATTTGTATTATGATAGTGCTAACTGATTTAACTTAAAGGAGGGCTGGGTGTTGCTCGAATGTGTGATTGTAGACACACAGAACCATTGGCTAAATGGAGGGGGAGGGTGTTAAAACAAAGTTGCCAAAAGCGGCAGGCGTGCCCCACAAAGGCTGTTGATCCCTTTGAAATCCTTCCGATATAGATTTGGGGTGAAAACATAAGTTATATCAAGGGTTGTGAAGATAACTGATTCTCCGGATGCAGATACCATGGCTTGACATCCTCACGAATCCCGAGACCGGGAAAAGAGAGTTAGTGGAAAGCCGGAGTTAGCGTTCTTAAACCAGGCTACTGGGATTTGAATCCTGGCTCTGCTGGTAGCTAACGTTATGATCTAAGTTACTCAGCCTTTGCGTGTCTCCATTTCCTCGTCTATCAATATTACCTTTCTCGTAGCTTCTCTGTGGGGATTAACGGAGTTCGTATTTGTGGAGCACTTAGGACAGTGCTTGGCACGTTGTAAGGGCTGTGCAAATACTCTGTATGTGTGTGTGGAATACAAACACGACGGTGAAGGGCGCTTGTTACTTAACGGGAAGAATATTCTGAGACGAACAACAATGCCTTTTCCGTCAGCCATTAGATCCTAACATTTTTTTGCACTGCGAACCCTTTAAGAGTCTGAGAGGAGCATGTTCCTAAAGCATGACAGTAAGGTTTGGCGTACAATTTCAGCACATTTCTGAACCCAAAGTATTCCATGGGCTCCAGACAAGGAGTCTCGCATTAAACTGAAATCAGCTATTTAGGATGTAAAGAACCAAATTACATCCCCCTCAAATTCATATGTTGAATTCTAAACCCCAGTACCTCAGAACGTGACTTCTTTAAAGAGAGGGACTTTAAAGAGGTAATTAAGTTAAAATGAGGTCTTTGGGGGTAGACCCTAGTCCAGGCTGACTGGTGTCCTTGTGAGAAAAAGAAGTCTAGACTCAGACATGTAGAGAGGAAGACGACCATGCACAGGCCCAAGGAGAGAGGCCTCAGGAGAAATCAAACCTGCCAACCTCTTGAGCTTGGATTCTAGCCTCCAGAACTGTGGGAAAACAAACTGTTGCGTAAGCCCTCCAGGGTCTGGGGCACTTTCTTTCAGCAGCCCTGGCAAACCAACACACAGGGTCACAGAAGCAGCGAGAACAATGGCCCAGACCACACCAAAGAGTTGAAAGCGTTGCAAAAAAGAGGAAGGACACTTACGTCTTGACACTTTGATGTGGGGATATTGAAAAGAAGAGAAGAAAAACAGTTGCTGTTATGAATTCTATGGAGACTTTGTTTCAAAATCCTACCTCTTTTGAAATTCTTCAACTGTCACGATGTGAGACCGTAGGAGAGTGTCCAAATGAGCCGGCAATAAATACAAAGCTTTCAGATCCAGATGGATTTAATTATGTGGTGAGAGAGAAAGACTCGAGAGGCACAGATGATGTGGATGTCGGTGTTGGGGGTGGGGTGGGGGGTGGCGGGGGGTGGCGGGGGGGCTGTGGCTGTCCAGTGTCAAACACACCAGTCAGCTTTGGCCAGAGAACAGAGATGGTATCTCCCTGTACGATACTTCTGCTGTCGCCATTCCTAATTGAGGGTAACGGCAAGACCGCGGCTGCGGGCGGATAGGACATGAATGTTAACACCCAATGCTGGTTGTAGGAAAATAATAGCCCCATTCTGTGAGCCAACCCTGCCTGGTTTTCCCTCTCTTAGTGCAGGTCTGAAGTGTGGCTCTGCATGCTGTGGTAATGAGTGAGGAGAAGGAAGAGGGAAGGCAAAGGGAGAGCAGCCTCGTGACGGAAATGGTCCCCTTTGATCTAGCCCCGGCTAGGATTACATAGCAGGCCTGGGAAAGAATCAGGACGAGATTCTGAGAGAGCCTGGCGAATAGAACCTCCGAAGAGTTATTTTAGAAACTCAGCACTGAGTTTCAGCACCTGCTTCGTGGAGCACGTTTCACTTTAAGTATTTCGTGGACATTGATGAATGAGCTGGCACTGCCCATCTAAAATTTTCTTGAATAAAAACAATTCAGAAACTAGCTTGCATACATTTTTTATGCTATTTTTAGAAAGAATGCAGCATTCAGGAAATATACGAAATTGATGACTTGTTCCCAAGAGTACAGAAAGTTTCCCACTTACCCTGCCTGGGTCATTACCTCAGCGTGGCCCATCTGAACCTGAGCTATCTTGACAGCCAGTAAAAAATGAAGGTAATGAGGCTGCCTCTCCAACCAAAGGCTAGGGAAAGTGAAGCATTAGAGACATAAAGCATGCCATTTCAGCGAAGATGCAAAATGCTGAAGAAGCAATATTTGCTAAAATATCTAAAAGTGGCTTCTTTCAACATGGGACTAGTGTGCCTATTTCCTTTCAGACTTTGACAGAAGCCCTTCCTTTATGTTTTTCCTTATCATTCCATTTTAAAACACATATATTTCTATTACAAGACGCATTTTTCTCACTTTCTCATTCTTCTCTCATTCCCAGATCCTCTGCTCCCCTCAGACTCCCCACTTTCCCCTTAGTAGAAGGCCTGTTATTTCTCTCACTTCTGGGGTTTTCAGATATTGCCAGAAAGGTTGTTCTCTCATTTTCACACAATCCATTCCTTTCTAGAATCATGGTGGTCCTTTGTGCTGTTCTTCCTGTGAATGTTCTCTTTGCCCCCACAGCCAGAATGGACAGGTGTTGATGACATCCTGGACTCTGCCCTGGATCTGGTGTCCACCAGCCGAGGGGTCTTGCTGAAGGTCCTCCGGACTCTGTCTTCTCATCTGCAAAATGGGGATAGGAACCCTTCTCTTGTGGGAGTATGGCGTGTCTGGAATGTGATGAGGTATATGTCTGACATTGTTTATTATGTCATGAGAGAGCTCTGGAAGTTCTGCTATGAATATGCCAGTAAGAACTGCTATGCTTTTTCCATGGAAATAAAAATAGACTGTAATAGGAAACAAAGGATCTATCCTGGAAGTGTTTGATCCGTATCACTTGTCTCCGCACTAATAGAAAGTTTAAGGCAGGGAGGTCCAGTTAGTGCAGAGCTTAAACCCTTTTAAAGTGTGACACCTTAATTAATGTGACCACAGGAGTGACCCTGGGCTTATGCCCCATGGATTCTTTCCCCTTGTCATTTGTATTTTTACACACAGTTCTTAAAGTAGCTGGATCGTTTGAAAGCACATCACTGAGTCAAACTGTTAGCTGTTTACTAAGTTCACTAATCCAGCTAGCCAATTTTCTATTCTTTAATGTCACCATAGAAGACCAAGTCAGATGCCAGCATTTTTTCTTCAGGAATTAACCAAAACCTGTCACCAATACTGTCTAACAAAACGAAGAAATGAGTCGGCCAGCAAGGAAGGAAAAAAATTGAAAACCGAAATCTACAATTAGGAAGATGCTACAGTAACGTAAGTTCCTCATTTGCCCGACACTGACCAAGATCTACTCAGAAAGTCCGCCTCTTGGCAAAGCTTCAGGAGGCTCACACACTGATAAATGAGAAAGGCAACATGCCCTTTTCCAGACAGATCAGCTGGATCTATTCTGTGTGTCAGCCATAGGGTAGATGTCGCAGCCAGAAATCCCTCCTATCCACATTGGTTTAATGCTAGGATAGCCAAAGAAATTCTCATGACTAAGGGCGAAATAGCTTAGTGTCTTTCTCAAAAGACAAGAAAGAAAACATTCAAAGTACTTTAAAAAAAAAAAAAAAAAAGTGGGGCGCCTGGGTGGCTCAGTGGGTTAAAGCCTCTGCCTTCAGCTCAGGTCGTGATCTCAGGGTCCTGGAATCAAGCCCCACATGGGCCTCTCTGCTCTGCAGGGAGCCTGCTTCCCCCTCACTCTCTGCCTGCCTCTCGACCTACTTGTGATCTCTCTCTCTCTCTCTCTCTCTGTCAAATAAATAAATCTTAAAAAAAAAAAAAAAAGATGTTGAAATGACTATCAGAATTAAGTTATGAATCCATAAGAATATTGTTAGGATCATATGATAGCGTTTTCCTCTTCCACAAAGATTGTGA
This sequence comes from Potos flavus, assembly GCA_028534135.1. NCBI lineage: Eukaryota > Metazoa > Chordata > Mammalia > Carnivora > Procyonidae > Potos > Potos flavus. Next base: position 18,302,630 of record CM052889.1, on the reverse strand, counting down.
TTACCACACAAACAGCATCTCCACATTACGATGGATTAGGCCAGAGGACACAGATGATGTCTAACTCGTGTGTTGCATTTGGAGAGTAGTCTGTATTCTCATTATCGTATCCAGCACAATCCTGAGCATATATATTAAGGTGAATGGATGCAACTCTCTGAAGCAAAATATAGAATGATTAAAAAATAGAGCAATTGACTCATACGTGTATCTGACTTGCATTGAATTTAGAACTTCCCTCTGCACAGAATATGAGGCTACCCTTTTGTTTGATCCTCTCAATAATGAACAAAACCTTTAAGATGTGTTAAGATTAAAAAAGTTATGTTGGGGCACCTGGGTGGCTCAGTCGGTTAAGCATCTGATTTCAGCTCCGGTCATGATCCTGGGGTCCTGGGATCCAGCCCTGCATCGGGCTCCCTGCTCAGCGGAGAGTCTGCTTCTCTCTCTCCCTCTGTTGCTCCCCCTGCTTGTGCACTCTCTCTCTCTGTCAAATAAATTAATTAAATCTAAAAAAAAAAAAGATATGTTATCAAGTTTTGTTATTGAAACAGTGGAATAATGCAATGCCCTTCAACAGATGAATGGATAACAATAAACAAACATCCCTAGCAATAAAAGAATGAGCCATGACTTATTCTCAAATGCGTTATGCTAAATGAAGGAAGCTAGTCCCATAAAACTATATGCTATATGATTCCATTCATATGACATTCTACAAAAGACAAAGACTATGGGGAATAGAGAACAGATCAGTGGCTGACAAGGGTTTATGGTAGCGAAGGGGTTGACAGCTAAGGGGTAGCACAAGGGAACTTGGGAGGGTGGTGGTGATAGAACTTTCCCCTATCAATTATGGAGGGGGACATATGACTATTCAACAATCAATACTCCTGGGCCTCAATACTCAAAAAGGCTGAATTTTAGTGCATATGATTATAAAAATAAGTACTAAAAAAAAAACAGAATGGTATGTAATCCGTTAGGCATGGGGGAGTATTTTAGAATTCTCTACCCACCCACCCCCATTCACTTCTGGTGAGTAACATTTACCTGAAAGGCAAAATAAAATGCGCAGATATATCCGTAAAGCCTTTTTTTTTAAGTCTCTATCTTCCCACCAAGATTTTGGCATCATGGACATTTGTGGGTGCTGTTCCGTGCCTTGTAGGATTTTTTAACAGCATCCCTGTCCTCTGTTCATTTGATGTCAGTAGCAACTGCACCCTCTCCCTTCTTTGTGAGAACCACAGATTTCTCAACATGGCCATATTCCTGGCGGAGGGAGTGGGGGAGGCAGGCAAAATTACTCCAGATTGAGAATCACTGCTTTAGACTAATGTTTAGAATTACTTTAAAAAGTTGTATATGTCAAACTATTTATGGTATACTCTATCGGAGATTTAGAGTTTTTGAGGGTAATTTTGACTATATATATTTTCACTTTCTTTGATGACTTTGGAACCTCAGGACCCTCCAGATATGATAACTCCATTTTGAGTTGCCTTACCACTTTTACTAGAGTCATAAGTTTAGAACGAAAAACCTCTAATATGATAGAGATGGATTATTTAAAAGGATGGATTTTTTTAAAAGGTCTAAAAAGTATTAAATTAAAGGTAGGAAAGACCTATGACTTTGTAATTGCTGAAATAATTATTATCGCTGAAGTTTAGTGGAGATTATTGCTTTTTCTTTCCAGGAGGCAAAGTGTTTGCAAGATTACTCAGTCTGTGGCCTTGTTGTTTATTCTTACACCATTTATCTGCTCCAGATTAAGAAAAAAGAAAGCAATTATGTCTTAATTATCTTATATAATTTGTGAAGAAAGAGCAGCAGAGAGATTCCCTTGCTTATTTTATGTGATAAGTGCAAGGAAGTATTCCTATGTAGTAATAAAAGTTGAAAAATGAGACTTTAGTGGAATGGCACTAAATGCTAATTGCTCTTTAAATATGATCATTCTAGAATACCTAAATATTAATTTGATTATCAACAGAACTTTGCTCAGGATCCTGGTAATAACCAAGTTAGTATCTGCTACCAAAATACTTATCAAAAAGCGTATGGTAAAGAATTTGGCCTTGATCAAAAAGGACAAGGGGCACCTGGGTGGCTAAGTCGGTTAAGTGTTCAACTCTTGGTTTTGGCTCAGGTCATGATCTCAGGGTTGTGAGATCAAGCCTCCCTCCCCGCACTGACCCCCACTTCCCCTGGCTCTGTGCTCAGTGCAGAGTCTGCTTGGGATTCTCCCCCTCTCCCTTCCCCTCTGCCCCTCACCCCACTCTCTCTCTCTTTTTTTCTCTCTCTCTCTCTCAAGTTAATACATAATAAAATCTTTAAAAGAGTTCCTATTAAAGGGGCGCCTGGGTGGTTCAGTGGGTTAAAGCCTCTGCCTTCCGCTCAGGTCATGACCTCAGGGTCCTGGGATCGAGCCCCGCATCGGGCTCTCCGCTCAGCAGGGATCCAGCTTCCCCCTCTCTCTCTGCCTGCCTCTCTGCCTACTTGTGATCTCTCTCTGTCAAATAAATAAATAAAATCTTTAAAAAAATAAAAAATAAATAAAAAAAGAGTTCCTATTAAAAAAAAAAAAAAGACTAACCATGGCCTTTAGTTTGTGGGAGGTAATGTATGCCATACTTGATAGGAGTGTCTCTATCTTAACTAAGGGTTTTAGTTGGGAGTGTCAACAGGTAAGCTGTGTAGACCAAGGACAAGAGTGTCATCTGAGGAATTCAGACCTGTTCCAAAAGGATAGAAACCCACTATAAATGTGACTCAGAACATCAGATAATCTAAAGGCACTTGAGCGAGACCTGGCAGCAATATTTAAAATAGCATGGGGCTGCAAAAGTTAGCAGCAGGGAGGGCACATAGAAGTCACCATAGTAACCCAGATAGGATTAACAAAAGCCTGACATGAGTGACCTAGGAAAAATGATAATGAGAAGGAAAACTTGACAGAACTCCGGGTGACTAATTGAATATTAGCGCACAAAGCAAAGTCTAAATTTGGGCATGTACCAGATAGCAATAGCTTAGAGAGAGAGAGAGATTCATTCATTGCATGTTGGTATTGTTGATTTCACAAAAAGCCCAGGCGAGGTATTATCAGAGCTGGTCCAAGAATTTAATATTACCTTTGAGAATCTGGGTTCTTGCTGGTTTTCTAGTCCACCTTCCTTGCAGTGTTGGTTTTTTTGTCTTCATGTTTGTCTCTTCGAGGTCATGTGACAGTTGCTGAAGATCTAAGCCTCAGATCTTAATTAGGAGCATAAGGGGTGGCACCCGCACATCTGTGAATGGCTCGTGGGTTAACCAACTCTCTGTGCCTGCCACAGATGGTTAAATAAGGAAATGGAAAAGATAAGAGGTTTCCTTTTCTATTTGAGGATATGATCTAAATTTAGGTGTAGACATCTGACTAAACAAGAGAGCGCCCCAAGTGGACATGTTTGTTAGAGTATAGATTTCTTCCTTGTCACGTTTATCTCTTCCCCAAATTCCTCCATATCAGGTAGGGATCTCCCATTATTTCCTCTAGCCTCTCCACTGGTCTTTAAGGATATGCTGGTGGAGCCTATTGGATTTCATTTAAAAAAAAAAAAAATTAGAAGAACAAAGATTGTGACTATTCCCTGGATGAGTTTAAAGTTCCAGGAAAGCCGAGTGTGTTTTGTTCACTGAGTCACTGTGTTTCCCCAGTGCTGAGTGTTAGGTGACTAATCCATCCCTTCTCACAGCAGCTTCGGGAACACTCAAATCTGGTTTGCTCCAAGGCAGCACCACAGTTTTTAAAAATAACTGTTATAGCTATACAGCTGTGGTTTCCTCATTTACAACATTATACTGAGTGACTCTATGTTGTGGGGGACACGGGGGAGGGGGGAAGAGAAAGATTTTCAAAGAAGGCATTCATGCTGCCATAAACAGCATTTTCTACCATGTTGTCATTTGTATCTTTCTCCTTAAGTTTCCAAATGTTTCTATTTTCACATAACTAGCTATTGTTGGCTCCCAGGCCCTTCAGTATAAATCACACTGCTATCAAAGCACTGGGACAGCTCATCCTCCACCTCCCCCCACCCTCCAGCCCCAAAACTCCCCGCTTGGGTTCTCTCTTGGTCCCAGGAGTATTTGCCCAGTCGGCAAAATTTGGGGTAGCTTGTCAAAAAGCAGATTCTAATCCCCCCAAAAGTCACTAGGCTTGTTTTGAGGGAAGGGGCTGTTACTGTTTGCAAAATGAGTACCATACGCTGGCCACCGTGATACATATTCTCCATCGAGAATTTTGTGGAGGCTGTGGCTATCCCAGGAGAAGGGCAGGTTATCACAAACCTTTGCATCCAATGGCAAGAAGAGGCTCCTTGACTCCATGGGTACATGAACCCCAGATAAGGAGTCCTGCACTGAGGTAGTGGTCTTAAAACTCTTTTAATAATAAACCTTTTCTGGGGTGCCTGGGTGGCTCACTCGGTTAAGCATCTGACTGTTGGTTTCAGCTCAGGTCATAATCTCATGGGTCATGATCTCATGGGTCATGGGATGGAGCCCCATGTAGGGTCCTCCACTCAGTGGGGAGTCTGCTTGAGATTCTCTCCCTCTGCCCTTCGCCCCACACTCTCTCTCCAAAATAAATAAATCTTAAAAAAAAAAAAACACTTTCAAAAACAAAAGCATATATCCCAATTATTTGGGGATATTTACTTATAAATTACATACTTGTACTACTCTACTAATATGTGTATAATAAAACACTCAAAAACTTAGATCTCAAAAGGATGAGATGAAAACAAATATCAAAAGGTCATGTATTTTCCCCACCCCTGGTGAATGCTTTTATTCATGCCCTAGATGCATGTGTAGGCACACCCCACTTCAAAGCCCCTTTCCCCAGGGCCTACGGTCCAGCCATCCTCCTGCTGGACTTCTCACAGCATCAAGCTCATGAAGCAAAAAACTGAACATACTACAGCAGAAGGAAAATGCTAACCCTCCAGAGAAAAATAACTCCCAACATTCTGTGACTAAGTAAGAAGCTGCACCTGTTCCCACCTCTTATAAAAGAGAAGTAATCCTAGTAAAGATTGCTCAGCAGAAGAGATCAATGGAAAAGCTTTGACTATTCCCACATAAAAGAAGCAGGTTTCCTATAAAAAAAAGCACCCTGCCCTATATAAGCTTTCAGGCCAGAGTCACACTGTACTTAATAAACGAAACTGTTGTTCTCTGAAGTCCCCGAAAGAAATGCAGCTTGAAACCCAAGTGAGGAAGAGCATTGGAAGGCTGCGGGGCATTCTAGAAACAGAAGACCTCTGCATACGAATTCCCTTCTCTGCATCTTCCTGGCCTGAGTAAGTCATTTACCTTACCTGCTTCTTAGACTCAACTCTTAAATGGGGATAACATGTGCCTATAACATGGCTTAAATGTAAGTTAAAATTCAAACATGACATTAACGGGGGTGAAAGTGTTCTATAAATTATGAGATGCTATAGAAATGAAATAAAAACTTGTCTTCCTGCTCTAAAAACAAAAGCTGAGTAATTGACAAAGTACCTTACATATATACGCCCTTCTAGAGAGATCAGTGTGTAACTTAAATTTTTGGAGTCCACCCCAGACCCTTTGAGACGTGCGCATGATAGCTCACTGTTCCCAGTTCCCAGTCCGAATTCCCATTCCCAGAGAATCCTGTTGGAAGTGTCTGATGGAACCGCCGTCGTGGACCTGCCCCTTCGGCAGGGGCCGTTGGAGGGTATTTTGTACAGAGGTCACGTCTGCATCCCCAAAGTGAAGGCAGGAGGGATGGGGGAGCTGTGACAGCCCTGGCAGGGGCATCAAGGCTACAGCCCCACAAGGTCTAGTGCGGAGAAGCTTTCGTCCTTTCTGCTCCGTAGACATCCCCGCCTATGATGGAGCGACCGTCTCCGCGAGCGACCGTCTCCGCAAATGAAAGTCAGGTCACTGAATAAGCTCCGAACGCTTTGGGGACCTAAACCCCAATCTAAAGCCCCTCGTGTCCAGGAAGCACGGGCCAGACTTACACAAACATTTTTAAAGCTTCAAAATTTATTGCTGTACATTTTCGCATAGCATTTACTATGGAAATACTAATAGTGCAAATATTTATTTTGGACTTTGTAGCATTTGAGAGATCACAAAGCTTTCTGATACCTTTTGCAACCATTTACGAAGATCTATTTTTTTCAACTTATCTTTAAAATTCAAACAAGTAATCTTATATTCAGAGAGATTACATAATGCTTTCTAGATCTCTTTTCTAGAACAAGAAATACACTGGAAGCCACCAGAGGCATTCCTTTCCTTGATAATACATCCGTCTCGCAACACCTGTCCCACTGCAAGACTCATTGTTCATTTACAAATTCATTCAACAAATATTTATTGACAAAACTGTTATGTGCTGGGCACTGTGCTAGGCTCTGGGGACATTAAGATGAAAAGATGCAATCTCTGCTTTCACGGTGCTTACAGTCTAAAAGTAGAAACAGACATGCAAACAAATTTACAATACAATACAGTAAAGTGCTTCCATGGAGGTATTTACAAAGTGCAGTGGGAACTTGGAAGAGGGAAGAATATCTGCCTGGAGAAAATCAGGGACAGCTTCAGAGAGGAGGTAGCCACTGAGCTGAGACTTGACCAGTAACCGGGAATTTGCCATGTAGACTGGCAGGCAAAGGGAATGACAGGTGCAAAGACACAGAGGCCCAAGGGGCACTTCGAAGGACCAAGTAATGCTGTTTTTCTTGAGCTGAAGGTGCAATGGGGAGAGTGGCAGGATAAGCCAGACAAACGGGTGGGTATTAGATCATGAAGAGCCTTTCGATCATTCATCCATTTATTCGACAAACATTTATTAAGTGCTTACTATGTGCCAGGCACTAAGCTAAGTGCTGGAGTTGTAACAGGGAACAAGACAGACACATCCTCGCTCTCATGGAGCTTACATTCTAGTAAGAGATAGACAAAAAGTTAACAAATAAATACAGACTTGGAAGATTTCTACAAAGGAAATAAACAGAGTGCTGAGGCAGAAAATGAGTATTATGGGGGGTGGAGAGTAGTTACAGTTATTAGAAAATGCCTCTTGGAAGTGACATAAAACAGACACCTGCAGGGGTTGTAACAATAGCAAGCCCCAACGGGAGCGCTCACTATGCACCAGGCACTGTGCTAAACACTTTATAAACAGCATCTCACTTAGTCCTCACGACGACGACTCTGAGGTAGGTATTATAATTCCTATTTCACTGAGGAGGAACGGGCTCAAAGAGATTGAGTAACCTGACAAGTCACACAAATGGCAAAATCGGGGTTCAAACACAGGTTCTCTTCACTGCAAAGTGCTCACTCTTAAAAAATTATTCTTCAAATAATTCTTAAAAATTACACAGAGAAGTGAGAAATTTTGAGTACGGAAACAATATGGTCACATTTGCTTTGAGGACCATTCTGATGACTACATGGAGGAGAAAAAGGAGAGATGGAGAGAGAAGGAAAAGGGAAGGAAGGAGGGAGGGGGGGAGGAACTGAAAGTCCAGAGGAGAGGAAAGGAGGTCGTAGGAAGGCAGTGGTTGCGGGAATGGGGAAGAGGTGTGAGTGTGAGAAGTGCAGTTAGTAGTTCTAACAGGACTGATGGGACAGTGGAGGCAAGGGAAAGAGTGGCATCTAGGATCACTCATGGGCGTCTGCCTTGAGCAATTGGATCAGATGACTTGCTTTTACCCTAGTTAGGGAATGCAAGATGGTGGTAGATTTGAGGAATAAGATAATGAATTTAGTTCTGGACATGTTGTCCTGTGGGTATCTTGGGAACACCTGGATTTATGGGATGGTCCCAGTTGGACACCATGTAATGGCTTTCATACCTTGTTCTCTACCTGAGCAAAGTATATAAGAACAAAAATCAAAGTTTGTGTGTGTACATTGTGTTTTTGCTTTTACAGAAGCTGTTTATAAAAGCATGTCCATCTTGGTTGGATAACTTTGTAAAAAGAACATATGACCACCAAGGTGAAGTTACCCCAAGCTTGATAACAAAAGAGAACTCACGGACTTGGGGAAGTCTAAGAAAAGCCTTTGGACATCCATTCTAAGTAGTCACACCAGTTCTTAAAAAGAAGTCAATACTAACTTCCTACTGCCAGCCCCACTGGGGCAGTTTGATGGGCCCAGAGCAGGCCTCCTTGGCCAATGGTCTGCCCAGAGTCTGCAAACATTCCTGCTCATTGCCAGCGAGACTGCTCTGAGGATACTAGTGGCCTAAGGCCCAGAGATTCAAGTTGAACGTAAATCAGGAATTCCAAAAAGGTGTTATTTATGTAGTTTGGCATAAGGTCCAGAGAGACAACAGCCCCCACCTAGCCAGTTGTATTGCTTTGACTATTTTCTCTCCCTTCCTCAGGAACGGGAAGGGTGCTGGAGGTAGCCATAATAAAATGTACATGTGACATTTACATGGACTTGGTCACACTGGTGACCACATCATTTCTGGGTCTAATTTTAGAAGAACTCAGAGTGAAGAAGTACATACACCCTTCCCATAGAAAGATATTATTTCTCAAAATGTGTATAAATTTGCTTATGAACACTCCCCTCCTTTCCTCGGCATCAGATTAACTTAAATATGTTTTGATTTTAAAACTCATTTAATAATGTTGTGCCAGTTTTAGTAATTAGGTACCAAGGAATTTAAGTGGGAATGAAGTTACACGTAAGAGTTGCAACAACAAAACAAAACGTTAATACTGTGGAGGCCAGGTCCTGATTAGTAAAGTATTACAATCTGGCTCATGAAGCAACTCCATCTAGAAAGCTGCCTCTCTCTGTGGCAAAGGGTCTAACCTGCACCTGTTACCTCGTAGGGCCGGCGGACATGAGAAAATGCAAAGTATCCTAGAAAAAAACGACAGACACGGACCTTCCAGTACATCTGAAGGGTACCTGTGTACCTCACTCATGCCCAAGGGAAGAATATGCTTTATTTCTATGGAACTAACGAAATTACTAGTCACAGGCAAGGAAAAAAAAAATCACACATGCTAGATGGCAACTTAGAATTCGGGGGAAAGCAGCATGTTTCCACGCTTTCCAGAGGCGAATTGCAAATGGATGAGCTATTCTCCACCACCTCCGTTTGAAATCTAAGGCCCAGGGATCACAGCTGACTGTAAATCAGGAATCCTAAGGGGGAAGCGGGAGGCTATTTATTATGTGTGCTCTTTAACAGAAAGAATTCCAATCAGTCTGTGAATATAATCATTTATTTGTCTTTACAGTGATGATGGAAGAATGTACAGGTGTCCTCTTTCAATAAAGTATAAAAATCTGTTTATATACAGTGAAGTCACAATAATCTTTAATTGGGAGATTTATTTGGTACTCCTGATCGGTTCATATTAAAACAGGGGGGAAAACAAATATTTCACGTTAAGTGCTACATTTCCAGTAGATTGCACCTGGCATCAAAAGCTCAGCTTCATCTTAAGGGTCCTGCTTGATATTACAAAAGTCTAATTTTAAGTCCTAGGACTCAAAATAAACATCATTTTTTTGAATAATAGATATATACATCAAAAATACATCTAAAAAGGCATTGGTTAGCGCTATTAAAAAGCTCTATGTGCTCGGGTACAGTTTTTCTTACAGGCAAAACCCAGTGGAAACGCTTTTGTTCAATTCTAGAAATTTGCTCTTGGGGAAAGTCGGTCGAAAGTTACCTGTAAGAAAAACAAACAATCTTAAGTAATGCGATGATTTCTCAGGTGAGGTCAGCAGAACTTTAAAAAAGTAGTTAGAAGCTTAATTTCACTTAGAACCACATTTTTAAAGCCTTAACATTTAGTTACAGCACTCTGTACATAAAAAAAGTTTCAACAGGGGCGCCTGGGTGGCTCAGTGGGTTAAAGCCTCTGCCTTCGGCTCAGGTCATGATCTCAGGGTCCTGGGATCGAGCCCCGCATCGGGCTCTCTGCTCATCGGGGAGCCTGGTTCCCCCTCTCTCTCTGCCTGCCTCTCTGCCTACTTGTGATCTCTCTCTGCCAAATAAATAAAATAAAATCTTAAAAAAAACAAAAAACAAACAAACAAAAAAGGTTCAATATATCCCCTCATTATTTCAAGTGCTTTAATAATAAATTTATACTCATTTCATTTTCAGAGAAATCATATGTACAGCTTTGTATGCTAACACAAGTATTTTCTATCTATAATTAATTAAACCTGTACAAAAAGAGAAATCGCAGGGCATACAAATAAAAAAAGAAAACCATAATAAACAACCAAATCCAAACTTTTTTTTGCCCTTCTTATTACTTTTTTTATTAACATATAATGTATTATTTGCTTCAGGGGTACAGATCTGTGATTCATCAGCCTTACACAATTCACAGCACTCACCATAGCACATACCCTCCCCAACGTCCATCACCCAGCCACCCCATCCCTCCCACCAAATGCAAATATTTTTGAGAGAATTTAGAAAAATGTCTACTAACCATGATTTATTTTACTTCGGAGCATTTATGGGTGACAGGCACTGAAGCTTTCTCTTTATTTACCCTGGCTGATGCGGTACCGGTGCAAATTGCAGATAGAACTATTTATATATCTGATCCTGTATCGCATTTGTAGCTAAATATTTTGACACCTTTGTTTTTACAGTTTTCTTCTTCTTGCAAGAGCTCCTAAAATTTTGATAACCCGGGTACCCCTCTATGACTGTAAAATTTTAACTAACGCAGTAAATCTCAACCTGTTATTGAGGACATACATAAAACAAATAAATCAAAGCCCATGTTGCTAATAAGGAATGTGGGGGAGCCGTGTCCCGATGAGGCTGCCAGACCCGAACGGAACTACGTGGTACTGGTTCCATCTCTTACCAGCCATGTGAAGAGGGCCATGGCCTACCGTCTGGTCAAGCTGCGTCCCATCTATTCTACCGGTTATTATGAACACCTAATTAAGCCGAGCGGCAGTGCTCTGTTTATGAAACACTTTAGGTGTAGAGGGAGCTAAATGAGTCAGTTAGGCAAAGTTAATTTTGCTAGCTAAGAAATGCTTCTAATTCTTCCACAAGCTTCAAGTCCACTAGCCTGGTCTAATAACACCATTCTCAAATTTAGAATGTGATACATATACTATGAAACTCTCTCTACCCAACATGCCAAAATAACGGCTATTGTAAATATATATTAAAACTCTAATCACTCAGTATTAATTAGTTTGTTCCCACCATTAACAACATTTGTGCCAGGCAGTAAGCAATGCCGGCTTTTATATGAGCCAAGTGCCTAGTCCCTGAAACCCATGCTTGCTCACATAAATGACGGTGCTGCCTTGATCTCCATCTGCAAAGTAATCTGTGAAGCAATCTGCGAAGCAAGCAAGGGTCTAGTGAAACTTCAGTTAGATGATCCTTGATTGTCTTAGGAGAAAAGCCTGAGAGATCACAAAAAGCTGGAAAGCTCTGAAGAGGAGGAGGGCTTTCCTAGCGTCGGTTCTGAGGCAGCACAGACGCCATCCCGATGGCCACCCCGCGCTCCAGAGACAGCGTGGCTGAAGCCCTCAGACAAAAGAAACACGCTTCAGGCTTCCCTCCGAAGGACTTGACACATACCAAGCACACTCGTCAGAGCCCATAAAACACATCCTTGCCAGAGTAGAAAACAAGATTCAAGATCAACATGGCGTCTTTCTGTCCACAATAAGGGCGAAGAAAAAAACTTAAAATAGCACTGAATTGGACTGCAATAGTTCTGTGTGTTCAAGAAACGGTCACCAAATGGTGATGCTGTCACTGAATATGTAATGTAAGGCATTAAAGTTATTACCTGACTTCTCATCCCTGCGGCATGAGCCGCGCTCCCTGATTTCCCACAAAGGCACTGATGAGAAGGGACGGTTGTGTGAACCATGAACTCAGCCTCCCCGCACACAGTACCCTGTCTGTGTCTGCACCAAACAGGCCCCTGACCCTCCCCCCAGTGGCTCCAGTGAAAAACCCGGAGTCATCCCCACCACTCTCTCCCTGTCACTTCCACCCACTCACCCGATCAACTTGATTCTACCTCCAATACATCTCAAATGGACTTCTGCTTTACCTCTTTTTCTCTGCACCCACTGCCAACACCCCCCTGAAGCCGCTGTCTCTCTCGCTGCCAGACTACAACCGCCTCCACTGGTCACCCTGCTTCCAGGCTTTCCTGCTCCCATCCTCTTTCTCAGGGGGCAGCCGCAAGGATCTTATAAATAAGCCCATCTCATCACCTTCCTCAGCCTTCAGTGGATTCCCACTGGCTTAATGTTAACCAGGAACCCGCAAGGCTAAGCGTGATTTGATTTACCTACCTCTTCACATTCTCCCAACCCTTCCCAGATTACATTCCAACTATGAAGATCTCTTTTTTGTTCCCTAAAGGCAGCATCTTCTCCTTGCTGTTTCTTTTGATGGGAACACTTTTTACCCAAACTTTGGCCTACCACTACTTGCCCTTGAGGCTCAACCTAAATGTCACCACCTCAGAGAGGCTTTGGTGACCCTTCACATCATATCAGCTCCCCTGCCATCGGCTCTCCAGGTACTTTTGCTTTTCCTTTGTAGCACTTATCACAGTTGGTAATTATGGAGTTATGTGAGCATTTGGTTAATACAACTACACAGTAAGGTCTGTGAGCACAAGGCCTGTGTGACCGTGGCCACCACTGTGTCCCCAGAACTAGCACTGAAGGCAAGAATGACTAGTGGGATGAGGGGCAGGTCCCCAGACTGAAAGGGACAGGCAGGACAGGTCCCAAAACAGCTGGAGTTAGGACTCTCACTCTGTTCCTTCTCTCTCTGTCTCTCTCTCTCTCCCCAATGCCCCTCGGTTTTGGCTTCAAAGGACAAAATTAATAATCGGCTTGTGGGGGGCATAAAGTAAGACAAGACCTGCCAAAACAAAGCAGGATGGCAGTTGGAAAGCAAGGTGCCGCACGAGCCCTTGGGGACTTGACCACAACCACCTAATGAGAAAATATAGCCATCAGGACACAGTCTGTGACACTCACATGAGCTCACAATAGGGTCCAAGTTTGTATGCTATAAGGTAAATTATTTATTGTCTTATAAAACGCCCTTCCCATTCTTTCTGCAACAAGCCTGTGCTAGAGAGAACCTAGAAACAGAGAGGGACTTTGCCCACTTTACAGCCGTAATTTTAAAGAGGGGACAACAGACCCCAGAAAGATAGCACGGTGGGGACGACAGCCACCTTCATCTCCTGCAGCCACTGCCCCCTACGTGGCAGAGTCCTTTTTCCCTTCCCCTGCTTGTTTCTAAGGACACCTTGCAGGTTTTCCACCTGGCATTAAAGAAGGAGGTTAGATCCCTTGCAAGTGGCTGCAGGGCTGTGAATGTCTTCACATCGAGAGGACAAAAGGACAGGATTCTTACATAGAGAGGAGGCCAAAAACAGTATCTGCCCACCTCTGCAGCGGGAGAAACTTTTTCATATCCAGCTGAGGCAGGCTACAAAGGGCAAAAGCAAGAGAAGAAAACACCTTCAGTTGCAAGTCTCTCTCTCTCTGCTCCCAGTTTACCTGATCATAGTCTTAGGCTTCGTCTCCACTGTCCATTTCAATATCCATCTCTTCCGCATCAGCGGCTCGCGACAAGACGTCCGCCATCAGTGCTTCTTCCAACTTTTTGCGTACTTGCTGGACTCGCTCTTCCTGTTTCCTTTCACGAAACAGAGTAAAAATACACTGATAATCTGGCTCGTAATGGAAATACGCAGCTGGTACTACAGTTTATCTTTAGTTCAAAATCATGAAAATTCCTGAGAAGAATACCTTTCCTTCTCCCCAGACTTTGCAAGACTTTCTCCTATGCCCACAAAACCAAACTGCACAGGAGGTGAGCCTTGCCAAAAAGAGGAATATTCAGAAAGGCAGGGATTCCACGCCTCGCAGAGAATTCTGGTAGGAGGAGATTTATCTCAGTGACTTTTTCTTCAACTTCAAAAATTTCAAGTATGTGAAGATTTGGGGTTATTGCTATAAAGGATATTAGAAATAACCTGAAAGCAGGGATAAAAGAAAGAAGTTATACGGAAAATAAAGATTTTTTTCAACAAAGCAGAGAGATGGAGGAAGTGAGGACATGAGTGAGTTTGGCATTCTGTGGCTAAGTTAGGGGAAAGACAGACAGAGCTCTCTCCCGGGTTCCCAGTCCTGCTGGCAGCAGCATCGTGAAGAAGCCAAGACCACACGATCCTATGTACCACGGAGAGAAACTGAACAGCATCTCTTTGAGATGAGCGGAGTAGTTAAGAACATGCCACAAGTTTCTCTGTGTCTTGGGGATTGCAGTGGAACCTCAAAAGTGAAAGCTAGTATGACACCAAGTCATAAAAAAAAAAAAGGTTCTGAACCATTTGATGGGAAACAAAGCACAGGAAGAAAGTGCACTGGTATGTACTTCATGTTTCGAAATCAGAAAAAAATTCAGAGTCTCTCCCTGACAGTACAAGAGAGGGATTCCTAAAATAGTTATAATGAGCCAAGACAGTAAATAGCAATTCACATCCAGAGCCAAGAGGGGAGGCCAAGAAGAAACACAAGAGAAGAGAGAACAATGGAAAGTTAAGAGTCTTAGAAAAGAACAAGAAAGGGAAAGAAGCAAACGCACAGGTGGAAGGGTTAGCCCTGACTTTCTAGTGGGACAAATCACTTCTTGAGACCAGAGGAAAGGCGGTTAGGATGGACGTAGAATGGGAAATGGAACAGCCCAGTAACAAGTAAGAGACACAACAAGGAATACTGAGGGCTCCACAGCGGGGGGGAAAAGAAAGTGATTTTCTCTATCGATATTGAGGAAAACAAAGCGCAGCACTGCTCAAACCTGCGAACGCAGAAGGACAGGAGGGCAACGTTCTGGAAGTTGATGCTAGGATTCACTGAGTATGTGTACTTCTGGTGTCCTCAACCATTTGTAAAGTTACATTTACTAGATTCCAGCTGATTTGTCTACTTCATGAGACTATATCCAAGGTGAGAAGCTAACATAAACTGCATAGGCACAAAAACTTTAGATGCCCTCTTTACCAAAGTCCAAAAACAGCACAAGGAGTTAAAAGGTATAGGCTTCCACTTTTTAATTGAATTTTCACAAAGAGGGAGACTGTCAGTGAGTTAGTCTGAGCTCTCTAGCCTCTGTCATATTAAGAAAAACTGGAGTTGAACAGATTTTCATGTAGTTGGAGCAGGGTCAAGAAGAACACATTGTTTATTTCTTACATAGTTAGTTAGTCTTGCCTCTGGCCTCGTGACTTAAGGTTTATGACAAATGGCATATCAGTCTCATTAGCGATCTCTCACTCCTAGTAAGAGAGTATGAGAATCTGCTCAAGTGTCCTAGAGTAATCCCGTTAGGAAGAAAATAGAGCAAACGGTGCTTTTGGCTAGAGAGGTAAAACTTAAACTGTAATGTTTGCCTTGATTCTCTTTTGTCTTGAGCATTACTTCTCATACTTATGGAAGCTGAAATTAAAGCATTTGCCCATTGTGGCAGGAAGAATTCTAACATAGTCCCTGGCCCTGGATAGACTCCTTAGTATAATTCCCTCCCCTTAAGGGCAGGCAGAACTTGTGAATAGGCTGGGATATCCCTCTATGACTAGGTTACTATCGATGGACCTTGAGTTAATCAAAAGAGATTATCCCAGAGGACCCAACCTAATAAGAGAAACTCTTAAAAGGGACTATGCCCTTCCTGGAAAGAAGTTGGAGAGGGAATGTGGAGGGGACCTCAGGGCAAGGAACTGCTGTCTGCCCCTAAAGCCTGGGAACAGCCCTATCCCACATCCAGCAAGATACCCAGAGGCCCCAGTCCTGCAACTAAAAGGAAACAAATTCTGCAACAATCATAGGAACTTGAAAGAGGACCCTACACTCCAGAGGGAGTGCAGTCCAACCAGTGCTTTGGCTTCAGCCCGGTAAGACGCTGAGCAAAGAATCCAGCCTTGTCTGGCCCAGGCTTCTGGCCTCCGGAATTGTGAGTGGCTGGGTGTTGCTTCAGGCTGTTAAGTTTGTGCGAACTTGTTACTTGTATTAAAAAACAAATACAGGGGCACCTGGGTGGCTTAGTCACTTGAGCGAGGGACTCTTGATTTCAGCTCAGGTCTAGATCTTGGGTTGTGAGATCAAGCCCCACCTCCCACTCTGAGCTCAGTGGTGAGTCTGCTTGGGATTCTCTCCCTCTTCTTCTACCCCTTCCCCATTCACTTGAGCTCTCTCTCTCTCTCTCTCTCAAATAAATAAATCTAAAAAACAAAAAAACAAAAACAAATACAGAGGGTGCCTATGTGGCTCAGCCGGTTAAGAGTCTAACTCGATCTCAGCTCAGATCTTGATCTCAGGGTCATGAGTCCAAGCCCCAAAAACAAAACAAAAAAACCCCAAATACATCCATGGATGGAAATATTATCAAATATGCTTAAAAAATATATATATATATACTTAATATTGAGTCCTTTAGTTAAAGGTTTGATATAAACAGAATATCGGCAGCACAATTACAGAAAGGGTAAACATTCCATTTGCAGTAATTTATTTTGGTAAATTATTTTGCACTAACATTTCAACAAGAAATGTTTGCTTAATAATTTCTGTTACGACAATTAAATCAAGTGGACAATTTGTTAAACAAGTTTACCCTAAAAGGAAATCATGCAGATCTAGCTTTGATATTTCCTCTACTACCGAAAAGATCCGCTGTTGAAGCCATCAGCATTCCCATGACATCACTCAGAGGCCCTCAGTCAACACCCACGACCTGGCAGAACCTCTGCTGATTAACCGGGTATTCGTTCCAAGACAGGTAAGAACTTGTCTCCAGAGGAATTTCCTTCCTCGAGGGTAAGAATAAGCCAAAGGGCAAGCTGATTCTTCCCCCTTGATTTTACATTTTGTTTTTCTTTAAAAATAAAGCTGATCATAAATTCCATACAATCAATACACATGAATGCAACTTCGAGCTATGTTACATCTTTGCAAAAGGAACTACTTTAAAACCCAGGAAGGGCTTTCCAATTACAAACCTAGCTAGACTCGTTCATTTAAAAACATTTTCATGTCAACTTTTTATGGATTTAAAAAAAAAAATACAAATATAAAACATATTTTAAAATTATATGATTCGAAAGTGCCACCTGCTGGTTTTGTCTAGGAATAATACTCCAATAAAACCTGATTTAACATTCAGAGGGTAGAAATAGTGAAGTATACACACTGTCCTATTTTTAAAGAAAATACAATACACTACAGTCTCATTATAAGGTAATGATACTCAAACTCATAAATCCCATATAAGAATTTCTTTCTTGTCTTAATATCTGAAATAGTTTGCTTCTTTTGAGCATATTTTTCTAGCCATTATCAATCTGGGTCGTATGTTTTCTTTTCACTGTTTGCAGCTAAAAACCTAACTTGTGGCCCAGTCTTAGGAAGCAAAAGATGTTAAGAGATGCAGCCTGTGTCCTCTCCTTACTCCTGACTCTGCTTTACCGCTTTATGCTTTACCCTTTGCTTGGTCTTTGCCATTTGGCTGCTCATCTGGCTTTATTGTGTGTGTGCGTGTCTTTGAAGCCACCTGAAATCTTTACCTGAAACAAGATGAACCGGAGATAAATAAATCTCTAAACCGAGCTTAAGAGAGTAAACATCATCAAGATAAGCAAACTGAACTCTAAAAACACAACTCAGCTTAAAGCAGCGTGGTTGTGATCTGCTTTAAAGAGAGATTGGTTTGCAGACAAACCAATGCAGGAAGCCATCACAAAAGGCATCACTGAATGAAAGGGATTCTTTAGAGCAGAAAGGCAGAACTCCAAAGTGCAAAAGATACTCAATAACAATGTGGAGAGAGTACAACTGATGGGGTCCTTCGGTGATACTTCCATCTTTTTCCAAGCATGTATTTGTTTTAAATGTTCTATAGCACCCTCTGTTAATTTCACAAAAGATCTGTTAAAATGTATCCAGTGTAAAGAACAAGTTTTTGACACTATGTTAAACTGCCTTACCTAATGTCTTCATCTGTGACAATGAAAGCCTTGCAGAGGGGTTGAGATGTGTTCAGCCAAACAGCGGGGTTCTTTTCCACAGCAGCGGAGGAGACCTGCCCTGTGATTGGTGCAGAGCTGGTGTGCAGAGCGCTGGCAACAGCAGATAAGAGGGTCTCATCATTACTACCTGGACCAACTCCTGCAATTAGAAACATATACCAGCTAAATTTTAGGAAATTTCTAGATGCGTTAAGCAACTTTTACGTAACCTAAAACAACTAATATTTTTATGTTTGTTTGGAATCATATATTTAAAACTGACACAAGCCAAAGAAGTAAAGGATAATATCGTATCTATTCATAGTTACTGTATACCAAAGAATTCACATTAAAAGAAAACAGTAACAAGGGGTTTCTGCGTGGCACAGTTAAGCATCTGACTCTTAGTTTCGGCTTAGGTGACGATCTCAGGGTCATGATACCGAGCCCCATGTGGGCTCCAAGCCCAGCACAGAGTCTGCTTCACTCTCTCCCTCTGCCCTACCCCCTAAAATAAATAAATAAACCTTAAAGAAAAAAATAGTAACAAAATGGCTGAGCATTTTAATAAAACTTTCACACAACTTCAAAATACATTTTCCAAGGTATGAACTTTTTAAAGTTGGCTACATTTCCTCAAGCAAGTGAATTATTTTAATGATCTAAACGCATTGTAAAGTCACATTATACTCAAGTCTATTAATGTATCCCTGAAGTCCTAGAATAGTTTCTCTTGTAGCTTTTAACATTAATTTCTAGCAATATCTCCACATATTTTCTTTGTTTTGGGACTTCAAAGGAAAAGCCAATGGAAGCATGTTCTACCTGCAGCTTTCACATCTTTTTCAAATGCCAAACAAAATATCCAAATTAATAGAATTAATACTTGCACACCTTGACTACTTGTAGGAGACTACTTGTAGGCAACATGACCACATTTAAATGCATTGCTGAAACTCCTAAACTTATTAAGCCAGTTAAAGCAATAATTTTCAAGAACACAGAGGGATGACACAATGTTATAACCCATGAATGGGAGAATTTTTGAGCAATCCACACTATCAACATTTAGAGGCCAAAGTTCTAATGCTTGAGAAGCAATGCTTCTCTAGAATTGGAATTAACATGGGATATGACAGGCACACTAGGTAACTGAGTTCTACATCCCAGACCCCACTTGCTGCTGTTACTAGACCAAAGTGCACCTGTTCCCACGGCTATAGGCAGCAGCAGTTGGTGCAGGGAGAGGCAGAAGAGTTGTTAGCTGTTCTTTTGGTAAGACGAAGAGTGAAAGGGCAAGTGCTGGAGTCAGCTGCTGCTTTGAGAAGGAAGCTTGAGAAATTCTGCCATTCAGCTGCATTTGGTTCTAAAAGCAGCACCTGGGTTAATTTATATGATGAACCTAACCTAAAGCCAAAATTTTTAAACAGAAAAAGATCTGAAACATCTCTGCAACACACAAGCTTTTCAGATACATTTTCCCTGGGTTTATTAAAACACAAAAGGAACATCATCCAACAAAGCATATGATCCCCCAGCGTAAAGACCCTGTCCTCATCATTTCTGACTCCACAGCAGCTAACACAGAGCCTGGCACAGAGCAGGTACTGCCCAACTGGATTTGGAGAATACCTTGAAGACCTTTAGGTAGTTCCATGGTTTTTATAATTTGTTCTGTTACATCTGATGCACTAAGTCCTTGTAGCCTCTTCTCCCAGAAAAGCTGTAAGGCAAAACATCACTGTTAATACACATTCTTGGAACAAGAAAGTAGCGCATCGATGCTGCTGAATGATGAAATTGAAATCATTTCAATAGTTT
The DNA here is from genome assembly GCA_028534135.1 of Potos flavus. Lineage (NCBI taxonomy): Eukaryota > Metazoa > Chordata > Mammalia > Carnivora > Procyonidae > Potos > Potos flavus. The sequence continues at coordinate 18,282,696 of CM052889.1, read as the reverse complement.
CATAATTTCCCCATTTTTTCCCTTACAGATACTAAATGACACTCCAAATATGAATTATTTCAACACATCATAATTCTTTCAAATGATATTAATCAAAAGATGTTTTCTTATTTTATGCAATCTACTCAATTGTTACAGTACTACAGATTTTTATATGCCATATACTACTACATATAGTACTTCATAAGGTATCTTCCAAAGAATATAACTTGAAGTTTTAAAGATTCATTTGGTATGAAAATCTAATGTTAGAATTTATCAGGGGAAAAAAAACATATTATGTAATATCCCTTTATCCAATATCATTAGGGAAAAAGCTCCTCCACCTGTGTGATTTTTCCACAATACTGAAGGTTAGCCCTTTGGCATACTTTTAAGGGCTAAAGAGTCAGTTTTAATGGAAACGTTTCTAAAATGTTTTGCATACTTCTTTGCTATTTAAAAAGGGTGTCCCATTCATGGGTGACTTTCCCCCTGTTGTGTAGAGCCCAGGTCACCTTAGTCGCTCAGTGGCCCCACATCCTCATTCTGGGCATGAGTCAGCACACTGAAGCCTCCTCATACTCCATGGGGCCACTGAGGAATGCAATTGTTCAAACACTAAATGGTCCAAGACAGTTCTGCTGTTTGCTTTTATATCCTTCCTATACTGCATTTTCTCTCCTAGTTAGCTATTACTTCTCTGTAATGTCCTTCGTCTGTTCCACACGTATTTACTGAGCTCCAACTAGGAGCTGCCCTGTGGACACAGCGCTAGATGAGATACACTGTGTCTTTGTCCTTAAGCCTTATCTCTTCCCTAGGATCTCTCTTATTTACTGCAGCCCAAAAAACAGATATAGGAATTCCGTGTATTTGTCTTTAATCCTGGATACCTGGGGCCTGTCACAAGTAGGTACAGAAAAAATATTGGTACTGAAAAAAAATATTGAACGCCTGAATAGGGGAGTAACAAGACTCAGAATGAAGATCTTGAGGGACACACAAACCCAAGCTGAAACCCCAGCTCTAGATGTCTAAACCTTCCATTGCCTCTTCTGTAAAATGTGACGGCAATGAGGACCGCATAAGATTAATGTGGAGTCTAACAAGGCAATATACGTAAAGCATGTGTCATGGAGAAGGCACAAGGTTTATCATATTTACTTTTAGCAAATTTTGACCACTCTGAGGGCTTATATTCTGACTTCAAGATATATGAAAAGTACCAGGTAATTGCCCTCCAGGTAAATGCAAGATATAATAAAATCTCGTTATGGCAGAAGAATAGTATGTTGTATCTCTAATAACCCCCCTGCTAGCACCAAGAGTGACCTGTGATAGCTTCACTCTCTTCTGCAGACCTCTGGTACATGGTAACAACTCCTTACATCTCCCTATAAATTATGTCATCAGCAGAATATGTGGTCAGCATCTATGAGGACATGAATGCACTAATCATCATGGGTGAACAACAGTTGGGTGAAGGTAATAGTTGATAAATGTGATAAATGTCCCAAGAAACCCCACCTGCTATTTACTTTTTGTGGGAAATAATATCATCTATGCATTGATTATCACAACTATGGGGAAAAAAAAAACCAAGGAAAACAAACACCAGTTAATTCCTAATGAAAAAGGAAAAAGTATCTGGAAGAATCAGTGAGTATGAGATTAATAAGTGCTTTTATAATGAAATTATAACTTAATTTGCAAAATAAATCAACACTACCAAAAGATAAAGTATAGAAGTTATGTACAGATATGATCGCTAATATTTTACATAAAATTCCAATTTTAGATATCAAAAGTTCTAATTTTTACATTCTATAATTTTTCACCCTCAATTTTTAAATTCCTATCAGTTAAAAGGAAAATGATACAAAATTTAGAAAGGGAAATTTTGCAAAATAAACCTTGGGCTGAGAAACGCGTGTACAGCTCTAGATTACAAGTCCTGGTATTATCACATGCCATCTGACAGCCCTCATCTAAGTCTGGAGTTGACTCAGATATGCACCGAAGACCTCTCTATAAATGAAATGCTTATGCCATGAAAATGGAGATACATGGATTTATGTGTGCATATGTGTGTATGTTGAATGTGTATTTTTACCCCCACTCACGCTCCCCAGAGGAGGTGGGAGATATGGGAAAGGCCAGAGAAGGAAGAAAAGGCTAGTTTGATCAAAGATGACGCACGGTGGGTATAGGTCACCAGTGCCCTGCTCTCCGTGCTTTCCACCACTCGTTCAACGCTGATCAGCTCACCTATTTTTCGTGAGAACTGAAACAGTCTTCATGAGACAGATGTCTGTTTACAAATCCACCGCACCGTCCCTATATTCATCTTCTCAGGCCCCCACCTCTTTTGTTTGTTTTGGGGCCAGGGGCTTCTTTGCATTTTAATTCTTTTAAATTGACATAGGCATCATACCAAATGAAAAAAGCTAGTGTTTTATATACTATATGATTCCATTTATATGATATTTTGAGGAAGAAAAAACTATAGGGATAGTTGCCAGGGATTAGGGGTGGAGGGAGGGTCTGACTACAAAGGGTCAGCACAAGGGAATTCTTTGGGGTACTACCATTGTTCTCTGTTTTTTAATAAATATGAACTTCATCGAGCTGCTGGAATTACCATTTTCTTTATTTTCCAAGGTGGTTCCTTAAGGAATGAACAATATGCACTGACTCCATCCTCCAGGCCCATTTCAACTTTATTACTCCATCCCTTTCCTCATAAATTTTCACCAGATTCACTCTAGGAGGCAGTCAGCTCCTCTCACCAAATTCAATGACCTTTTCTCTTTACCTCTGATCATTTTATAACCCTGCATGCTGCGGAGGGGTCCAGGGAGGGGAGAAGTCTTCCTCTGCCTAAATTTAAAATTTCCTGATCTGCTCATTTATGAATTCCTTGTTTTTGCTAGGTGACAAATCATGGCCACCTGGAGTTATTACATTACTTCTCCAGCCATTAAAAGTCTAAAGACAGACAGACAGACAGAAAGAAAGATGAGTCTCCCTCTACCATAGCTATCCAATCTCTTCCATCACACCTTCAGAAGCACTGTGGCTTTCATAAATCCTAACCCACTAAAAATCTGATTTCGCCTGCCAAATCCATTGATAATCTCGGCGTAAACCCGCTGCCTGATATGAGGCCAGATAATCAATGTAACACTTTGAAGGAATGGTGATTTAATATTTAGAGAAAATCCCAAAATGTGCTATCACCCTCAGTTATTATCTCTCTTTCTAATCCCCACTAATTAGAGCCTCCAGATGCCTCTAATACCTTGGTTTTTTTTTTTTTTTCTTTTTTTGTTTTTGTTTTTGTTTTTGTTTTTTGTCACCCTCCAGCACGTAAGAAAATTGGAGAGCTCCAATTTTGGAGCATCACATTATATTGCCAAAAATCTGGGCAATGCCTTATCCAGTTGACTAGCTGATGGAGAAGCAAAAGCTGAGATTAGAGGTCATCCCAAACCACAACGGTGTCTAAAATATCAGTGACAGGGCAGCACAGCTTTGGAGGAACCACCCTTCCGGACACTGGAGCTCATCTCCACACCTTTGCTCCTCACATGGACGGAGGAAGTGCCTCTGCCCCATCAGCGGAAGCACAGATGCGTGCACTTCATCTAGCTCGGCGTCCCCGGGGACAAACAACATAGTGTGTTATGAAAGCTACTTCTTTAGTGAGATGATCAATCTGTTTTCTGAAAATAAGACCAACCCAGATACAACTATAGGAGCATTTTCTTTTCTTAATTTCTGTGGATTTAACTGGGACTTTGGGGGATTTGTTCAACTTGGCTTCCAGGGGATATCCAAAGAAGAGGATGAGGAAGAAACAGGGATTGCAAAGCACCTGCTCAAATCACACACAAACACACATCGCTATTCTGATGCACTGGGAACTCAGGCTAGTTATGTTGATTAGTACTGCCGTCCAACACGCTGAGCTTGATGATATGTACTATGAAGGAATCTGTGCTCTTCTGCGGAACTCAAGACAAGACGGTTTACTGGAAAAAAGTAATCAGAGGATCGATTCAAATTCAACAAATATTCTTTTAGTGCCCATTATGTGTGAAGTATTTTGCTAGACCCTGGGGACAGTTACTAGGATAACTGGCAATTGCGGTCCTCTCGGAACTGTTTGATGGGAAACTAGCAAAATGCTACAAGGTAGACTATGACAACCACAACAGTGAAGATACAAAATTAACTTCAGTTTGGGAGAATCTTGGAAGGCTTTCAGGAAGAGGCAGCTCTTGAAAACAATGTGTAAGAATTCTACAAAGCAGCAAAGCAAGCCAAGGAAATAGCTTAAGCAGGCAAGGATGGGAGACAGAGTACTGGTCAGTATTTCTAAGTGTTCTCACGCAGAGGAATAATCACAGTGGCTTATTTTAAATGTATATCCCAAGGTCTCAGCCCTAGGGATTCTGTTCAGTAGGTCTGGGTTATGGGGCCAGATTTATTTCTTTATTTTTTCCATGTCTTAGGTGATTGTGACGCAGGCCCAGGGATCGCAGTTTGAGAAAGACTGGTTTGGTTTGTGTTGAAAGAATGGTAGTGCACACATAGGGCTGGTGTATACTGATCGCCAAGATCTTGGAGTTTTATTCCTGAAAATTACACCAGAAAAGTAAAAAATTACACCAGAAAAGTAAAAAATCTATTATTCTATTCTGTCCTTGCAGAGGACTGGAGGAAGATATTTGCCTTTCTCTTTCTCACTGCAGAAAGATGTGTCAAAGTATATTTAAGAGCATACCAAATTGTTTAGGTGTAACTAGAGAAAGGGCTGACCAAAAGTTCTGCTGATGCCCAGTCACATTCTCTTGGTAGAAAAGAGGAGGAGGAAGAGGACAACCTACCACTTACCCACCACCAAGCCCTTTCCAAAGGCCTGGCCCTGTGCTCATGCTTTGTGTACAGAAATCCCGTGAATCTTTCCTACAGCGTTTTGAAGAACACGTTATTAGTCCCATGGACAATCACTTACCAAAGTTGCATAACTAGTCAGTGGTGCAGCTGGAATTAAAACTCAGGTCAGTGTGATAAACGGTCCTGATCTTAACAGTAACAGCTCTGCAAGAGCATTTACGTTTTTGGCTCTATGTTAGATCAGAAGGTAACAGACCCCAGACCCTTCCACTCGTGAAATCAAAGGCTGATGGAAGTTCAAAAAAATGCCAAGAAAATTGGCAAGTTACTCTTAATCCATTTGCCTACTCAGTAAGACTGTGTAAGTCGTCAATTGTAGGCAATTTGTGCTGATGCCTGCCTCCTCCTTGGGCAGAATTAAGAGGCCCAGGCTTGTAATGTTTAGATTAAAGCTAGCATGGAGTTTTAAGAAATCAAACCATAATTTGGGGTAGCTTACATGATAAAAACCAAAGAACTGATGCAATATATATTCTCTGCAAATTAGCTTTCTTAGAATTAATTGCGAATACCAACCCCATTGAACATCAAATTTTTATTTGGTGGATGGAAATTAAAGTCTGAGACGCCCTAATCCAAGAAAATGCTTTCAGATGAGTCCCACTAACAACAGAGTGGTAGCGGACATTTCCTGAAACAGGATGCGGGAGTGATTTAGTGAGCATACAAAACTGAAGACTTTTGGATTTTTTTCTATAAGAATACTGTTTTAGGTTAATTATATTAGTATCTATGTCTCGTGAAGCATTAAAAAGCATGTAGATCAAATATACCAATATTATTTTCATCGACCCTTATATTTAATTTGAAAAGCACTGATGTGCCTGTGTAGTGTTCAAAAAAAAATTCACTGATGAAGAGAAATTGACCTTCTATTTATACTCATAACATCGACTTGACAGTAAACTGTCAAAGGCAGGAAGGGTAGGAAGGTTTAGCTTCTGAGTAGCAGAGTGACTGGCAGTGGGCGTGAGTTCAAATCCTTGCTTTGTCACTTAGTAGTTTTATAAAGTTAAACAACTTAACCTGTCTCAATGTCATTTTCCAACTCTATGAAAAAGGACAGTAAAAACAATCTTAAAGAGTTATAGAAACTAAATGAGGAGGTTTTACAAACACTTGAACATGCCCAGTACAAAGCAAGTATCATTTTACTACATTTTTCAGCACACTATTCATACAATAGCACTCAATAAGCAATTGGTCATCTTATTAAAATTAATAAGTATAAACAAATCAACAAATAATTAACTCTGAAAATCAACAAAAAATCAACTTCATACATGAAGACTGAGCACATGCATTTGAATCTGCCCTTTCCTCCCAGATTTTCAGCTGGGGTTTTCTTTCTACAAATATCTTAAAACTCCTCCTTTTCCTCTTCACATCCAAGCCAGACTGCCTCCCACCTAAACCAAACTTGGTTGGGAGAACTCCGGTGAGCAGGACTGGCCACATAATTTGCAGGACTCAGTGAAATAAAAATGAAAACATGAGGTCTCTGGTTCAAAAAGTTTTAAGAATTTCACGATAGCAACAGGCATGGGCCATTCTAAGTACGGGGCCTGTGCACCTGCACGCCCATGACATCCAAGGTGGGAAACATAGTGCTGGGTGAAAGGAGAAACTAGCAGGGAAAAGGAGACCCCTGTGCCATGCAGCAGGACGTAGGAAAATGCCATGATATATTATCATTCTGTGAATTTCATAAAAGAAGGAGGATGACAGAAAATAGTTCTGGCTGGACCCATGCACGAATGAACCTTCCCATAACTCCCTGTTAAAATAATGCAAGGATTTTTCATCCTTCCTGCCACTGCTCATTTGGAGGACCGTGAAAGGATCACTGCCAAGGCTCTCCATAGTTGAGTAGTATGAGTGAGGAAGGAGGGAACCCAGGGAATGAGGAAACCACAATGGGGAAGAACAGTGGGAAGTCCAGAGAAGGATCAGAATCTTGTTCTATTTAAAGTCCAGTGGATAACATGGATAGCTTTTAATTAAGATTTCCTGAAATTGTAATTTTCTTGTTATTTTTTACTCCGTCTATTTCCATGTTGTGATGATAGTAAAGCCCTTAGAAAAACCTCAAAAGGGCTCTAAGCTTGTTTCAAGAACAGAATGTAGGAGAGAATCAGGAAACACAAACTACATTTCTATTCTGCAGTGAAGCAAGAAGAAAAAGCAAAGCAAAACAAAACAAAACAAAACAAAAAAACCTCAACCAGAAACGATGGCTTAAAGAAGCTTCCCGGTCTTGGCATCATTAACATTTTGGGTTGGATAATTCTTTGTTGTGGCTGTTTAGCAGCATCCCTGGCTTATACCCACTATTTACCATCAGCACTACCCCAGCTGTGACAATTGAAAATGGCTCTAGACATTGCCAAATTTCCCTGGGTATATGCGGGAAGACGGTACAAAATCAGGTCTCGTTGAGACCCGCTGGTTCAGAGAAAGACAAAGAGGACAGGTAGGAGGTTTACAATGCTAGGGACCCAAATCTCATTGCTGAAACCAAAAGAAGAGCCCTCCACTGGTACATGCCATGAGTGCGGCCAGCTCCTTTCCCAACTTTCAAGAGTCTCTATCCCATCTCCTCACTCCTGAGCCTTGTAAGAACCACCCCAAGTAGCTTGGAGCTGGGCACATCGTCTGTCACTGCCAGGCAAGGGTGTAAAACAAAGCAGAAGTGGGAGAAACATCTCTTACCTTAAGAGTTGAAATTTAAGGCACTCCCAGATAGAAACGTGGTTATAAACAGTAATCATTTTTAATAATTCAGACACACCTAAGATTAAATGGTCTTTATAGGCTGGTCTGGGATGCTAGAACCATTTATAATATCATTTCTACTGAAAGCCATAGAGCTTCAAACAACTGAAACATGACCTTTTATATCCCAACCCATAAGTTAGAAAGAATCTGTATGTACAGATTTTAGAAAGAGCTCTGTTATTCCCAAAGGGTCAGAGGCCACCTGGATGTGCAAATCTGCCACTGACTACTGAGAAAGGCGCATCTCCATTCGGAATGATTTTAGGTATTCAAGTACAGGCAGAGCAACAAAACAGAACGAAAGGTTGATCTTGAACATGTTAATTTCCATAAGATCTTAATGTGTAGCTACACGTAGGGCCCGAGCAATTCTAAATTAAAAGGCCAGAGAAAAAGCATCTCACCAAACTGAGCCACACAAAAACTTAAAACTGATTTTAGCCCTCATATATTGTTTGAAAATACATCCTCCCTTACCTTTTGAAATTCTAATAATCTCCACTAAAAAAATAAACTGATTATATACAGAAACACACTGAAATTTCAATAATGAAACGAAGCAAAGTTCATCTACAACTCCTGTATATCTGAACTATTTCTCACTGTTTGTTTTGAATACGTACCACAAGCTGAACGTTAGTTAGCTCCTATGCCGAGAAGTTGTAACCACAGACTCTGGGCTGACCAGAAAGCCAGGAGCTCAAGCCCAAGGGCCCTGAGCCGCTTCAAATACCCCTTCCACAATAGACCCCTTCCGGGCCATTTACCCTTTCTTTACTTATCTCTTGTCTCAGAGGAGGAAGTATCCTGCTGCTTTTCTAAGTTTATCTCTACACTTGACTCTCAGTCATATCTTCGGCCTCCTCCTGATCTTGCCCCAACAATTTGCCCAACTTCTCTTCCCACATTTTCCATCTTCCCTCTTCCTCTCCTTGGGCTTCTTTCCCTCAAGAGACTGATACACTCCAACACTGATAACCTAAAAAATGTCCCTATGCACACATCCCTCAAACCAGCTCTATCTTCCTCTTTCTACTAGAAGAGAAACTTACCCTCTTATTTCCTCACCTTCCATCCATTCTCTTCCTCCTAAACTCTACTCTACTCCTGTTATTATATTAACGCTGACCTGCCCAAGGTCACAGTAACCTTGTAATTACCAAATGCAGTTCCTGACTCAAGCCCTACCTCACTGTTGAAATTGCCTGCTGTCAGAAGACTTAGGAAAGTCTGCCTTCTATGATGGTTCTCTGTATGCTTCTGTATTTCCTATTACTATTAAGAAACAAATTAAAACTAATGGTAAGAGTCAAGGAAATAAGACTATGAGAATTTTTTTCTAACAAAAACAAATATTTACGATGCATAAATGTGATATACATTTTAAAGTATCTGTTAATCATTTGTAAAACAGAAGAACCAAAAGTCACCTTTAAAATCCCACCATTTTAAGAGTTTTACTCAGCACAGGCTTCATCTCTGTCAAGACCATGATGTTAGACACAGTGTTGGCACTCAAATGTTTTAGAGATAAATCTGTGGCTAAGTAGAAGGAGTACAGGGTAACAGAAAGACACTGGTTTGGGAGCTGAATGTTTTGGTCCTGGACTAAACTACTAAATAGATGTGCTGCCTTACTTACCCAAGTCACTTAATCTCTTTGGATATGTTTTCACTAGTAAAATAGAAATACTAATCACTGTCTTATCCATCTCAGAAGGTCATCAAAACACTGATTAAAAAAGATGAGAAAATTCTTTGAAAATATACAATTTTTATTGAATTTCTCATTTTCTAATGTTAGAATCTCATAAATTCAATGAATATTTGATTCACTTTTCTAAGGCTTTTTCTAAATCTAATCAAAGAACAAAGGGCCTTGTCATGTATTTATAGACTAAAGCAAAACCCAGAAAATGTGCACTTTATATTCACTGACTCATGAAAATCTAAATATGCAAGACACTGGGTTAAGGGCTATACAGAGGAATGATGTTTCTGCCCAGAAGGAATTCACTGTCCAGTTTATAAAGTGCTCTATGATTATCTGAGTTGTCTAGTTCTGGTCAGCAGAAACAGCTTAACTTAAATACCATGGTCTGCGAACATCAAAGTCAAACCCTAGCTACCTCCTTATTTTGTGAAAGTGGCCCAGGAAGAAAGGCCAAGATCATGACAAGAAAATTACTATGTAAATCAAAAAGCTTGACTCATGTGGCTGTGTAAACTACAGTGAGATCCCTTGTTAAGGCAAAAGATAAGAGTTTGGGCTAAGGAGGCCGGAAGAATGACGCAAACAGCAAGACTCAGAGTTGAGGGGGATGGAGGGGCAGTACCATCTGCTATAGCTGCTTGTCTAAAGATCGGCATGAGCATGAGCGCTATCGAACCTACACAGAGGGGGCATGCAATACTTGTCAAACTGTTAGGAACAATCTTAATTTGAAATTTGAAATTTGAAAATTATGAAATGTACAAATTCCTAGAAAAACATATTCTCTAATTTGATACAAGAAGAACTAGAGGGGGCACCTGAGTGGCTCAGTCAATTAAGTGTCTGCCTTCAGTGCAGGTCATGATCCCAGGATCCTAGGATAAGTTCCACATTGGGCTCTCTGCTCAGCGGGGAGCCTGCTTCTCCCTCTCCCTCTGCTTGCTGCTCTGTTACTTGTGCTCTCCCTCTCTCTCTCCATCACATAATTAATAAATAAAATATTTTTTTTAAAAAGAATAGAAAATATGAATATTCATCCACATACCTATCAAATAAACTGAACCTAATTTCAAGCTTTCCCATTTAAAAAAAAGTGGGAGGGGAGGAGGAGATGCCTCACAATGAACTCTTCCAAACACATAAAGAAAAGTACCAATTTTACACAAACTCTTTTAGGGAACATAAAAGAAGGATCACCTCCCAGCTTATTGCACAAAGCCAGCAAAACCTCCATACTAAAGACTGAGAAGAAAATTACAAGAAAAGAAAAATGCAAGTCAATCTCTTAGTGAATATAAATGCAAAAAATCCTAAACCACATAAAAGCAAATTTAAACAGCAATAACAATGATAATAATCATGACCATATTTGGCTTAATTCGGGAATTCAAGGCTTGTGTAACATGCAAAAAAATCAAGCAGTGCAATCTACCACATAAACTAATCACTGTAATTCACTATATTAACAGAATAAAGAATAAAAACCATTTCACTATTTAACTAGGTAGAGAAAAAGAATTTGATAAAATTCAATACCCATTCATGAAAAATATTCTTAGCAGATGAGGAATAGAAGTGAATTTCATTTCCTTAATCTTAAAAAAGGTATGTACCAAAAAAAAAAAAAAACCTACATCAAGTATCATATTTAATGGAGAAACATTAAAATCATTCCCTGTTAACATGAATGAGAGAGGGATATCTATTATCGCTCCTATTCAAGACTGTATTAGAAGTTCTAGCTAGCAAAATAAGACAAGAAAAAAAAAGGTTTAAGAGTCAGCAGGGAAGAAATAAAATTCTCATTTGCAAGTGACAGGTTTGTTTGTACATGTATAAAGTTGAAGAGGCTCACTGACTACTTTTAATAACTGAATTTAGAAAGATAAATGAGTATAATCTACAAAATCGACTTTTTCTATATATTAGCAACAACTAGAAAATTTTAAAAATTTAATGTAATCACTTAGAGTAGCAACAAAATACATCAAATACCTAGAAATCAATTAAGATATATAAGATCATTAGACTGAAAACTATAATTTTAATATAATTTTATGTTTTAATGGAGGGATATATAAGATTTGTGAATTGTAAGACTAAATGTTGTAAAAGTGATAATTCTCCCCCAAATTGTCCTATAGATTACAATCCTAGGAGTTTTGGAGAATAGTGGACAAGGTGAGTCTAAAATTTATGTGGAACTGCAAAAAGTCAAAACTAAGCAAGATAATCTTGAACCAAGAATAACAAGGCTGGAAACGTATGCCACCAGATATCAAGACTTTTTATAAAACTACAGTAATGAAGACAGTGAGTTATTAGGAAAGAAGAGACAAACAGACTAATGAAATAGAACTGAGTGTAGAAACTGATTCACATGTATAGATAGACCAAAATTAGAACTGGGAGCCCAAAAACTGACCTTCATAAAACTTCCACCCTTTCGCATTTCATTTATGACAGACGTGACAATGCAGAGCAATGAAAAAGAATGCTCTTTTCAGTAAATGATGCTGGGTCAAACCTGATTGTGTTCAAGAGGAATAAAGTTATTTCTAATGGGCAGGTTCTCAAAAACTTTACTTCCCACTATATTTTATGAGAAAGGTACTGGAGGATTAGCTACAATTAAGGGTGTCTACCTAGACAGAAGAAGACAGAAATCCAGGAAAATCCAGTGCAGAACTATAGCACCAGAAATCCCTAGAGCCACAGCTACCCAGCAGGACTAGAGGACATTTCCAGCCTAAGGGGAATTGAGGTGACTCCAGGAAAAACACAAGATGGAACCCCATGCATAAGAAAAATATTAGCATAATAAATATTCAGCATAAGAAAAATATTACTAAAAAAAAAAAAGAAAAATATTACTGATAGGCCTGTGGCAGAAATAATAAGGCATTAGGAAAGATTAACTATAAAGAAACCTAGCATACAATTGTTAAGATTAACAACAACAAATTATGAAAGTCATTCTGATGATGATGATGGGGCATTATTTGCCCTACCCATGAATGTTTTCAGTCATAATAATGTAAACCCTGACTATTTAACCAAAAACACGATACAGCTATGTTGGGAACATGAGAGCAGAGAACTATATACTCATTTATCATTGTGAGAAGTCAAGAAATAATGTCAAAAATTAACAACAACAAAAAATAGCAGAATAAGTGTATTATTCAGAAACATAGAGGTAATTATAAAGGAAAAGAGCCAGAATTAAGAATAAATCCTTCTGGAAAAGAGACTAGAAGACATAAAAGGTAGGAAACTACTATTTTGAAGCATAAAATTTTTAGTATTTTTTTCATCTATATTCCTATGTTACCTAGATAAACATTAAAACTTTGAAAAATGTAATGGATCTCCCCACATGATTGCTAAATATTTTTTAGATGGACTACAAAAATACATGATGATTAGAGGTTACTATGAATGAATAACCCATGGATTCATTAATTTAAAAAAAATTTACGTCTAACCTCTCACTGTAACTACTACCTCCATAAAAACTGACAAGTCTTCAAACCAGTTTTCTCTCCTGGGCTCTAACCCATCATCTTTTACTACCTAGAGATCCCATGATTGCTTTAAGGGTATAAATTTTCTCATACTCATACTCATATTATTTAAAAAAAAAACTGAGCTACCCCTCAATATTTCCATATTCCTGTCAATGGTATCATTCTCCCAGTTACCTAAATTCTGAGACTCCTCATAGGCATGGCTGATAAATCAACAAATTTTGTCAATTACTTTATAACTAGCATGAAACAGATCTCATCATTTATGACCTATTTCCTACAGTTTCTTCTTCCTACAGTGTTCTCCTAGCCTTAAGTCATTTCTCATACTACATACAATAACCAGATTAAGACCTTTGTCTAGAATGTTCTCCCCGTACTTCTCCACTGTTGAAGACCATATATTCTCTCTTTTGCTCTTTTTTTTCATTGCACTTTATCATACCATGATAATTACATATGTATTTGTCTGTCTCTCTCCCTATCACAGTAGGAGATAAGATCCATGAGATCAGGAGATGTTGTTCTGTTCATTGCAGTATCCCCACTACTTAGGTAAGTGCCGGGACAGGTTGAAGACTCAGTTAAAGATTTTTTAATTTAAAAAGTTCATTAATTCATAATTCAACAAACACATATTAAACACTGACATAATGGAGATACTGTGGATAAACCAATGAATAACTAATACAGTTAGAGCAGAAAAGGAGAAAGGAGAGATGCTAAGGAGGATCTCTAAATCCGGACTTGATAAGAGGTTTTCTGAACAGGTAAAGTGATATATAAGTTCAGACTTGAGGGAAGAGTAGAAAATAGGTAATTAAATGTAGGAAAGAAAACAGCATGAAATATGACCAGGGAATGCAAGGGCAGGATGTGAGTATGGGGTGGGGGGGGATGAATAGCACATTTAAAACTCTGCAAAAAGTTTCATGTGATGCGAGTGCAGAGCAAGAAAAGAAAGAGGCCAAGGAGATAAGCAAAAGCCAAATTACGAAGTACTCTGTAAGTCATGTCGGGTGTTTTGACTTTGTACATCATATTTAGCGGTTTTTTCCTTAAAATTTAACAGGAATCATTGAAACATTTTCAGAAGAGATGTTCATGTCAGATGGAGCTTCTGAATGCAATATGAAGAATGAATTGAAGAGAATAAGACAAGAAGCAGAGAGATGAGATGAAATGACATTTACCCGGCATAGAGATGCAGCAAGTGAGTATTTACAGAGACAAAGTCAATGGGACTTGCTGGTTAATCAGATGTTTGAGGTAAACAATGGGAAGAGTTTAGGGTGATGCTCAGGGTTCTGGTTTAGGCAGCCAGGTAGACAGTGGTACTTTCACTGAGATCCAGCACACAGAAGAAAGGGCCGGTTTGATAGGATGATTGAGATTACTAGATGATTAGAAGTACTGGTAAGACTTCCAAGCAAACAATGTTAATAGGTGGACTGATACAAACAACTGAAGCTCAGAATAAAGATGTGAATTTGGAAATCATTAACATATAGATGATAACTGAAGCCATGAGAATGAATGAAATCATCCATGCAGGCCTTACATAGAGAGAATGCGCAGTATTCCCTGGGAAATCCCATGATTTTAAAAGATGGATAGACAAAAAGGAACCTAAGAAGGGGAATGAAAAAAAACAAGGAAGGAGGAAAACCAAGAGTACAGTGTCGCAGAATAAAAGAGTATTTCAGGAGCCGGGGATAGTCACAGTGCCTAATGCTAAAGCAGGTCAAGTAGTGCAATAAAGGATTAAATTTGTCCATCCAATTTAATAGGGATCATCATCAATCTTGATGAGAGCCATTCAAATGGCTGAGCAGGAACAAAAGTGGTATTTCAGAGATATAAATACTAAGAGATAAGGTAGATATTAAATACACACAATTCCAAAAAATTTGACTATAAAAGGAAAAGAAAGAAAACAAATCTTAAAAGAGACACAGAGTAAAATGAATACTTTTTTTAAGATAGGGAAGATTTGTGTATATTTAAAAGCTTTGAGGAAGAAGCCATTTAGAAAGAGAAGTGGAGGGGCGCCTGGGTGGCTCAGATGGTTAAGCGTCTGCCTTTGGCCCAGGTCCTGATCTCAGGGTCCTGATCTCAGGGTCCTGGGATCGAGCCCCGCATCGAGCCCCGCATCGGGCTCCCTGCTCGGCAGGAAGCCTGTTTCCCCCTCTCTCTCTGCCTGCCTTGCCTACTTGTGATCTCTCTCTGTCAAATAAATGAAAAATAAAAATAAAATAAAAATCTTTTAAAAAAAACTTAAAAAAAGAAAGAAAGAGAAGTTGACGGTGAAATGTAGTTGACATAATCCATTGAGTGAGATCACTGACAAGGTAGGAGAGAATGCATTTGAGGAGCACAGATGTTGGAATTAGCCTTAGGTCACAAGGAGATATGTTTGCATTCAGTTCAGAGGGATAATAAAAAAGCTACTCCCTTATTCAAAATCCTCTAAACACTTCTCATTTGCAAAGTTAAACACAAATGCTTTAGTTTGCTCAACTACATGAGTATTCAAATAAATGCAAATTTACAATGAAATACTGTTTTTATATACTGAGTTACCAACAAGAAAAAGTACTGATAATGCTCGATGACAGTGAAGGTAAACTAAAACTGGTATGCACATAACTTATCTACAGACTTTTAAATTGGTGCAACCCTGAGGCGCCTGGGTGGCTCAATCTTTAAGCATCTGCCTTCGGCTCAGGTCATGATCCCAGCAGATTGAGCCCTATATCGGGCTCCCTGCTCAACGGGGAGCCTGCTTCCCCCTCTCTCTCTGCCTGCCTCTCTGCCTACTTGTGATCTCTCTCTCTCTGTCAAATAAATAAAATAAAATCTTAAAAAAAAAAATCTTTAAATAAATAAATAGGTGCAACCCTTTGGCAATTAATTTGCCAGTATGTATCAAAAATCATATATATTCACGCTAACTGTTTTCTGGGAATCTAGTCTGAGGAAACAATGTAAAATATAGGAAGGAACTTACATATACAAAGACTCACTGGAGTACTACCTATGATAGTGAAAAATTGGAAATAACACTATTGAAATGGGCAAGTAAATCATATGCTAGCATAATACACAGTTGTTGCAGCAATATAATTATAAAATCATAGCACATAAATTATATAAAACATGGATAACATGTATATAATATAATGGTATGTATACATATTAAAGTATGTGTGTATATATATATATATATATATATATATGCATATATACTATGATCATCAAAAGATGATCAAAGATACTATCAAAAGATGCATTAAGGGATGCCTGGGTGGCTCAGTTTGTCAAGCGGCTGCCTTTGGCTCAGGTCATGATCCCAGAGTCCTGGGATCGAGCCCCGCATCAGGCTCCCAGCTCAGCGGGAGCCTGCTTCTCCCTCTCCCTCTGCTTCTGCTTCGTCTACTTGTGTTCTCTCTGTATCTCTCTGTCAAATAAATAAATAAAATCTTTAAAAAAAAAAAAAAGATGCATTAAAATATTGAAAAAATAGGAGCACCTGCATGATGGCTGAGTCAGTTGGGCATCTGCCTTCAGCTTGGGTCATGATCCCAGAGTCCTGGGATTGAGCCCCGCATCAGGCTCCCTGCTCAGTGGGGAATCTGCTTCTTCCTCTCTCTCTCCCCACTCTCTCTAATAAATAAAATCTCACTCTCTCTCTCTAATAAATAAAATCTTTTTAAAAATATTGAAAGAATATAAAAAATGCTAAAATCTACCACAATTGCATTATAAAAAAGGAATGATGAGAAATTTTGTCTATCTCAAATTTCTTTCTCTTATAAATATAGCAAATTATAACATGTTTAAAATTGTAAAGATTGACATTTAAGGAAACCCATTACAACATTCTCAACTCCCACTACTTCCCATGAAAACCTTGATATCCAAACAACTTATCTTCTTGTTCCTTGCCCATTCCCATTATAAGAGCTTTGCTAACACTACTCTCCCTAATTGGAATGTCCTCACCTTCCCATCTGCTTTTCTAAATCCCATTCAATCTGCAAAGTCCAGCATATGTCCTGTATCTTTTCCAAAGATTTCCCCAACCCTCCTAGCCACAGTAAAATCATCCTTCTGGAACACCTATAGCACATGTCTGTACTATTTATTTGACCCTTTGTACACGGCATCTTTCCTACATCACCCAGAATAATGCTTTTAAGTAGTACCAGACAACATGTCATCTATTTCCTCCGCCAGGCAGCCAACTTTGCTATCTAGAGAAAAGGAATATAATGCCTAGGCAGCCAATTTTTCTATCTAGAGAAAAGGAATATAATATTTCATGGAACTCTGTGCTTTAGCTTGTCTATTTCTCAATCATAAAAATATTAATATAAGACTATACTAGAAGTAATCTTCTGAGGTTAGGAAGAAGTAAACACTGTTAGGATGTCTAGAAAGAAGAGTAATTTTATGGGTTATAATAACTAAATACTGAAATATTTTACAAGCTTTTCATACGCAACGTCTTTAGAGTGCACGTATTTTTAAAATTTAACCTCATTTTAAAAGTTTCTTCTACCATATTTTAAAATATTCACTCTTGGTTACTATCAAAAAGACAAGGGATATTATGTGCTAGCAAGGATGTGGAGAAAAGGGAACCCTCGTGTACTGTTGGTAGGAATGTAAATTGGTACAGCTGCTATGGAAAGCAATGTGGGGGATTCTCAAGAAATTAAAAATAGAACTCTCATTTGATCCAGCAATCCCACTTCTGAGTACATATCCAAAGGAAATGAAGTTACTGCCTTGAAGAGGTATCTACAACCCCATGTCACAGTAATATTATTCACAATAGCCAAGACACGGAAACAACCTAAGTGTCCATTAACAGATGAATGGCAAAAGAAATATTATCAGCCATCAAAAGGAAGGAAATCCTGCCATTCATAACAACATAGATGAACCCTGAGGGCATTATGCTAAGTGAAATAAGTCAGAGAGAGAAAGACAAATACTATATGATCTTACTTACATGTGGAATCTAAAAAAGCTGAACTCATAGAAACAAAGAAAAGACTCATGGTGGCCAGGGGTGGGGGTGGATGGAGAGGAGATGGTCAAAGGGCATAAATTTCCAGTTATAAGATGAATAAGTTCTGGGTTCCTCATGTACAGCATGGTGAATATAGATAACAATACTGTATTGTATACTTGAAAGTTGCTAAGAGAGATCTTAACTATTCTCACCACCACCACCACCACAACAAAAGAATGGCAATTGTGTGAAGTGATGGCCGTGTTACCTAACTTTATTGTGGTTATCATTTTGCAATGTATATGTGTATCAAATCATCATTACATTGTAGTGTAGACCTCCAACTTACACAACATTATATGTCAATTATATCTCAATAAAGCTGGGTAAAAAATCATTCTAAAAAAAGGCTGACTTCTTGAAGAGAGTAAAGTTTCTTCTCTTTTAAGAGAAGAATTAGCAAATACAAGGGAAAAAATCCAGGATCAAATAGAACATTTAAATCCACTTCTTTGCTGATTTTTAAATATTGATTTTTCGGTTAAAAAAAGTAAATATTCTGTAAGATATGTAATTAATACTCAAAGACTATCAAAAACATCCATAGCCTATGAGCACCCTATAATATAATAATTAAAAAGAAGAAGTAACGGTTCAACGATGAAGTTTCTTTGAGTTGAGGATAAAAGAAAAAGCAAGAGTCCAGAAAGTGTCAAAGATGACAGCATCAAAGAGATAAGAAACAGAAACGTGAGTTCTTCATGTATTGAAGGAAGAAAGCTGGGAAACACATCCTTAACAGCAAAATGCTAATTCAATTAGATTAAAAAGATTTCTGGACATGTTTTACATATCTGACCAAAAAAGGATATTTCAATGAACTTACTGTTTGGGATAACAGTCTTATAGTTGGTAAAGTACCCTTCACCCCACTCCAGATATCTTTTTAATCTAATGAAAAGACAAGCATTTATCAAATATGCGGATAGTATATACATAAATATCTAGCTATTCACCCTATCATAAGCAGGTTTTACAGATTTCATCTCTAACATGTAGTTTTAGTTATAGGCGAAAATCCCTGCTGAATTCTGTTTAATGCATTTTTGTTCAGATGCCCTAATTTATAATTTTAAAGCTAAGGCAGTTTCAAGGAATCAATACATTAGAAATTTATGATTCATATATTTTACGGAATTCAAATCAGACTGCCATATAATGATTCAGGCATAGGATGTTTGTTATAGAAGACAGAATTATTAATTTCTATCGTTGCTTCACATCTAAATTAATCACTTCAACCTATTCAAAAATGAAACCTAGTTAAGATCCAAAAATCTAATCCTGGTTCTAGGTCTCAAAATTCAACCCAAAAAAGAATTACAATACCAGCAGCTTGAACACCTTATTAAAAGACTGTGACATAGTAAAGGAATAAAAACATTTATATCCACAGGAACCTCAAAAATAGAAACCTCTTTGTCTAGTTTTTTTACTGGATGATCAAAATAACTTCTCCAAATGGACTTTCTGGCAATTTATACTGCCAATCTGGTTCAACAAGGCTGTGGAAAGCACAGTTGGAAGAATTATTTTTGCCTATTTTTTTTTTGTCAACTATCTCCTCAACAATGAGAGCTGATTAGCATATATCTGACATATGTATGTCAAAATATAATTTAAATCAACATCTTTCCTTTAGTTAAAAACCCAGATCTATACTGCAATAGTCAGAATGACATTATGATTTTCAAAACATTAATATAAAAGTTGTCTCTGCTATTTTCCTAGAGTTGACCAATGCCCAGTCCTTTATTCTGAAATCCTATTGGTGAGACAATAGTCAAACATTACCTCAATTATTATATTGAAGATAAAGACAGGGGAAAAACAACTAATGTCTTGGTATAATCAAAAACAGCAAAAACTGTCAGGTGACATAAGGATAAAGGGAAAAAATGTTCAAACTTTTGGAGAAGTAACCTCGTAAATAATCTTAACACTTCCTGTCTGTGCAAGCTAAAAGGAAGATAAAACCCTCAAAAGATCTGGGTCAAAATGACGTAAGATTTGGTGGGTGCAGGGGGAGGGGATGGGATTTAGCTTTTTTGACATATTCTTTTCATTTGAAAACAATGTCATAAACTTTAATAAAAGAAGGAAAATGTAAAACTATCCAATATATCAGTGAATAAGGAGCAACTGATCTGACTACTTCAGCTTTAAAAATCTCCATTACCAGTGTCTCCACAGCCAGGTAAACGCCCGGTAAATACAATTACTACAGTTGTTCAAATCTGTGACTGAACTTAGGCACAGAAAACAATTAAATTACTGTTTAAATCACCATAATTTGGTACTCGATTGGTCTGTAAAATATTTGGGTTTATAGACCATATGGAGAATGATTTGACAAAGAAAAGACAAGGATAAAATCCATCTACTACCTATTCTCAATAAGACAACTCAAATTTCCAATATGGAACTATTATTATTAGTTATTCCACTTTCTTTATCTTTTGGGCTTTTTGAAGCAAACTGTCTTACCCAATTACATACTTTGCAAAATTTCAATTGATAAAATCTTTACAAGGAAATGACTTAAAAATCACCAAAAAGCCAAAGGACAAGATGTTCAAGACTTTAGACAGTATCTAAGAAAGAATATCATCAGGGAATGGCTTTATCAAGGTGGGCAAAGTTCAGAATGGCAGAATTCCTTCCCTGTTGTCATGAATATACTAAAACTACCGGTGGTTTGGTGACTATCACTGGGTGCAACTGTAAAACAGAAGGGAAAAGCCTGGTACAGAACCCTGAATGGCCCAGAGAAAACCTAAGTGGTGACAAGAGCCTAAAGGCACATGCAGGTATGCATCTTTTATATTGGATGTGATACACTTACATGGCCCCTGTTGAATCTCTTGGGGACCAACAGTAAAGCAAGTTTAGAACTTCAAATCTTGAGACATCTATAGCAAGATGCTGATCCAATGTGGCTCCAAATATCTTCTGTTTTCCTGGCTCACCTGAAGAGGAAAAAACACTACAGAGGATGTGGGAACTGAATTTCTTTATGTAGTTTCTTCTAGAGCAACTGTCTGAAAGTTTTGGCCCAATCCTTTATGAAGTCTGGAGATGAGACACTTGAGGGAGTAGTGAAAAACAAAATTCAAATGAAAAGGTGGAGTGAGGCATCTAAACCGGGAATATGAGAGCAAAAGATAATCGTCGTAGGTAAATCAGCATTTCTAATCTGTAAGTGGGAGGAGGCAGAGAAAGGAGAGAAAATATATGCACAGATGTTTCTCCCTCCACTCCCTCACCCCAATTGCTACTAAAAATTCCCGAAGTACCTAAACTTTTTGACCACAATTAGGGAGTGAATAAGCAAGGTTATTTGGAAAGGTAAGTATTTTGTCAAGTCTCCCTCCCCTGTCTATGTGACATTATTAAGCAGCAGGGAGGCCTCTCAGATAATACTTTTTTCTAAGAACAGATTCTAGTGCAATACAGCTTGAAGCAATAAAGAAAGAGGAATATAAACTCAATTTCTGCAAAAATGGAAGTCACAGGACAATATACCATATTGACAAAGTTTATTTAATTCTGTTTTTCAAAAGGGGAGGGACGGCTTTCATATAATAAGAAATCAGAACAAAAAGTAGTTTCTATATAATAGAAAATATTTTTAAACTAAGCAACACAAACTGCATGCTTCATCCCCTTGGGAAATATTATCCCCTGGAAAGATAATCTTTAAAAAACTAAGATTAGCAGAACAAATCTGATGTACATTACCACACAAAAGCATAAAAATGTAGTCCATAATATTAATTTAGATTCATTTTTAATTAACTTTTTTCCTAAAACATTTTACCTAAATATTATATTATTCTCCAGCATTCATGCAATAGCCTAGGACATAAAACAGTTTTCTTTCCAAATAGTTTCCATTTTAACCAGTTTACTTGAACTATGTCCGGTAAAAATACCAGAATTTTCTGACAAATAAGATTGGAGAGCCAATTAGATCCTTACCTGACGTGGCTGCTCATTCATTCGCTGTGGGTCTGATTTCACTTTATTACTAGGATGATTTGTGACTTTGGTTACTGGTTGTTTGAAAATTGATGCAGTTTGTCTAATTGGCAATGTTGTATTCAAGTCTGGTTTACCCTGTGGATATAAGCATGTTTTCATTAGTAAATATTACATATAAATATAATTTGATGAATTAATTCATTATCCGTTACTTTTAAGTTTTTATTTAAATTCCAGTTAGTTAATATATGGTGTAATATTAGTTTCAGATGTACAAATAGTGATTCAACACTTCCATACATCACCCAGTGCTCATCACAAGTGCCCTCCTTGATCCCCGTAACCTATTTCTCTCATCCCCCCACCGACCTCCCCTCTGGCAACCAACAGTTCTCCATAATTAAGAGTCTGTTTCTCGGTTTGTCTCTCTTTTTTTTTCCCTTTGCTTTTTTTTAAGTTTGTTTTTTTTTTTTTGTTTGTTTTTTTACTTTTTTTAAGTAATCTCTACACCCAGTGTGGGGCTCAAACTCACAGCTCTGAGATCAAGAGTCACATGCTCCTCTGACTGAGCCAGCCAAGCACCCCTGTTTTGTTTCTTAAATTCTACATATGAGTGAAGTCATATGGATGGAGCTGGAGATTATGCTAAGCAAAATAAGTCTGTCAGAGAAAGACAAATACCATTATCCATTACTTTAAATCAGATTATTCCAAACTGCTCACTCTCAGCATTATAAATACTCGAGGTCACATCTTTAACACTTCATTATGCAAGACATACATGAAGTTTTTAAAAGCTGTGTGCTTTAAAATGTAAGAAAATTATCTCTATGAAATTCATAATTAGATTAGCATGATACTCGGGGATTTTTAAATGAACAAATGTATTTATGCGTAACACAAAAAGGAGGGTTTTCAGAACAACAATCAGGACAGCAATCATCTCAACACTCAAGAATGGAGGAAAATAATGGCATGCTTGGCCATTAAAATGTGAACAAACTGGTCAGCTATCAGGAGGCCAGGCTTACATAAAACCACATAAGTTAAATTTCACTCCCATATAAAACGATAATTAGAAATGGAAGTTCTAATTCTAGCAAACCGAACTCAGTTTAGCAACGAACTTATCTAATTTTAATCAACCAGTAAATAAAATCTAAGATGTGTTCTAGTGAAGAAAAAAAAATATGGCAGAGTTGCTATTAACTTCATTTGCAATGAATGCTCTAACAACCATGGGAGGCAGACGGGCAGGGGGGGCAAGGAAGGAGAAAAAAAAGAAAAAGAACAAAATGTGATTTAACCACTGTATATTCTGATTCTGGCAAAAAAAAATTATAAAACGTCATCTGTATCTGAAAACAATATACGTCTGATATTTTTGATACAGGAATGTACTCGATAAATCTACAGGATATTCAGTGAACTTCTGTCTTTACAACTATCCTCAGATAAAAATTGTGCTATCAACTTCCAGACTCCACAACAATGGTTCTCAAACTTCAGCACACAACAGAACCACCCAGAGGGTTTATTAAAACACAGATTCCCGGGCCTCACTCCTAGAGATTCTGATTCAGTAGAGATCCGAGGTAGGGCCTGGGAACTTGCATTTCTATTAAGGTCTCAGGTGATGCTGATTCTGCCGATTCAGGGACCACCTGGAGAACCACTACTCTAAAACAAAGATTGCAAGGTGGTGGCAGGAGAACCAAGTTTAACCCATAGATGTATTTTGTTCAGTTTTTAGTGTCTAATAAAATGAACAAACATCTACAAATCTGGAGATTTCACATAAAATCCAGATTCCTGTTTCTCTTAAAAACTCAAAAATCTAGAATACTGGACTTGATTCGGCCACAACAGGCCATAACTAATTAGTAATGGCTGCTCACAAGTGTAAAGGGTTCTCTTTTAGCAAAATTTCTCAGTTCATGTTTGCATTACCTGTCTGAGCCCTAGGTGTTGAGTTTGAGACCTCTGCTTTAAGAATGTTACCAATGTCTAGAAAGGTAAGCATCAGAATAAATTAAACTGACAATTAGTACAATTATGGTATTACTTGGACCCACTACTAAATATGTCTCCATTATCATCCTTTCCACGTTCCCCTTTCCCCCACCCTTTCTTCTCTGGGCATGCTTGTCGTTCCTCTGTCTCACTCAATTTTCTTCCAATGTATGTGCTTACCTTTAGGAGATATAGTCATCTTTTTTTTTTTAAGTTTTTTTTTTTTTTTTTTTAAATCTCTACACCCAACATGAAGCTCAAACCCACAACCCTGAGATGAAGAATCTCCTGCTCTTCGGACTGAATTGGCCAGGGGCCCCAAGATATATTCATCTTAAATAAGACTAACAATATCTCTTAAGTATTTAGCTTCCTTACTTTTATAGATTTTCAAAAAATTACTTAGAAGCAAGCAAATTTGACAGGTTGCAAAATAACCACTTAGAATGCCATCTTTAAAAGTGTGAACCCTAGGAATGTGAATTTTAAAAGCTCTCCTGGATGGGGCACCTAGCTGGGACACCTAGCTGGCTCAGTTGGTTAAGCATTCAACTCTTGATTTTGGCTCGGGTCTCATCTCAGGGTCCTGGAATTGAGCCCCACATGGGTCTCTGCGCTCAGCAGGGAGTCTGCTCTCTGCTTCTCTCTCCCTTAGCCCCTCTCCCCACTCATGTGCGCACACACAGCCCCGCTCTTTCTCTCTCGAATGAATAAACGAATATTAAAAAAAAAAAAAAGCTCTGCTGGTAATTCTGTGATGCACAGGTTCGGATACCTCTCATTTATGACATCTAGAGCATTCTGAGGCCCTAGATGAAGCTACCCAAACTATAAAATAGTTACTATTCAATCCTAAAGCTTACAGAGAACTTTTCCTGTCACTAGTTACAATCCGTATATATATATATACCTTGTTTGGTTTTTAATGTTTCCATTCTTTATTAAAGAACAATATACTCTGCTGGTATTAGAACAAGAAGGCATCAGTGGACACAGAAGTATATTGCAACTGTTTGTATGAGGAAACAGTGGAGCCTTTTAAGATTCTCATTGTTACAAAGATGACTAGACAGCAGGGACTATTCTAAATGAATCCTGAATCCACAAAAACTGGAAGGAACCATGAAACATATAAAATTATTGGTTCTAAAATGGTAAGGTCATTATTTTTTTTCATTAACTTATGTTTTTGGTGCAATAAGAAAAATTAGAAGAAAAAGCTGGCCAAAAGTATTCAAAATACACAATTCCACTGTCATATTGATAAAGAGTGCATTCCTCAGTGGGATGGACTAAGAGATTATCCAAGAGGCTACTGTGTTACTTTTCTCTTGATCTTATTTTGATTTTTATTATGTTTTCTCCTTTTAACTGGCTTGAAAGCTCTGAAGACAGAATTTTTTACTAATTAATTTTGTATTCCAAAACAGTGGCATGTGATCTGAAAACTGGACTAACTGGTTTTCCCAGAAGCTGTCACAAAAACACTAAATTTTATTACCACTCTCACCTGAGGTATGCCAAAGAGTCACTGTTCATGTCCAGTTGTATGTCTGAATCCTTCTAAGTAACGACCAATCCATCATAAATTTAAGAGTTATAAAGCAAACACTTTTTTAATGGCACAAAATTAAAGCTATTCTTATAGTTGTAATCTTTCCTTTCAGTATAAGAAAAAGTAAAGCAGAAGTTTCCTATATCACAAAATCAAAATAGCAAACACACACATTCTAATATTAGAAAGAAAAGCTTTCCACCTTGCTAAATCTCAGTATATAAGCTAGTCCTCAAATCAAAATTTAGTGTATTTTATAATAACGTGTATATTAGGCTGGAAGTACGCAAATAACTCAAGTAATTTTTGAGACTCTATTCTATCCCCTCAGGTGCTGGGAGGAATACAAAAATAAATCTTTAATTTTTTTAAAAAAGTTTACCTCATCTCTTTCCAATAAATATCTGGAAATAATAATAATTTCCAATAAATATCCACAAAGGGAGATCTTTGTACACTCAGAAAGAACAAATATGCAACAAAAATTAATTTTTAAAAATAGAGAAACAGTGACGGGGAAAACAAATTTCCTTTTGAAAAGACTAATAGTGATCAATACTAGCACTGAGCATCAAAAGTGGATCTAAAATTTTTAGGAGTCTGGGTAAAAAGTAAAACATTAAATCATACAGATACCAGGTCAGAGAGGAGGAAACATATCAATTAATAAGGAAAACAAAGCTGTTCTGGTAGTAAATCTAGAAAAAAAATTAAAGGCACTAATATCACAATAAATATTAAGCAAATTTTAAATGCTTTTTCTTTTTCAGTGAACTTCCTTAAAAGCCAAGAACATAAAATTTAAAGGAAACTTGGAGACAGTGGTTCTTAAAGGGACTAAATACCAGCATGGTCTAATTATCATGTAGCCTTTCAGTTGACCTAGCTTGACTAAGGTAGAAAAGAGGATAATTAAAGAGGTGGACAAAGAGCATGTGTCATCGGCCGGTGATTTTTTAAACATTTCTACATTCCTACTGGCTAAAAAATATTTGAAAATACCTCACCTACATTTCAAAGCTGACATCAAGACTATTTCAAACTTTAATGTAAGTAATTGCAAAGAATGCACTTAGTACAGTATTTTAAACATTGACACTTTGATAATAAACATATTGCTTTAAGATGTATCTAACACAATCTAAATATACCCACCAATCACTTACACATGAACAAATTCTTCAGTATTTACATTTTTCACTTCTTTTTCTCTTTGAATAATTCCATTCCCAAAGTTATTTCCTATTTTAAACTTGAAGACTTTTCGCTGATAATTTATACATCATGAGATTATTTTCTTAAACTTCTTGTGATCATAAAGTACTTAGTGATTTAAAAAAAATAAATAAATTTCTGGCTTACTACCTCAGTAGTATATAACTGCCCCAAAACAGTAAATTACACATTAATAAGTGAAATAAAAATTAGATGTATTAAAGAAGAGTTTTTTTTATTTAAAACCAACTTCATAGGCTTGGATGAGTATTACTAGCTGCTAGAATGGGCTAAGATTTAGTACTAATTCTGTTCCTATTCTTCATTTTTTAAAGATGGAACACCAAGAAACCTTGTTCACATATATGGGCAAACAAAATGAGTTTTGTAGTCAATCTCTGAACTTCCTTAGAGTTATATGTCAAAATATTGCATCGTGAATCATCAAAAATTTTTAATAATCAATGTCTACATTAAGTTCTCTATAAATTTCAGACAAGGAATTATACTGGCAGAAAGACTTGACTGTTACCAAGTAATTCATTTTCTTGGCATCAACACCAGTATCTCAAATTACTCCTTTACTAGCGATCACACATTCTGCACCATGGTAATACGGCAGACAAGTAAAAAGTGTGCTCTCGTGTAAAATGAGAGATGGTAGACTATGAAAGGGGAACGAGAGAAAAAGAGCCTGCACCTCCAGCTCAAATGCATGCTCAGATCAACTACAAGAAAGAGTATACACAGAAGTTAAGGATACAGAAACACTTTTAAAATCATCCCTGTTGTGTATACCATGTAAGCTGTCACACAACATAGTTTGAACAGCAGGAATTTAATTTTTTATTCTAAATATCACTTTTCCCAGCCTGGCTTTGAATTAAAGCTGGATGACAGTTCGGAATTGTACATATTCTATGACTAGAGCCAAAAGGACTCGTTTTTATCTTAAATCCTGCAAATTTTGTACTTTATTTTTAAAATTAGCCATGTTTAAGTTTTTTTAAAGATTTTATTTATTTACTTGAGAGAGCGAGTAAGCACGAGCAGGGGGAGGGACAGAGGGAAAAGCAGACTCCCCACTGATCAGGGAGCCAGAAGAAGGGTTCAGGGCTCGATCCCAGGACCCCGGATCATGACCTGAACTGAAGGAAGATGCTTAACCACCTGAGCCACCCAGGCACCCCGAGCCATGTTTGTTTTAATGTAAAAATGCTGCTCTACCTACCCAAAATGATCAAGTAAAACTGATATGTCCAAGTATTATTCAAGTATCATTTTAATTCTATGGCTTTCCATATAGTACATACCCCCCAAAAGATATTCATGCCCCGATTTGAAAAGCAAAGACTTCATTTTTCTAAGGTCACTTTTCTCATCTGTGAATAATAACTACTCATAAGATTCTTACAAAGATCAAACAAGATAATGCATGTATGATGCTGCTGCAATGCAGTTTTCATTCAGTCACTGAACAAATCCTGAACAAATTTGCCTACTACGTGCCAGGCACATGTTGGGTATACGGTCATTATCAAAACAAAAAAGTCCCTGCTTCAGAACTTACAACAATTAACAAAATAGGCATGTATTTTATAGTCATGTTGGCATGTGCATTAATATGTTTTTGACCATGCCACTGAAATTTAGGAACTTAAACGTATTAAGCTTTTCCAGGAGGAAATCCATCTCCTGCTTCACAAAGAGGGGGACCTGAGTGGTATCTTTAGACCAAACTAATATTATCATTAAAAAACAATTTCAGATTTATTCCAGAATATGTACAGTAGCCTCTAGTTAATGCCTTTTCACAAAACCAAGAACCAATAATGCAATCTTTACAATCTTCCAGAATTTTTTAAAATTGAGATATAATCCACATACCATAAAATTCACCATTTTTAAGTGTACAATTCAGTGTTTTTTTAGTATATTCACAAAGTCGTGGAAACTCCACAAGCTTTTGCAAAAAAGTAAAGAATATCTGGGACCTACAATTTTGTACTGAAAATCCACTTGGTGTAAAATC
This sequence comes from Potos flavus, assembly GCA_028534135.1. Lineage (NCBI taxonomy): Eukaryota > Metazoa > Chordata > Mammalia > Carnivora > Procyonidae > Potos > Potos flavus. Next base: position 18,253,848 of record CM052889.1, on the reverse strand, counting down.
CCAAGTGAGGAACAAGATTTTTTAAGGAGATCAATGGGATCATATTAAAAAAAAAAAAAAAAATAGGTGGTCTATACTTTGAACTCACTAAAAAGGACTTGTAGTTAATTGAAGAGCTGGAGGATTTGAAATTCATCACTGAAAACAAGTTTTGAAGAGTTCTACTTGAAAAATAACTTCTTGCAGCTTTAGTGAATAGGAGGTCATTAAAGGACTTACACAAAAGATCGGAATAAGTTTCAACCCAATACTTACTGAGCAGCTCTATTCAAACTAAGGCAGCTACTGTGTGAAACTGTCTCCTTTACATCCAGGCTGGCACTAGCTGTGTACACATCCTTAGGAAAATTATGGAAATAGTCACACATATTTTCTGTAGGGCTTCTCTTTTCTCTTCCTGACCTACAGTCTATAATGACAGGGACTTCCTTTGCTATATCCCCAGAGTCTGCAATAATGCCTAAGCGTAGAATGTCCTAAAAAAAATTCTGTGGGATAAATGATTGCATAAAATGTCTATTATATGTAAAATCTTCGGTTATGCAGAGCTTACCCTTCAGTAGTCTCAGTTTCTGCTTTAAACTTACAGGTGCTAAATAGGTGGAAAATATAATTGAGAAAATAATGCAGTCTACAATATCCATCTCAATTTTATTATGTAAAGAATAGAGTCATCTGCATTATCTGCCTTGAGATTATCAATGTAAGAAAAACATCCCAAGACTTACTCCATCTATTACTATTTAACACATATAGTTATAGGTATCTGGCCACTGTCTTCCTCTGAGTCACACGGACAGCCCACAGTCAGGACCATTTTCAACTGTGTACTCTGTTCTAACATTTATCAAAATTAATACCACTGCACATCACATTCCTATCTCAGGAGTAACCAAATAGTCAAGTCTCTCTGATCATACATTATCACCCACCACTCATCCCCATAATATTCTGTACATCCACTCATCTACCCTATTGTCCAGTGGCTTTCAAACTTTTTTGACCCATCCCACCCCCAATCCTTATACTGTATACTCCTGAATAACCAACTAGGCTTTCCTATGTCCTCAATATTTTCTCTAAACATTCTCTCCAGCTCCTGCACTTATTGACTTAGCCATCCCTTGAAGATACTATAGCCCCTCGCGTTCTCTCAAATGAAACTTTTCTCTTTCCCTCCCTCCCCCCCACTCCTTTCACCCTTTTTCCTTCTCACTCTCAACTGCATATCCAAGAGCCAAGAGGTGGTATAGGTTTTATCCTTTCTCTTATTTTTCTCAAATAATTTCTCCATTTTTGATCCTTTAAAAACACCAGTTCTTTCAAGCTCATATCTGGCTATACTATCTTTTCCTCTCCTCCCTTTCTCCTTACTTTGCTAGACTTTAGTTTCCATTTCAGTCTTTCTATCCATCCTAACTCTTGTCCTCCTTCTGGGAGACCTCAAAATCCATGTGGATAACTCACCCAACATCCTGAGTCCTTTGATCTCTTCCTCTGCCCACCCTCACTCAACTAACATGATAGCCACAGGCTTGTCAACACTAGTAACTACACTATCTCCAGTATCTCAATCAAGCATCCAACTCTCTAATTCCTACTTCCCATCCTTGCAGCTCACTTTCTCAGGACTGCCCTATGCATTCCTTTCACCCCAGCAATATCTCCTATCCATTGACTGTCCTATTTTCTCACTCGGCCTTAACCACTTTCACATTCCACCCTACCCAGTACAGGTTCGATGGTCCATCATCATCATACTGCAAATGTGCCTAACTTTCTTGACCTCTGTGGTTTCTCCACTTGTGCTACAGACCCCATTCTTCTTAAGTTTTTCAAAGTCTTTTAAGTTGGGAGATTAACCAAATGAGCATCTCTTTACCACCTGGTGGTTCTCTTCTTTATCCAAACAAAATTTACTGAAAGATTTGTCCACGCTGATTTTCTCTCTCACTCATTTTCAACCCCGTAAACTCTGGCTTCTGTTGCCACTGAAAATCAAGGTTATTAATTAGCTTCATGTTGCCAAATTCGATGGAAGTTGCTCAGTCTTCCTCCACTCAACCCTTCAATGGCATCAATATAACTGACCACTCTTCTTTTTGAAGCATTCTCGTCTCCCTTGTCTCTCCTATCTTACTAGCCATTCTTTCTCCACCCACTTTGCTGATTCCTTGTACTCTAACCAAGTTCTAATTATTGGATTTTCTCAGAGGTTGGTTCTGGATCCTTACGTCTGGGTAATCTCCTTTAGTCCCATTACTTAGAATACTACCTATGTGCTGATGACTTTCCAGCTGAGACCTCTCAATCAGCATACCAACTGCATATATGACATTTCCATTTGGATGTTCAATAAGCAACTCAAACTCTGCATGTTTAAAATGTATTTTATCCATCCATATAAATTCTCCCAAGGTGACCTCAGTGAATGGTAACTCAATTTACCCACTCATCTAAAAACCAAGGTCTCACACTTGAATCTTTTCTTTCTGTCTCCTTCCCCAATCATTAGCAAATCCTGTAAATTCTATATTCAAAACAGATCTAGAAACTGCCACTGCTCGCCACCACCACATGTCCAGGCCATCATCATTTATCAGCAGACTACTATAAGAGCTACTTGCTGCTCACTTCCACTTTTGTCCATTACATTTCGAATTAACAGAAACTGAACAGTGGCCTACACTTAAGGGAGATGCCAATAATCCCTTTTAAGGACTTCAAGGCCTACGAACACTAATTTATCACCTGTGATCTGCTCACTCCCCCTCTTCACCCCCAACTATACCCACTAGAGAGATACCAGAAGACACTCCATTCAACAAATGCTTAATACACTGATGAAGAGGACACCAGCAACTTTGGAAAAGATTTTAGTTACTTTCTCTATAGGTCAGGATTATTGGTAGAAGGAATGAGGTCAGAGTTTTCAGTGTGGATGGAAAGATTCTAGGAAGAATCCAAGGGGCAGTTCTTAGCACACAGTGTGCTCTATCAGGAGCTGGTAATTAGAACTGATCCTACCACAGAGCTCTTTAGTACTAGCTAATTGACCATGGGGTCCCAAGGACACAAATAAGTCAGCCCACTAAGGTACTACTGGAATAACTGAAAAAAATCCCTATCTGTTCAACAAAGGCCTAACTTGAGCTACAGCAAGTGAGTTGGTCCCTCGTATCTTTTGCCAAAGCCTTGCTTCCTCTCCTGCTTCCAAAACAGTGGTTATTAGCTTTCTTAGCTACATTTTCCTTTGAGAATTTGATAAAGATAAGACTCTCTCCTCAGAAAAATGCATAACAGAAGATACTGCACTCAGTTCAAAGGTTTCTGGAGGGCCTCCTGAAGAATGTTCTCTCAGGCTGCATACCTGCCTGTCTTCTCTATTCACCTCTTTCATCCACTGAAGGAAAAAATAACAATAATGATAATGTTCCTTGGTCATGCATTCTAAATACTGTCCTCTCTCCTCCACCTCTCATTCAAGCTCCGTAAGAGTAGTCTAACCATTTTTATGGGGAGAGGGATAAAAATGCACATATATGCCCATGTTTGTAAATGCACAGAAGCTCTGGAAGAACATACAAAAAAACTGATTAATAATGGTTTCCTCTCAGGAAGACCACACATGGAAGGCTGGAGAGGGAGGGAGACTTTTTTACTGAATATCCTTTCACCCTGTGTACAAATTACCTAATCAAATAAAAAATCAAAATTTTAAAACTTTTAAATAAACAGGCTACATTTTGCTTCTAATTTCTCATTTCCCAAAAACTTTCTAGCATTTTAAGAAAGACTTCTGGCCCCTCAAAACTGGTTATAAAAGGTCATCAGAGGCCTTCTAATTTGGAAATCCAACGGATACTGCAAAGTCTTTATCGCCATGTCCTTTAATAAAAATTTTCTTTCCTAGGCTTTTAGAACACCACATTTTCTTGATTCTCCTGCTACCTTTCTGGAAGTGCCTTGTTACTCTTCACAAAATTAATTTTTTTCATTTACTCACTACCGACAGTGTGACAAGATACCTTTCTCCTATTTGCACCTTTGTTAGGCGATCCTGACACGCTATGACAATCTACAATGACAGGAGTTCTCAAAGTGTGACCTCAGAGTTCCTGGGCATGCACCAGATCCCTTCAGAACTCCAAGAAATAAAACTTTTAACTCGGTCTTCTTCACCCCATCCCCAAACTTGCTCTTCCTCCTCTATTCTTTATTGACCTTCACCCCAAGTGACTCAAGCCAAAACTGCAGCAGGCATGAACAGTTCTCTCTACAATCATCACTACTTATACCTACTAATTTCTCTTGATTGAATCTCACACCTTTCCATACCTCCTGCTAGAGCATTAGTTGCCATCATTACTTTTCTGGACTACAACAGCCCAACCACTATCCCTACTTCCAGTTTCACTTTTTCCCAAATCCATTCTCCACACTGCACCCATTCTATATCCAATACCCAATCTGATTCTCACTATCACCATCTGTTCACTTAAGTTTCTCAAATTGCAGAAACTGCCCCCAAGATATATTAGCTCTCTACAAGAATTTTTATTATTTTGTTGAGAATAATTAAAACAAGCACATTCTACATCACTTGGTTACATACCTAGAACACAGCCATATAGAACCCAAGGCTGTGTTTATAAAATCACAATAGCCTACTACCATAAACCAAAGTAATTTATGAGAAATCAATAACAGCAGACTTATACAACTGATTTTGTTCAAGACAACATTATTGTTGTCTTAAACATCTTTATTTCCAAATGTATCAAATCTGTGTGAATAGAGAAATGTGATGGAAGAACTGAGTCTTTCCAAGGTATTAGTAGCACTGACAAGCCAATCTATAAAAATAACTTGCTGCATACCAATACATATTGTAAGCATTTTATAAAATATACATATGTCACATTAATGTTAGGGAACCTGGAGAGTATTAGTTTTGTAGCTTTAATTTATACACATTTCAGTGTTGTTAAGAACTAGAAACATAAGAATTTCACTTTAATGTTTACACATGTAAAACACTGAAACAAAAGGAACTGCTAACAACAAAACCAAACTACTGGATTTCCCAAAACATATTTTGCACTCAGAATCACTCTACTCTTTTTTTATCCAATCCTGGCCTTTCCAATTACATTTTTAAAGAAACTTACCCTTTTAAGAAATTAGCTTCCTTTTTAAAATTGAGGGCCATTATCTCTGAAACCTTAAAACATCCCTCTTTAAAAGATCAGATCCTGGATAAATGCATAAATATTTAGCTTTCAAAGCAAAGGTTTTGTTGTCTTATTTACGTATTGAGAGGCATAGTTCTCAATGTTGTCCAATACAGTAGCCATCAGAAATATGTGGCTATTTAAACTTAATTAAACAAAACTAAAAATTAGCTATTCAGCCTCACTAGCCACATTCCAACTACTCACTAGCCAGCCACACGTGGCTGGTGGCTACAATATTTCCATCGCCACCTAACTATAACTTCTCCCTCAGAGTAAGCTTTGGAGAAAGCTGCTCATCACTTCAAACTCTATATTGATGACTTCCAAATCTTCATCTAGTCTTTTTCCATTAACCGAATGCAATAGCTCCAGTAACCTACTTGATAGACTTTATTTGCTAGAAAGACGGAGGTAGCAACTGGAAATAACTATGGTAGTGGCAAATCAGTAAGGCATAATATGATCAAGAATGGAACAGATTTTCGGAGTAAGGTTAAGACTGAGACTGGGACAAGAAGGAATAGGTACTGCAAAAACAGCAAATATTAATCAAAAGACAATGTCCATTCCACTGTACCCTCTCATCCTAAAGTAACTGCCACTTTGCAAAGATCTTCAAAAGATATTTTCTCAACCATTCCCGAAGTATTACGCACCCAGTAAACTTATTTTTGATATGGAACATATACTAAGATCTCAGTTTATTTTTTTTTTAAGATTTTGTTTATTTGAGAGAGAGTGAGAAAGAGCATGAGAGGGGAGAAGGTCAGAGGGAGAAGCAGACTTCGGCGCGGAGCTGGGAGCTTGATGTGGGACTCGATCCCAGGACTCCAGGACCGTGACCTGAGCCGAAAGCAGTTGCTTAACCAACTGAGCTACCCAGGTGCCCCAAGATCTGTTTATAATCAGTCATTATAAACTACAATTTAACCTGTTTCAAAGTTTATTTTGTTAATTACATTTCAAATTCTTTCAAGGGTTTGGTTTTTTTTCAAGTTTTATTTATTTGTCAGAGAGAGAGAGCACAAGCAGGGCAGTGGCAGGCAGAGGCAGAGGGAGAAGCAGGCTTCCCACTGAGCGGGAAGCCCAATGCAAGACTCGATCCCAGGATTCTGGGATCATGACCTGAGCCGAAGACAGTTGCTTAACCAACTGAGCCACCGAGGCGTCCCTCTTTCAAGGGTTTTTAAAAACCTCAAAAACAACACAATAATGCACTTCAGCCAAGTTTATAACTACATAGCAAAACTAGCTAACACTCCCATTTACCAATTTCTATCTCCCAGTGTTCTCCATACTGTATTATTTTTTTAAAAGATATAATACAGAATTAGCCACAAATACATTTTCTGCTTTATAGAGATAGTCACTATCGGCATTACTCCAAAAGAGAGCTTATTTTTAAAACTTCAAAACTCCATTTTTGTGACTGCTTAATTAAAATAAAACCAGGTGCAAAAATAAGACTATGCCCCCCCCCCAATTCCAATAGAAACTTCAGAAAACAATGACAATGAAAGGCACTTTCAAAATAATGTATGATATATTAATTTATTCAATATTTATGACCACTATAAACTTCTGGAATGAGGTGGATATTAACTCAAATAAACATGAAGCAAACATTTACTAAGTACCTACCGTGTGCTAGGCTTTAGACTACCTATTTAAAAAAAAAAAAAAAAAGACACAGTCCTTGCCCTCATGGAGCTCACAGTCTAGTTGAAGCGGACAAACAATCACAAATACAATGGCAAAGCACCAGGCAGGCATTATGGAAGAAGGGACTGGTTCTGCCTGGAGAATGCAGGGGCAGGCTTCACAGAGGTGGAGACAATGGAGCTGGGCCTTGGATGAGGAGGAGTTCACCAGATGGAGGGGAAGGGGGGAAGCGCATTCCAAGCAGAGGAAACAGCACATGAGCAAGCAGAATCTTGAAAGCACATGCCATGGTGCAGGATGATGAGTGGTCCAGCGCAGCTAGAGCATAGAGGTGCACACAAACTAAAGAGACGAATTAGTTTTTGGTTTTTAGAGAATCATAACTATCAAGAACATATCTTCATATACTTAGTGTAGTTTAATTGTGATTCTGAAACCAATAGGGCAGCTTGAAAGCATTCCACTCATTTCATAAATATTTGACCCCTTTTGATAGGTACCCAGCATTAATGTTAGAGTTTTTTTTTAAAGGTAGTTTTAGAAAACTAAATCCTAATTTTGCTCTGTATATTTAAGAAGCAAAACCAACCAAAAAGATGGGTTTTCTTAAGCTGAATCACAGAGCTATACACACTACAGTTCCTCACTTTCTTTTAAGCTCCCTCTACCACCACTATCTTTTACCCTGAACACCTTCATAGTTATCAACCCAAAGTAACCCCCACAGTTAAGCAATAGAGAAAGCAATTTCAGCCTTCCCTTCCCATTCCGCCTATAAACAAGGTACTTGACAATGTCGCTACGGTAAATCAATGCATGGTAACCAATGCAACAGATGAAGAAACAAGGTACTCTTACCCCCATACCAATTTTTGGAAATTAGATTATTATTAACAAACTATTAAGCTGAATTCTGAATAAAGAGGAACATGAAACAGAGACCCATATCAGGAAAAGTAAAAAGATATAGAGGAAGAAATATCGGGTCAAAAAATTTCCATGTACACTGGCAACCAAGCAATGTTCACGAGGGAGCTTGGTGCTTAGGAAGGTGCAGAGGAGAAAGGAAACTAACTCACAGGGGTCAAATACTTTATTAGATGTTTTCATATAAATTCCTATTTACTCCTTGCAATAATGTGAAGGAAAGAGTTCATTACCTTAGTTTTACCAATGACAGACCTGAGGTCATCAGAGATTAAAAAGAGTTACCCATGACTGCTTGAGCTAATAAGTGGCAGAGCCAGTACATCAAACCACGCCTGCCTGGTTCCAAAGCCCATCCCATCCTACACACTGCCTAAGGGTTCCTAAAATGAATCCAATACTCCCAAGTAGCATGAGAGGTTGTATCAAGGTTATATACACGAAAAAAAAGCCCTTACTTTTCCCTCCACTATTTTCACATAGTCAGTGTGAAATGACAGTGGTGGCAATATACATAGATCTCTGAAATTCAGGGAAGAAAAATTGAGACAAAATGGTTATATAAGATTAGCTGCCCTAGGTGGCGGGGGGGGGGGCTTTCTTGGTAAAGATATTGGGTGCTCTGATACAATTAAATTAGCATAATACTCCAAATGCTACTGTTTAAATTCTTATACAATAAACCATCAACTAAGCAGCTCAATAAAAGTAAAAGCTAATGGAAAAAAATCTCCAATCACAGTATTAGGATGAGAATATTATTGCTAAAAGTCATTATCCTCAATATCATCAAAAGTCAAAATAAAAATTGCTCTTTCTCAAATCCTAATTCTGAAAATTGATAGGTAAGCATAAACTCTGTGATAAGCATACTTGCCACATTAACATTTTGCCTCTTTTTGGGAAGTAGGAACTATTTTAAGAAAAAAAAAAAAAAAGACAATTAACATCAACACAGAAATCTTTTGTAAACAGTCCCAGTGGGCCAAAAATGTGATGTTGGCCTAGACAGATACTGAAACACTATTTTCAACCATGCACAATTTACTTCTGCAAAGTACTGCCACCTACCAGAAAATTAATCAGATTTGTAAGCCCAAATACTTTGGGTAGGGGGAAGAGATTGGGACATTCAGGCAGCCAAAATTCTAGTGACATAATTACAACGTAAAATACTTTGTGGAGAGCTTCTGAAATAGCATCCACATGCTCTGAGTAAATTCACCCACCTTATTTTGATTGAGAGGATCATTCCGCAGTCTCTGTTTGTTCTTCTGTAATTTACTAGGCATCATCTTTCCAGTTCTGAAGTCAAAACTGCTGAGGTCAACAGTATTTCCCAGGTACCTTGCCAACTGAGGTTTGCTTCTGAACTTCTTACCACTTGGACTAGAAGAAAGAGAACATTCATTGTACAAAAGGTAACAATGTTTCCCCTAGATCTCTACATAAACCTTTCTCCACATCTTTCTATCCCAATTGTTACCACACCAGAATTTTACATGGTTTTTTTTTTCAAAGAAATGGCAAAGTTTTAAAGGAATTTCATAACCTCCCTGTAAGAAGAGATAATGTATCACAGAATATTACAGCCACTAGGTACACCAATGGAGTACATAACAGATGTTACTGCAGATTAGCTCACTGGTCACTCAGCAGCCACTGACAGAAACCCCGTACAAACTGCATGCACAGCACAATACGCACACTGCAAATGTCTTCAATATTACAAACTTATTTCCAAACTGACTTTTGAAGTGCTTTTTCTTTTTTTTTTTAAGTATTATATACACATAATGGCAGCAGTGATCAGAACTTCAGAAAAAATTCTTCTGAAGTCAACAATCCTTATTAAAAACACACATAAAAACACTTGGAATCCATATATTCTTTAGGCTACCAATTTGAACTCACAGCAATTACAATAGAAAAAATATTGAATTCTGGCAATATTTAAATGCTCCCTAATGTAACTACTCAAAGAGGAAATAAGGCAAACATTTGCAAATGTGTTTGTACATTGCTGACATGAGTTTTATTAGCCAAGCTCTTACGTTGGAGAAGCTTATCAAGAATAACTTACTTATCATAAGAAATATTGTCAAAGCTGGAAAATTGTAAAAGTGCCAGAATTATACAGAAAACTAGTCTTTCCTAAAACTTTTTTTGCTATATGGCATTGATCTGTAAGAAACTTTTTATAGGAAGAATGCCCCCATCTTATCTAATAAATTTTCTGAGCCAAATTTGCTAAAATCAACTGTTAGTGTCAGCATAAATACGTTACCAGAAGAAAACTGTAAGAATTCTAAAATATTTCTCCAAAGCCAACATGTCCTATTTTAGAACTTAACCTTGTATGAACTGACCATGATAAAAGAAAAATAACTGAAGAGGAAGACAAAGAGATTTTTGGCTGGGAAACCAGCAATAAAATACTGCCCTGGAAGAGCAAAACTTCTTCTGGGTCAAATCCAAACCAACACATTGCACTTTGTCACAAACTCTATGGTATTCTGCCACCAATGACTTCGAGACAAAAGATGATCATAACAGCACTTTTTTTCCACAATCACATAATGTAGGTATTCCTGAAACACAATTCAAGTTCTAAAATTCAACCTACAGATGGAGGTAACAACCGACATTCTCAATCAGATATCACTTTAATGAGATATCTCATTAGTGCAATAAAAGCTGAGCTTAAGAGTGGACTTAGTTTCGACAGACTAGTGTTCCAGAAGGTGAAAATACTAAGGTAGCAACTTCTACCAAAAAAATAAGCACTATTATTTTTAAGGATTTGGCTTAGAGACAACTAGAAAGTCATTCTGTAAGAAATCAATTGACTAATTTCTCAAATGAGCCCTGCAATGAGTCATTCCTTATGGAACAGTTGAAATGCTAGCTAACTACTGCAGCTGAAAGCATACTAAAGCCCCACTACAACATTCCTCCATAGAACAAAACTCATTAGAGATCAGTTTTAGACACTCCTCCCCAAATTAAGGAAATCTAAATACCTAAGAACTCAGTTAAAAGGCCATACTCATGAAATGCGATTGCCGAGTTTATGATCTAGATTAGCAATTTAATATGGCTTAAGTTGTTCCTATGTTTATTGATTTTAAAAACCAAATGGAAACTGAAAGGCCTGAGACACTCTACTGATAACTAAATTAGCAATGAAGTAAGAAAGTGGAAATCAAGTTTTAACTATTAACATATCCCAAAAAAGGTGGACTATCAACTGGTAACCAGTAAGGTATTTATACCAAATTCACTGTCCCCTGTCATAAAATGGAATTCTACGAAGCATCTATATTGGATAGCTACAAGTACTCGTCATACACACTGTTGCCTTCAGAACAGTGACACAAGCCATTTTCTTCTCTGTAACTGCTATAGTTTGTGCTTGGTGCTTTAAGGAAAGTCAGCCTGGAGGCGCCTGGGCGGCTTAGTCGGTTAAGTGGCTGCCTTCAGCCCGAGTCATAGTCCTAGGGTTCTGGGATTGGGCCCTGCATTGGGTTCTCTGCTCAGCAAGGACTCTGCTTCTCCCTCTGCCTCTGCTGCTCCCCCTGCTTGTGCCCTCTCCCTCTCTAAATAAATAAAATCTTTAAAAAAAAAAAAAAAGAAAGAAAGAACGTCAACCTGGCTGGCCCAGGAGATTTTAAACAAGGGACCTTCCTCTGCGCAGGATGAAGGCAAGGCCCAAGGGAATGGTTAAACAAGAATTCTGCCCATCAGATATAAAATATTTGCACAGCACCAAAATGAACCTGGCAGTGGCAGATGAAATAATGCTAGATTAACAAAAAGACTGCCTGTCACTTAAGCTTTGGTCTTAACCCAGACGAAGTTATCAGTCTGCCCTCTAAGATGGCTGCGGTAAGTTGCAGTCCCACACACACCAGAACTTAACGTGACTAAGCTTTTATTCTAAAAGCAGCAAACTATAACTTCGGAAAATTACTTTTTTAAAAAACTTCTAGTAGACTAGTGAAGGATATTAGTCATTTTCAGTTTCTAACCAAAGTGATTACTTCTAATCCCAGTAATGAAATACTAATATTTCACTTTCAACCACAAAAAAAAATTCCCTACCAACTGCCCCCAGATATGCCAGCCCTGAACCGACTTGTGATTTCACCTTTAACTTCTCCGACCCTCCAAATACTCTAAAGTAATGATTAAATTAAAATCAAATACATGAATTTTTTTTCATATAAGAACATTTCATCATTTGAACTGTCTTTGCTTTCATTTTGATTAAACTGTTTAAAGCACTTAAGCCTAACTCTATCCTTAGAGGTTTCTAACTATAGATTATCAAAAAGAAAGAAATTTTATTTGGCATCTGACTTTCAATTTTAAAAAAACTTCACTGAGATACCAGAAAGTACTTAAATTGTGGTCATCTTAATTTAGTGGTATTCCCATTTTATCACTCTATGAACTCACCTGTAATCATCATTCCCTAAGCTAGACAACTGTAACATGCCCTGCCAGTTTCCATATAAAAACTAATTCTTCTGAAAACCCTGTTGCTTGCCTGTGCAACCGCACTCTGAAAACACTCCCATAACAGAGCAGAACCTCTTTTTTCATGTTACTTGGGTAATACGGATCATCATGACGTTTAGTCAAACATTATGAGACCAGAATCTGAGCAAACACAAATATATCTTCAAACCAGTTTCTAACAGGATGAACTTTGGGGGTGGCAATAATCAAGAGTACAATAAGGTGAAACTGGCCTATGAGTGACAAGGAACACTGTGGACAGCAGAAGGTAGCTATACGGCTAAAGATCATGTTCACAAGTGCATCACTTGCCAACAGCACTTTGTGAGGAATAAAAAAAAAACCTCCACACTAAAAATTCTCTAAACTACAGCACTGGAAAAGTTCTGAGAATAAAGAAACATCAACTTTCTATTGTTTTCTACCTTCTTTAAATGTTAAAGCTTACTTGTTAGTTACAGAGTACATATTGAAAGAAAAAGATTTCTCTGACTTTACATAACAATTGTCTCCACAAGTGAAGTTTTGGCTGAGACTAAGATCTGAAATTAAAATTAACTTTTTGTACTTCAGTACAAAAACATGTAATCAGAAAATTGTCAAATCAATTGATTTAAATAATATATGCCATTGCTTCAAAGCTGAATGCCATATACACAGAGAAACCTACCTACAAGTCATTCCTCTTCTCTAATTCCTTTCCTCCCAATCCTTACAAGCGGGCCCGTCCTAAAGTGACCCATCCTCAGTCCTCCTCTGCAGATTTTATCTCCTCTTGCCTTACTCATATTCTCCCATCTCCTGTCAGTTACTAAATCCAGTTCTTTCATACTCACTTTTGAATCCATCCTTCCTTTCTGCCTAAATCAAATCTTTATCACCCTGGGTCTAAATCACCAGGACAGGCTAAGTGACTCTATTTGCTTGTCTCTACATTCTCAACTATCGAAACTACTCTTCCTAAAACACCACTCTGACCATAGTTCCAATTTAAAAGCCTTCAATGACTTTAATCCATTAGCAAATGCGAGCCAAACATCTTAGCCCTGGCATGTAAGATCCTTTTTCATCTAGCCTCCTCAGAACCTTTAAACCCTACTTTCCACTCTTCTTACCCAGTGATCTTTGCTCCAACTATATCGGTTTATTCATTCTATTCTAAACGGGCTAAATAGTTTCCCTCTTCGGCCCTTTGCAAACCATATCTTCTACCTGATCTATAATGCATGACTCCAACCCTGATCCCCAAGAGCCCAGAAATGCCAATTCACATACTTCTTCCACAAAGCCTTCCCAGAATGAAGTAGTGGAATGTTTCCTTCCTCTGAACCATATAGCAATTGCTGCCAGTGTCAGGTAAATAATCACGAACTGCTTATTGGCATCTCTTGTATTCTAGTTTTGAAATACTGAATTCTGCATGGTTATAAAACTTCTACAAGTTTAAGTTTTATCTTCACAAAGAGCATACTGAAATAGTTATTTATGAATGAAATTATCTGATGTCAGATTTGCTTCAAAATAATGAAGGTTGAGTCAGGGGAAGTGGATTGAGGTATGGAAAAAATAAGATGAACAATTGTTGAACTGGGTACTTCGTAATTTCTTCTATGATTTTCTCTACTTTTATATACCCATTTGAAAAGTTCTATACTGAAATGTTTAGAACATTAAAGTATACAAACCGAATATATTCCCTGAAAACTGGAAAGTAGGTTTTTTTTTAAATATGGAGTTTGGACAGATTTGAGCATTAAAGAATTTCCTTAGCAGTGGGGGCTGGAGTAAAGAATTATTTTTAAAGTATCACTAAGGAAAAAAATTATTTACAATTTGACCGCTGTTAAAATGTGACAGCATTCCACCTTTTCTCTTGGCATACATGTTTAAGGAATCACCAACACAATTTTAAGTGGTATAAAAGACCTTAAACAGAATTCAAATTTTGTACCAATCATTCTCATTCCATAAACTAGCATTTATGTAACAAATATTACATGCAAACAGAATATTACTGGTAGCAAATTCTATTACCTCTGTATCATAGTTGAGAAAAAAATGAAAGCCAGGGTGATCCACTAAAAAAATAAAAAACGACTGAATGTAGAATTATACCTAATCTCAGCCCACTGCCTTAAGGTACTCACTTTTTGAGAAAGGGAAAAGGAAAAACACTGGTTATTTTGGTTGAATTGGAGACTGGACACTTATGGAAATGTCAGAAATTAAAAACGTCTGGGAGTTATTTCAAAATATAATGGAGGAAAGGGGGCTGAATATTAATCAAACAAACTTGGCCAGGAGTTGATAATTGTTAAAACTGATGAGCACATGGGAGATTCATTATACTTTTCTAACTACTTTTGCTCTTGCATGTGTTTGAATTTTTCCACCATAAAAAATATGCAGGTTAAGTATACCCAAAAAACAGACTATATTTTGAAAAAAGAGCTAGGGACCTCTGGGAAAGGCCTTTTTAAAGACACTGGGAAAGGCCTTTTTAAAGACATGCATACATGTTAAAAATAATTTTAAGGACACTCATCCTTGATCTCATCTATGGATTCTTCCAGTATAAAAGAACAATAAAAGAACATAAACACATATACACACAGAATGGAAGGCAGTATGTCAAAATATTAACAAAGTATCACTGCCTTTGCAAATTGCCAGCTTCTATTTCATTAATTTAAATTATGAAAAATTAAATTATGACTTTATAGCTCACAAATGAAACTTTAAAAGCAATTTGAAAAAATCATCAATTTCTGTTTGAGATTATTTTTAGAATGTATGTGTATCGCTTCCTTTTGAGCTATGTATTTCCTCTCTCACAGGTATTGTGGCGGTTCTGGCAGGTGAGACTTTGCATGTCAGATTTTAAAAATCAGATGTAGGACAGATGGCAATGTTGCACCCTAACAAAATTTCCTCTAGCACAACACAAAAAGCTGTGATGGTACAGCTGAGAGAGAATTACCAGAGTACAATTTCCACCATAGCTGTTTATCTTTTATTTCCAGATCCAGGCTTCAATCAGGCAATTATCAAGGGGTAAAAAAACTAAAAGGGCTCTTGGGTGGCTCAGTCAGTTAAGCGTCTGCCTTCAGTTCAAGTTGTAATCCCAAGGTCCCCGGATCAAGCCCAGCATCCAGCTCCCTGCTTAGCAGGGAGTCTGCTTCGCCCACTGCCCCTCCCCCATTTGTGCGTGCACTCTTTCTCTCTCTCTCAAATAAAGAAAATCTTTTTTAAAAAAGAAAGAAAAAAGACTAAAAGCAAGTCAAACTTGCAATTATGCAAGAAGCACTTAGTAATAAACATTACATTTAGTTCCTCCCTCCAACTAAAGAGATTTTTTTTAATTGGTCTGTAGGGCGCATTTCAATTGTACCTCAACTCTGAAAGAAGCACATGAGCTTTTTGCAGGAAACACATAAAACTATCTCATAAGCTACAATTTAACCCTCAAGTTACAATTTGATTTCTTCTAATTGAAGTGAAAGCTTTTAAAATGAAGATGACCTATAGCTTGCTCCTTAGGGAACATGTTGCCTATATGAGTATCTGAGAAATAACAGGGTCAATCCTAAATTAAATATATATGGAGAGAGCGAGTAAGCGATAAGGCAGGAAACATTTCTAAACCAAATGATCACTTCTATTATCCAGAATAAAACTGCTTTAAATTTTGTTAATTTACCACAATTTTTCCATTTTTTTTTCTCTCCAATATTACACAGAGGTGGAAGATCATCTTTTGGTACAATAGCTTCACCACCAAAGAAGATTTAAAATTTACCCTTTGTCAACTTAAAGGTACAAATATAATAGTAACTAATTACATGGTTTTAGTAGCCTGCCAAGCTCAATAAAGTAAATCTGGCATGAAATGTTGCAATATTTGAGAATTACAAGTAGGGATCTCTATGGGAGGCAGCAGAGCAGGGTGGTTAAAAGCTCTGGGGTTAAATCCCCTGCATCAGGAATCTAACTCTGCCCTTACAACAGTACAACCTCAAGCATATTACTTAACTTCCCTGTCCCAAGTCCCCGTTAGTAAAATGGAGAATTGTACCTATAGCTAACAGGGTCATAATCATAAGGATCCAATAATATATGGAAAGTGTTCAGCAAAATAATACTAATGGCTGCCAAAACTATGAGAGCTGTGACACAAAACACACACAGAATTAAGACACATAAGACCCTATGCTAAAAAAAAAAACAACTATACTATAGGCTCAATGAAATTCAAATGTTGATTTCTCACTTGTATCTTTGCACTATGAGCATTTTACTTACCATTTTCACTGTATCTCTAAAATATTTTTTTTTAAAGATTTTATTTATTTATTTGACAGAGAGAGAGAGATCACAAGTAGGTAGAGAGACAGGCAGAGAGAGAGGGGAAGCAGGCTCCCTGCTGAGCAGAGAGCCCGATTCAGGGCTTGATCCCAGGACCCTGGGATCATGACCTGAGCCGAAGGCAGAGGCTTTAACCCACTGAACCACCCAGGCGCCCCTCTAAAATGCTTTCTGACCTTCTATAATATCCTCAATATTAATGATAAAAATAAGGAAATGGAAAATGTTTGGATTTAATATCTCAACCAATTTCATCCCAGCACACCACCAGAACATATAAAGGAAAGGTTAAGAGGTCATTTAAGACTTGTTTCACAAAATTTTAAGAGTCACATCAATTGGTAAACACTATACTAGGGGAAAAGACAGCTATGTGAGAGAGTCATAGGTTCTACGTAAATGAATAGTACAGTGACAGAGGAGACACCAGGCTGAACTACATAGGGATGACCAGAAACCAGATTATTAAGGGAAAAGACAATTTACTGAAAGCCAAAGAGACTTTAATATTTAAGAACTGTGACGATAAATCTCTCCCCTGGTCCATTCAGCTAGTTTTTTCCAACAAAGACTACAAGGCAGAGTTTTTTGTTTTTTTTGAAGACAAAAGACAAAAAAAAAAAAATAAAACCAAAGAGGGAACGGCCTGGTTGAACTTTGACATGCTCAATGATTCAAAATTCATGCCCTCAAATCTATCATACCGGTATTTGGTAACAAGTCAGATATACCTATACATTTTTTTAAACCTATGTATATGTTCAGCCCATACGACTTTAATGAAGTTAATGAATTGTTTTCCTTAATTAGTCCTTAAACATATCTGAAGCTTCAAGAGATTTATGTATTTATTTCAGTACTCTGAAATTGAATCCTTGTAACACTATGAGGTACAGGTAAAATCATATGCACTTTACAAACTGACAAACCACAGGACCAGGAAGTGTTAGTGACAAGCTCAAGGTTGCACCAAATGGTTAAATGCAGAGTTAGAAGACCAACTCCAGACCTCTTCAACCCTGTGTGCTGCTGCCTTCCCTAGAGACTTCTACTTTTATCCTATCACTCATGATTTTACAGACCTCAGTTTTACTGCCTGAGTCCTCTTCTTTCCAGATCAAAGTGAAATAACTTTAGTCTCTCTTCATGCACCTGTTCCCTATGATTATTTTAATTGTTCTCTGGTTTCCCTGTATCCTTTTTTCAAGGAAGTGATCAGATACAAATGCATCATAATTTTGACACAAGAAACAAAAATGTTTACTATTATGTTTCCAATATCCAACCATAAATTTTATGACAGCAGCTTAACAGTTTACCATGACTCCCAGATCTTTAACCCTAATTATAACTAAAAGTCTAGAAACCAACAAGTTTAGACTTGATAAAAATGGCATGAGTTGGCTCCTGTGGGGTCCTATCCAGAGGAAAATAGTATTTCAAAAATATCAGTCAGCAACTACAGGGAACCAAAAACTAGAAATGACAGGAGTCAAGTAGACCAGTTAGAAAATTATTGTTCACATAATGAGTTCATATGATGGCAACAAACTTTTCAGAAACGATTACCAATGGATCCAGCACTTTATCTAACCACACCTTTTTTAAAAACACACTTTGTATGATAATGTATGAACTGCCACACACTATCAGTAATCCTGACAGAAGGCATAATTATACTGCTTAACTGGCAACCCGAGGCACGCCTTCCTATTAGAACTTGGCAGTCTCAGGAAACAGCCAAAACGCCATTTTACCAAAATTTGAGGCTTTCCCAAAGAGCTTAATTTCAGCCCAATTAATAAGTGTAAGCCACACCCTACGATAACAGGCACAGATTTGTTTAAATTAATCTCCCCAGGGGCAGGTTAATTCAGGAGTTAGCATTATTAGAATCTATGTGAACAAATGGGTGCAGGTGTTCACATTACCAATGGGAGAGTTAACTCTTAACCCACCTATTAACAGAGATGGCTGGGGTTTGTGAGCTACTGGTTTTTTAAAGGCATATATGGGGATGCTGACATGCAAAGTTTGACAGTTTGGTTGAAAAAGAATGTGTTCACCTTCACTATGAGTAGGTGCCCTCCATCATTCATCACTGCAAACGGAAGTCGAAGTCAGAATAACTGCTGTATTACAAATAGCACATCATGCTACCCTGTGTCCTACTACCTCTGAATGTAATCTCTCAGAAGGGTATCAAGAGTGTTACAATCCTGAAAAGTAACTAACATTTTGTAGGTAATCAATAAACAATTAGACAACATACCTTTCAACCCTGAACTAAACACATGGAGCACAAATCTGTTCAAAGTGTCTTTTCATTTTGTATAAATAAGTAAAAAACAAATCCTGCTGCACTGTCTAATATAAAAGACTTTAATTCTGAAAGTATCACTATACTGGTTTCTCATTTTGTAAGATGAATTTGTTTGGAAAGTTCTTTTTAAATTGATTATATCAGCTTTTCTACCATAAAATATTTATTGAGTTTGTATATAAAAAGTTAACACTGAAAAATTTACAACACATTTAAAAAAAAATAAGTGACCACAAATCAAAATGAGCACTACAGCAAGATGTCTTTTTGAAATAACTTTTCCAGCTACTGCAAGGAAAACAACAAAAAACACTCTGCAATAACCCAAAGTTAGTCTGAACAAATACGTCATCCCAGAACCAAACAAACTATATCCCAGGAGAAATGCCATAGAGAGGGAAATTCAGTCTAAGACACTCTACTGAGAATAGTCACCTATTCCTCAGGGAATTCAATCCCAGACACAAAATATTCTTGTAAAAAATAATTGGCTACAAGTCAATACATAGTTCACAGAAAGAAGGTAGCATACTACCTGCTTAGAAAGAAAACGTAAGTTGTTAATGAAAGAATGTGCAAAAGTGAACAACTGTGAATAGAACTAAATGAAACAAGGGAACTTGAGAGTAAAAATTTGTTCCACAATAACCTTTTCAGTATTATTGAAGTAAATTTAATATTTAATAATGGGGAAATATAAGATTACCACCTTTGAATGTTTAAAATAAGTTTGCCATTTTATCATTTAAGATTTCAAAACAAGTGGTCTCTGATCAAGTGACAAAATAAGTTCTAATGCGACACATTTTCATTTTTTCTTGAAAAGGCAAAATAAATTTACAGAAACTATTCTTCCATATATTTGAGCAACCATCAGGAATATGTTCATATTTACGTATTTTCCAGTGGTGATCACAGTCTTGTATGTATAAACACATACACACAAATGTTTATTTTTTTAACCTTTCAAGTTACTCTCAATTCATAAACATTGTAGAGTGCATGTATGTAGACCCTTGACCCCCGACCTTCCCCTCTCCCCCTGTCAGGGGCAATGTATTAACCTACTTGATGAATAAAGTAAATCCCTTAGAACATTATTCCAATGGCTAAGTGGCTGGCAATAACAGCCTCCAACACCCAAATGTATTCCCTGAAAAATGATTCAATCAGCCCAGAAAAATGGCCCTCCACACCACTGAATATAACATGTTTATATTCTCTTCTATAAATAGGATAGTTTTTTTTTAAAAGTTAGTAAATTTGTTGATAAGAAAATTCCACAGATATCGATAGCCACAGGCACTTTCCTGAGCTTAGTGGATCATCCAATGACATGGACGGCATGACCACAGGATTGCAAGATCACATCAGGGTGAAAACCTGAATCATGCAGACCAAGATTTCTCAAACTGGTGACATTTAGGCTAGATAATTCTTTGTGTGGGGACCATCATGTGTATTATAGAATATCTCACAACATCCCAGGCCTCTACCCACTAGATGCCAGGATCACACCCTCCCAAGGTATGAGAACCAAAAATGTCCCCAAACGTTGCCAAACATCCCCTGGGGGACAAATTTTGGTCTAGGAGTATAACAATATATTACAGTGTTTCAGTTTTCAAAAATGAGTAAGTTCTGCAATGCCAAGACAGTTCCAAGAAACTTCAGGCATTCCAAGTGGCTACTTTATACCAAACTTTCCTGGATCTCACAAAGTAACTGAAACCTTATTACTGCAGATAGCGAATTCTTCCACATGTGCATGATTAAACACTCTTGTGATGATGAATCTGGGAAAGGCTGGGACAGGAGCCAACAGTGACTGGGTTTTATAGTTTCGATGAATTACACCTTCTTTTAACCCTTCTATGGACTAACCATCCTTGCGAGAGTACCCTTTTTTTCACAAACCATTTTCCCCAGCACCGTCAACATCAAGACGCCCTCCTCCGGGTTGTCACCATTCAGACACTGTCTGTCCTGTCACTGTACTGGGGTCAACTCTCACCCAAGAGCTCAGGGACCTTCCACTACCAGGCCAGCCTGTCTTTGACACTTCCCTAGGGCCCTGCTCTCATCAAGACATCCCCTGCCCAGGTCAGCTGCTGACACTTGACCCCGACCTGACCCCGCTGACCCCTCCCCGCCCCCAGGGCGGTACCTGAAGTAGTAGACATCGCTCTTGCCGGCACTGAGCCCAGATTTTCGGATCACTTCCTCCTTCTTCCATCCGGGGGGGAGGGCCGGGCAGTCCATCCTCTTCCCGCTCTCCGTGGCCCGGGGTCCCCTGGGCCCCGGCCCCGCGCTCCCCGACGGGAAAGGGACCGGCTCCCGCCGGGGGGCGCCGCCGCCACCGCTGCTGCCGCCGCAGCCGCCGCCGCCGCCGCCGCCGCCGTCGCCGCCAAGGCCGCCGCCGCCACTCGGGGGACGGCCGCGGCCCCGGCCCCGGCCCCGGCCCCGTCCCCGGCCACGGCCCCGGCCCCGGCCACGGCCACAGACGCCGCCGCCCCGGCCCGCCTGCTTCCACCGCCCCCGGCCACGGCCGCCGCCCCGAGCGCCTTCCCTGCGCACGCCGCTCACCGGGGACGGGGCGAGCGCGCTGCCCTGGCCCCCCTGCTCTATGGCGGAGTCGCCGCCAGCGCCGCTGCCGCCCGCCGCGCTCTCCCCCTCCTCCTGCTCCGGGCAGCAGCGGCCTCCCCCCGGGTGCGCGCGCATCCAGCCCCCTCCCCAGCCGGCGCTGCGCTTCTTCCGTAACCGAGCCCTTGGAATCCCGGAGACCCGCCCCGCCCGCAGCGCGGCGCGCGGGGGACGCGCGCAAGCATCATAGAGCGGACGCGCACAGAGCGGCCCTCCCGCTCGGGGCGTGGCCCCGGCCACCGCCTCTTAGGTCCTCCAAGCACTCTGGGCGGCCATATTGTCTCCGCCTCCTCTAGGACACGCCCCCAACCCCACCCGCTCCGCCCCCGGCCGCGCCCTTCCGGCCCCCACCCCCACCGCGTGCACAGAGCCCGGAAGGCGGGTCGGGCTCGGAGTCGTTTGTGGAGGAATGTCAGAAGGACTGCGGTTACTTTATTTCCTGTAGGGTTAACTTCCCTCTCTATATGGTTTTACCTACGTTTGCTTCCCAATTAATGCATAACAAAATATCTCATTTTATATTCACTAACTCGACAATTCATTTAAAGAGGTAATAGACACCCAACATTCCCTTTCCCGCCTCTCTCTACCAAAACTTGGCCAGGGAGCTCAGATTGAAGAAGTGGGTCAAAGTGCCCCACTGGATGAATATCACTATGCTCCAAAGTCTGGCTTCTGGATTTAGGTCCCTGGATTGATTATTCTCCAGAAACTTTGTAAAGCTATAAGGAGAAAAATGGCAACTTGAAACATTCCCACCACTTCTATGGGGTTTACCCTTAAATTCTTAAAATGACCAGAACCCCTGAATCCACCTAGAATTTACCATATTTCTGAGGATTTTTTTCTTAATTTAGACATCCTTGTGTAAAGGCCCTTGACAATTATCAGTGGCCTTTGGTTTGGTAAATACTCCCTTATGTTGAAAGACTGACCTAACCCATTATGACAACCCTTTAGGAATCTTGTGTGGAATTCATTTGGATCTGCCAACTCATCATTAAGGATCGAGTATAAAGAATAGTGCCAAATTGATTAAGAAAACTGATTTAAATTCCAGAAAAGTACATCTTCTATGTGATCCTTAATACTTACAGAAATGTACTATCAAAATTCAAAATGATACATGAAGAACTGTTTGGAAGACTGAAAAGTATAATGCACATTTTATCAGATTGATGATAAATTTCAGTTTTTGTACACATAGGACTTAAAATTGAGGGCTGAGTTTATTATATAGAAAAAAATGATTAATGGAATATCAAAATTTATTTGACTTGCCTTTGCAATATATGCGAACACTAGCTCATTCACAGAAATTTGACTCTGAGCTTAACCTTAGATCTCTTTTGATGTCTTTGATTTGAGAAACACTAAGTTATAGCTTCCTCCAGGAAAATATTCTAAAAATGTGTCTAGCAAAGAGTTGGAAATTCAAGTCAAATTCTCAGAAGAGTGGTCAATTCTGATGTTGTGTTTTTAGAAGTCATCTTGTGAAAGTGGCAATTGAAGGTAACTCTGCAAGCAAATAAGATCTCCAAGGAAGAACATACGTGGTTAAAAGTAATAGTAATATTAATTTAAAAATAATAAAAATAAAAAGTGACCAAGAATTAAATCTTCTTTTTTAAAGATTTTATTTATTTATTTGACAGAGAGAAAGAGATCACAAGTAGGCAGAGAGAGAGAAGAAAGCTGGCTCCCTGCTGAGCAGAGAGCCCAATGGGGGGCTCGATCCCAGGACCCTGAGATCATGACCCGAGCTGAAGGCAGAGGCCTAACCCACTGAGCCACCCAGAATTAAATCTTAAGGAACACCTACAATTTGGCTTAGGTGAAGGAGTTAAAGTCAGAGAAAAATAAGATCAAAGTTTGGATGACAAACACTCTGTAAAACAAAGAGTTTTGATTTTCACACCTAATTAAACCTAAAGGATAAACACAGCAAAAATCTTAGCAAAAATGGTAGTTGAGACAATACATGGGAAAAGATACTTTTGGAAGTTTTTATTTTTCCATGCTTTGTCATGGAAAGGCTATATAGATCCAGTGACATAATGGATATAAAAGCCATGTTTAAATGAATAAATTAGTATGAATTCAAGGTAATTACTTTGACTTCTACTACCATATTCCATTTACTAAATCATAGTTTA
Organism: Potos flavus; assembly: GCA_028534135.1. Lineage (NCBI taxonomy): Eukaryota > Metazoa > Chordata > Mammalia > Carnivora > Procyonidae > Potos > Potos flavus. Next base: position 18,230,011 of record CM052889.1, on the reverse strand, counting down.
ATGTTCCCTCCGTTAAGAAAAATCTCATTTAGTTATTTCAGAAGCTTTTCTGGGTCACAATTGAATTTTTCTGCTGTGATACCATAATGCAACGTATAATTTTTTTTTAATTTTTTTTATTCTCCCACAAATAGAAGAAAGAAATGATAATTAAGGAAACATTAAATTCTTACAGAGTCTGGATTGAGACCCAGACCCATATTGAGAAAAGGTGCTAAATACTTGAAAGATAGATCACTTTGTTTCCCTTAAAATATTGGACAAATAATACACCATTTACAATGATGGGAAAATGCATTTTATATCACTCCTTGACTAACGGCAACGTTGTTTTTCTCAAGCAGTAGAGTTGTGACCAAATTTTTCAGTTTTATCTCTCTTACGGTGGAAATTGTCTTGCTACCCTTATTTTATGGCAAAAGTAAAAAACAACGAGGGAGAATTAAGTATGAAATCTGGTCCGTTAAACAAACAATAGAGATTTAACCACCTCTGATCTCTGCTTCCCAGGTGTAAAAGCAGGTCCTAAAACACCAACTGTCACCTCTGGAAAACTATCCATTCTTTAAAGTGTTTTCTCCGTTATTTTTTACCTGGAAAAACTGAGGTTAAGCCCTTAAAGAAAACGCAGTTCCCAAAAAAAACACCATACGTGTTAGTTTGTGTTCTTGTTAAGAAAAATAGAACAAATTCAGTGAACGAAACTAAAAAGACCTGTTGGGAGATGATGCCTGTTTTGAGATCTGTGTATTTTATTGATAAATATATAACCTACATTTGAACTTATGAGTGTAATAAGATACTCAGTAAAAGACAGATTTTAATAACAAAAAACCTGACTTTTTTCCATGAGCATATTTGGATCAAGTGATGGCAGGGGCATCACTTTCCTCTTTTACAGAGTTCAAGAAGCATGGTCAGAATTTATCAAGATATTAAATACAAGCGAGGGCATAACCAAAAAAACATTTTCCAGTTCTAATTAGCAGGTTTTATGATTCACTGAGTTGGCCCAAGTACCGTTCACCTAATTCCCAAGCAAAATGAAATGCTGCTGGCCTGGCATGTCAGGAAGCCAATTGACACTTTCAAGTACATGCAGGATAAATAAAGATTTTTTTAATTGCTTTCCACTTGGAATGACTACAGAGGAATCTTACACTGCAGAGTTCAAACTAAAAAGAGAGGAGTTAATTATTTGAAAGGCAAGAGAAAACAAGGAGAGTTAAATTTTGAACCAAGGAAATTTATTTCAGAAGACGGTGTCCGGTACTTTAAAATTGTTCTGCTCATTGTTACATTAGCTATAGGTAAGTGGCTGGTATTAAGTGTTCAGGATTAAGGGATGGAGAGATGCTTATTTGATTTAACTTCCTAAAAATAGAAAACACAGTACTACCTGTAAAAAGAAAATGCTCTTTAGGTTTCAGAGCCCCATGATACCACTTAACACGATAAACAGTGGTTTTTAACCTTAATTCTGGCTGCGAAACACCAGCATGCTAGGACACATGATCCATGAAAAATGAGGGCTGAATGTGACTGGTGTTCACGAGAGGAGGAGGGGCAGCAACCAAGTAAGTAGATAAATGCATCCTGCCCGTAGATTTCGTGCTGTAAGTGGCTTTCACCTATGTCTCTGGAAGTAGCAGAGCTAGGACTAGAACCCAAGTCTCTTGACCCCAAGTTCAGTCTTGTGTGCTTAGCTGCTTTCAAATGGCCATATTATCTCTGGCTTCGTCACCCTGGACTTTGCTTCTTTGTTTCGACCTCCACGCCCTCCCCCCAACCTCAGTGCCTTTCTTTTGCTGACTCCTACTTATCCCTGAGTTCTCACCTGAGACATCACTTCATCCAAAGAGCCTTTCCACAATACCTCCACTCCTGCACCCCCTGGCTGTGTGCTAGGTATTTCCCCCGTCCATTTATTCCAATTAGTTGTTTCATTGTCTTTCCCCTTACCAACCTAGAAAGCTGTTTTTCATGTTCACCATGGCATCCCCGCGCAGAGTAATAACAGCTGTTGTAGTCAGAAAATACAATTAGGTTTCCACGTCCCAAGAGATATTTAACAATAAATTTGACTTAATTAAAGGTGAGGCTTAAATTCACTTCACAAACACGTTTGATTGTAAGATAGTTATAACATTTTCTTTACAGTAGTCTCTTCTACATGAATTGAAAGTAATTTTATTCATCAGTTCCTCAGAAAGTTTGTGGAATATGTACCATAAAAGACTTAATCACAAAATGAGAATTTACTTCTAAACAACCATTTCTGAAATTTGTATATTTCTCTACATTTATGTTTCTGCTCTTTGACTACAAATAAGTTGATTCTTAATAGTCTCTAAAATAATGTATATACATATATATTTCGATGTCTTTTGTTTATTGTGGAATCTTTTACAAAGTTTTCCTCAGAGTATTTTCATTTTGGCTTTGCTAATTTCTAATTTACCCCTAGTCTGTGTTTTTAACATGGCTTAAAAAAAAAAAAAAAACTAATAGAGAACCCATGATTTGACTTAATGATCCCATTCTGAATTACTTTCAGATTTTATATCCCAAAACTTCATCTACCTCAAGACTTCCTACCTAACGAGTTCATCACAATTGTATAGTTAATCTTGAGTCCTCATATTGCTTATTTCCAGGCATCTGTTATTATTTATGTCACATATTCTTCTGCATAGCTTTGGAAGTCTGTCTGCCGAGGTGGAAGATGGGAAGAGCAGTGATCAGGCAACTTTCTCTATCACCATCTGTGAGAGACATATTGCTTAGTCTAATCCAACATCCATTACCAACCTCACTATAGAGACTAGGAAATCTAAATACTCACCCTCCCAGGCTAGTTTAGGTGAGAACAGGGGAGAGCTGGGAATGATTCTGAAGAAAGTTTTTACTTCTCTATTAAAACAAAACAAAATAAAAACAGGGTTGGCCCTATCCTCTTCCCTTTGTTCCCGCCTTAAATATGGACATGATTTCTTGAGCCATGACAGCCATCCTACAACTATGAAGCAAGGAACACAAAGATAAAAGGCAAGGACCATAAGAATAGGAGAGGCAGAGGATGGAGAACTTGAATGAACTTCCTGAGCAGTTGAGCCAAGTCTTGCAACAATTTATTTCCAGGCTACTGTATTATATGAGAAACTAGACCATTTTTGGATTAAGCCCCTGTTGGGTTCTTAGACAACTGCAGCAGAAAACATTCTTTACTGAGATACAATTCCTTCCCTCAATGGGTATATCTTACTGAAAATCAGGCAGCTCCCAAGCTTAAAACCCCTGTGTAAGAGACTGCAAAGAGTGAAGGAGAGAGTCAGAGAGAAGGGGAGAGAGCAAAAGAGCAAAGGCTGCTGGGCCCCTAGCAGTAGCAAATCAAGAACAATCTCTCTTTCATACCCTGATGGAAGGAAAAGCATTCCAAGGGACCACCTCTACCTCAGCTCTAATTTTTCTTGTCTTCTCATTCAACATGCTTTCCTCTGGCAAAGTCATCTACTCAACAGATTTAGCCACAGGAATTGAGCCCTACGCTGTGATGCTAGCATGGTTTAGGCAGCATTGGCAAGCTCATCCTACTACAAATACCTTATAGTAGTTCTTCAGGTGAAAAAGAGAATCGCACTTGTTGGCTACTTCTGAGGTCTTGAGGGATCCAAAGCTTGCACTCCTTCTATCGTTCTTGAGTAGAGAATCTAATCAAGAAATAAGAAAAGGAATAAAAAATGTGATGTCCAAAAAAAAAAAAACAACAACAAAACCCTCCTTTCTCACTGAGAAAGGTTAGGTCAGAGGACACATCATTGTATGAGAGCTGAATGGGCTTGCTACCGAACCCAAAATTTAATAGACTAACCTGTGAGCTTAGGACGAGACTATATAGTCTCTCTGTCCACTCTCTAGGGCTCCAGTCTTTACTGTTCATTTTTATAACATGACCAAGAATAATCAAGAACAAATGGGCTGGGCAGGCAGCAAAATGCCAAAGAGGAAGAGAGAGAAGAAGGGGCTGAGCTGCAGAGATCCTATTCCTTCCCAAATTCCCCATTCGTTCTCTCTTCAGAGAATTGAAGCAAGAGACCGGAGTGTTTAAGAAAAACAAAACAAAACGAAAACATCTCTCTGTTTGAAAACTAAAGAGGCATTTCCTTCTAACAGTAGTATCATTTGTAAGTGCTGAAAATTGTCCCTTTCAATGTTACATTACAAAATCATGTGGTTTTTTTCTGAGAAGTTTGGAAAATATTCAAATGAGTTAACCCTAAACTTAGAATTATAACAAGATTACAAAATCTGAATGGTCTAATAAGATAGAAGGACAAAATACTGCCATAATATTTCTGAAGAGAAGCAAGTTTTGATATTTCCCTGGGGTATGTATTGCAGGGGTGGGGGAATGCAAGGAAAGAAATGTAGTTTTATTCAGGTCTAGTTTTTTACCTAGTCTTGCTTTATCATGGAACAGATGAGATAAGGAAATAATCTCTGAACCTACTTTGAAATGTAAACCTCTTGTGACCAGCATGAGAATGTGAATTTCCTTAGTCAGATAAATATCATTTTATTTATTTTTTTTTAAAGATTTTATTTATTTATTTGAGAGAGAGAGATCACAAGTAGGCAGAGAGGCAGGCAGGCAGAGAGAGTGGGGAATCAGGCTCCCCGATGAGTAGACAGCCCGATGACCCTGAGATCATGACCTGAGCCGAAGGCAGAGGCTTTAACCCTCTGAGCCACCCAGGTGCCCTGAGAAATACCATTTTAGAGAATACGCTATTTAATCATTCAAAGATATACATGAATAGGGGGCGTTGCAGGTAGAACTTTTTGCATGTCTCTTGCTGAGATAATTGGATTGTAGAATATAGAGATAATCAGAATACCAAATGTTAATATTTCTTTTACTCTATTTGTACTTTGGTGTTAGTCTTGTCTTCCTAACCAGAGGCAGACCATGTCATATGTCATTTCCACCCCCGTAGAAGCAGTACAATGTCCAGACTACTGACTTTTCTTTCTTGCACTAAGGTTATAATATTATCACTGGATTCTTCAGCATAACAACCTATCCTTAACTCACTTCCAAGTGTTTTCTTTTTTTTTTTTCAAAGATTCTATTTATTTATCTGACAGAGAGAGAGATCACAAGCAGGCAGAGAGGCAGGCAGAGAGAGAGGGGGAAGCAGGATCCCCACTGAGCAGAGAGCCCGATGTGGGGCTCCATCCCAGGACCCTGAGATCATGACCTGAGCCGAAGGCAGAGGCTTAACCCACCGAGCCACCCAGGCGCCCCTTCTAAGTGTTTTCTCTCACTGTCATTCCGACCGGACCACCCCATTCTTCGGTTCTTATGGTTCTTTCTCACTGCATCTAATCAGGTAAGATCCTTCAACTGATTACATTTCAACTGTTTTACCAGGTTGGTCTAAGCCCCAGCCTATTTTCTGCCTATCCTATTTCTTCTCAGAAGATATTATTTAATTGTTCAGCACTTATCCCCAAGTCTTCTTCCAGATATGTAAATATCCTGCTTTCTGTGTATTATACTATTTTTTTATTTTATCAGGACAGTCTTTTTTTTTTTTTAAGATTTTATTTATTTATTTGACAGAGAGAGAGATCACAAGTAGGCAGAGAGGCAGGCAGAGAGAGGGGGAAGCAGGCTCCCTGCCGAGCAGAGAGCCGGATGCGGGGCTCGATTCCAGGACCCTGAGATCATGACCTGAGCGGAGATCATGACCTGAGCCAAACGCAGAGGCTTTAACCCACTGAGCCACCCAGGTGCCCCTATCAGGACAGTCTTAAAATCTTTCCTGTCCATGAGTGCAGAACTTCCAAATAGCTTTCTCATGTTTTACTCTTTAATACGGGCAGCCGAGAATCTCTAGACACTTGAAGAAATCCCTTACCATAGAAAAACAGAGGAAAAAAAGTGGAGAAAAGTAACTTTGGAAGAAACAGAGCAATGAAATGAATTGAATAAACTTTTTCAAAAATCTAACTAATATACTGAGAGATTAAGATACTCAGATGTTTCAGGATAAACAAGATGATATTAAAGAGAAAAAATCAGGGAACAAGAATGAGCTCTTAGAATGTGACTATAATTGCAGAATGTTTTAAAAACTCAATAGAAGTACTGAAAAATTAAGTTAAGAAACTCTTCCAGAGGGGTACCTGGGTGGCTCAGTGGGTTAAAGCCTCTGCCTTCGGCTCAGATCATGATGTCAGGGTCCTGGGATTGAGCCCCACATCGGGCTATCTGCTCGTCAGGGAGCCTGCTTCCCCCTTTCTCTCTGCCTGCCTCTCTGCCTGCTTGTGATCTCTCTCTCTGTGTCAAATAAATAAAATTAAATTTAAAAAAAAGAAACTTCCAGAAAAATATTGAAAAAAATCAAACTAGGAGATCCAACATCTGACCAATAAGAATTTCAGAAATGAAGATAAAAAAAGGCAAAGAGGTGTAAATAATAAAAACATATACATTTAAGAACATTCCTTGGTCATGAGTTTCCAGACTGATAGGCCCCAGTACAATAAAGAAAAACACAAACTCACCTCTACATAGAGCATCATGAAATTTCAGAACACTATAGGTAAAAGAGAGGTCCTAAAAACTCCCAGAGAGAAGATAATTCACATACAAAGCATTGAGAATAAGAATACCACTGAACTTCTCAACAACACTGAAAGCAACAAGGGAAAAAAAGGCCTTAAATTTTTTTAAAATTATTTTCAAATGTGGAGAGAGCCGAGATGTCCATCAACAGATGAATGGATAAAGATGTGGTATATATATACAATGGAATATTACTCAGCCATCAGAAAAGATGGATACTTACCATTTACATCGATGTGGATAAAACTGGAGGGTATTATGCCTAATGAAATAAATCAGTCAGAGAAAGGCAGTTACCATATGGTTTCACTCGTATGTGGAATATAAAAAACAGTACAGAGGATCATAGGGGAAGGGAGGTAATGAATGGGAAGTAATCAGAGAGGGAGACAAACCATGAGAGACTCAGTTATAGGAAACAAACTAAAGGTTGCTGGAGGGGAAGTAGATGGAGGGATGGGGTAATTGGCTGATGGGCATTAGGGAGGGCAAGTAATTGAGCACTGATGGGCATTAGGGAGGGCAGTTGTTATACGCAACTAATGTATTATTAAACTGAAACTATATATTGGCTAATTGAATTTAAATTAAAAAATATATATTTTCAGGGCACCTGGGTGGCTCAGTGGGTTAAAGCCTCTGCCTTTGGCTCAGGTCATGATGTCAGGATCCTGGAATCGAGCCCCGCATCCGGGCTCTCTGCTCAGCAGGGAGCCTGCTTCCCCTCTCTCTCTGCCTCCCTCTCTGCCTACTTGTGATCTCTCTCTCTCTCTGTCAAATACATAAGCAAAATCTTTAAAAAAAAGTTTAAAAAAGTAAAAATAAAAAAATATTTTCAAACTAGAATTCTATAACCAGTCAAAAACCATTTTTCAGAACTGCAAGATAGGTATCAAAACATGAATTTCCTAAGGGGTCTTTCCCAGGAAGGCACTGAAGGATGCGCTCTACCAGAATAAGGAAGAAAAACAAGATTGAGAAAGATGATCCGGGAAGGATTTCAGTGACACAGGAGAGAAGCCAAGGAATCTCCAGGATGATGGGAAAGGAGCTTCTAAGAACTGTGCAAGTGCCCAGAGAGCAATATTCCAGGTTGGAGGGAGAAGACAGAGGTTATAAGGAGGCACATCTCTGGGGAGGAGGAGGGAGTGGGCACGGAAAGAGGATTGGTTATCTATGCTGATGCCTATGCAGAAAATTATATTAAAAACCCCTTGGAGACTGTGGGGGGGGAAATCAGTGAAAATTACACAGAATACAGAGAAGAAAAGGAATAGAATCATGGTTATAATATTATGATACTATGTAATATATAGTAACTTTTTTGTTGATTTAACCACCAACTGGGGAGGTAAACTATATTAGAGGAAGCAGCTAAGAAAGCAGAAAACTATTGCCTCTGAGGAGTGGGGCTGAGGATCAGAGAGAGATAAGAGTAGTACTACATATTTTCCTTTTTTTTTTTTTTAAGGTTTTATTTATTTGACACAGAGATGGAGAGTACAAGTAGGCAGAGCAGCACGCAGAGGGAGAGGGAGAAGCAGGCTCTCTGATGAGCAGGGAGCCCGATGTGGGGCTTGATCCCAGGACCCTGGGGTCATGACCTGAGCCGAACGCAGCCGCTTAACCGACTGAGCCACCCAGGTGCCCCCGCATATTTTCTTTTTATACTTCTTAGCATTTAATTTTTTGAACCACACGCTTGTATGATTTTGTAAGATTATAACCATTTTTAAAAATTATAATGTAGCTACTTTTTGGTACCTCACCTGCAACCTCATTGATATTAAGGATAATTACCATTTTTTTCTCCTGGATAATTTACCATTTTCCCCTCCAATTTATAGATGAAGAAACTAAGCCATTGAAAGGATAAATTACCCATCAGAGTTTACATAACTGGTAAATAGTAAAGCAGTTTTAAAACCTGGGCTCTTTCAGTTACACATTGTGGTGAACTAGAGCTTCACCTCTGTGAACATATAATTTTAAGTTTTGCACATTGTGATTAATGATTCCTGGTGAGGGCTCTATGTATGTGTGGGTCAGTGTTGTCCATTATACTGTCACTCTTTAAGTTGCCATGTTCAGTATGTAGCTTACTTACCTTCCTCAGGCTCCTAGTGTATAATTTTGAATAACTGTTCATATTGTTTCTTTATTAGCTGATCTGAGTTTCAGAGAGCACTCTCAGCTCTAACTCTGAGCTTAAAGACATTTTTAGGACAGAATGATAGTCCCAAATGGTGCAGTTTCAGTTTTCAAGCATGACTGCTTGGTAAAGCATTAGTTGAAGGTGAAGTGTGTCTTGAAAATCAGAGTTTCCGTAGGCTCCCTGTCTAAAGGATCAAATATTATAGTGGCAGCCTCAGGAGAAAGAGTAAAGCTTGCTCTCTTGATGTCATTTCTTTCCCTTACTCATCTCTATATCTTAATCAGGGAATAATTATTCCAATGTAGGAGGTATCATTATAGTAAAAATGTATGAAAGTATTAAAGAAATGTTAAAAAATTAATGGGAAATATTTTCCTTTAAAAGATGTATAAACATGGAAATGTTTATAAACTTTTCTGGACATGTAACTTGTCTCTAGTAATTACATATGAAGAAGGTATTTCTTGGAATCTAATTAATAAAAGGAATTATGTATTGATTTCTTTGCATCTAAACTTAAAACGAAATGGTTTTCCAACTGTATATTTTTGTGGTTTATACTAAAATAACATTTGAATATCTACAATAGAGTTGCTGTTAGCCACCACAACTTGCAGAATCCTATAAATAACTGGTCCTGAATAATAAATAGTGCTGGAGGATGCATAAGGAAAAAAATCCCAAACTGCATTACATTTTACAGAGAAGTGGAGAACTAGTGCATGAAAACATAATAAGAGAAATTTGTTTTTTTCAAGATTTATTTATTGTAGAGAGAAAAAGCAGGTGAGCAGGCAAAGGAAGAGGGAGAGAGAGAATCTTGGGCAGACTCCGTGCTGAGCATGGAGCCCAACTCGGGCCTCAATCTCACAACACTGAGATCATGACCTGAGCCTAAATCAAGAGTCAGGCACTTAACCAACTGAGCCACCTAGGTGCCCCAAGAGAAATTTGTTTTAATTCTAGCAAATATCTCCTACAAATTTTTCAAAGCTTATGATTATACAAATCATGATCTATTAAAAAGGTGGAAAAATTAATTAGCAAAACTACAGAAGAGAAAATTGATAAATTTTTCACTTTTTACAATAAATAGAAAAAATTGTATGGTTGCCATGTAGATTAGTGATAGTTTTATTTAATATTGCATCCATTTTGGAGAAAAAGACCAAAACAGATTTTTAAAATCAGAACTCCATGAGAAGCACTTTAGGGATTCCCCAAATGCATACTTTCTTTTTTTTTTTTTTCCAAATGCACACTTTCTTAAAGGTCCAAGTATATAGTTTTCTGTGTACCTTTTATTTTTATTTATTTATTTATTTATTTATTTAAATATTTTCTTTTTTTTTCCCCAAAGATTTTACTTATTTATTTGACAGAGAGAGAGATCACAGGTAGGCAGAGAGGCAGGCAGAGAGAGGGGGGAAAGCAGGCTCCCCGCCAAGCAGAAAGCCTGATGCCAGCTCGATCCCAGGACCCTGAGATTATGACCTGAGCCAAAGGCAGAGGCTTTAACCCACTGAGCCACCCAGGTGGCCCTGTGTACCTTTTATTTTAAAACAATCTTTTAAAACTACCAGAAAAATTGTATGAATATTTGTTTCCTCACTATTTGGAAGTAAACTGCTAATATAATGTTCTATAATCCCAAATACTTTAATGTGTAATTCTAACAAACAAGGACATTCTCCTTTACAGCAACCACAATAAAACCATCAAATCAAGAAATTAACATTGATAGTCAACCATAATCCTCAGACATCATTCGAGTTCTACCAGTTGTTCCAATAATATCCTCTACAGCAGAAGGATCTAGTCCAGAATCATACAGCGCATTTGGTTGTCATGTTTTTTTGGTTTCCTTCAATTGGATAACAATTCTCCAGTCTTTTGCCGACTTTCTTGATCTTGAAGCTTTTGAAGATTTCGGATTGATTATTTTGTAGAATGTCCTTCAATTTGGGTTTGTCTGTTGTTTCTTCATAACTAAATTTAGATAATGTGCATCTTTGGTAGGAACATCACAGAAATCACACCGTCTTCTTTCTTCTCATTGCAGCCTATCAGCGGACACAGGATTTCTTTTTGTCCCATTACTGGTAGGTATTCACTTTGATCACTTGACTAAGGTGGTGTCTGGAAAGCTCCTTCACTGTAAAGTTACATTTTTTAACCTTTTTAATTTATAATATTTAATTATGTAAACTAAACTTTTTTAAATGATAATAAAACACATTTGAATATGTTATAAATCAACTTTTAATTCATTGGAGGCCATTTCAAATTGGTGGCTTAACTCATTTTTGCACAGAATTTGGAATGTTGCTTACTAGCTCCCTCAGGTTCCTACTGTATCATTTTGAATGCCTTTTCATACTGTTGTTGTTTTTTTTTTTTTCAGTTGACCTGAGGTTTCCAAGCTGATGAGAGATTACTCTCAACTATACTTCTGAGCTTGAAGAATGTTTACACCGAATGATAGCCCTGAAATATTCATAGTATTTATTTGCCTGGGACTAAAGCATCTGCATTTGTTTTCTATTGTGGGATAACAAATTACCAAAAGTTTTGCATCTTAAAACAACACACATTTATTACCACACGGTTTCCATGGATCAGGAGTCTGGGCACAATTGAGCTGGGTCCTCTGCTCCAGGGAATATTGAAGGCATCGACTGGGACCAGGGTCTCAATCTGAGGCTTAGGTCCTTCTCCAAGCTCACCTGGTTGGCTACAGTATTCATTCCTTGTAACTCCGGGCGGCCTATGTCTTCAAGACCAACAGAAGAGTCTCTGATTTCTGCTTCTGATCTCTAGACCCTCTTTTAAAGGGTTCAGTTGGTTAAGTCAGGCGTATCAATTATAATCTCTCTTTTGATTAACTCAAAATAAAATAATCAGGGACATTCATTACACCTGCAAAAGCCCTTCACCTTTGCCATCTGGATTAGATACTTGAACTTCTGTTACTTCACTGGCTATTGACTCAGTTCTGACTCAGCTTTTTCTTTTTTCAGTTTTAATTTAGAGTTTCACATGTCTGAACACATAAAACTGTACAAGTAAAAACACTGTTGCAACATGTGTCCACCATTGTGAAATATCAGGCCAGACTTGAATGTGTCTGCTTTATGTGTGCTCACCACAGAATAAAAGTTGTACAATAATAAACGCCCAGCACACTGAGTTGTGATATTTTCACAGTAAATGATTTTGACACTTATTGTAAATTTTTAGTGCTTCTTGCCTGCTTTTTTTGGTAAGGAATGAAATCAGTTGTCAGATATTATTGGTGATTCCATCTAGAGGCGAACATTTATTAACATCCTCTCTAGTTTCTGGATCAGTTCAACTGAAGAGCATACTCAGTTTACAATGGGCACTGATAAAAAATATATATACCATTTGAAATTGCTTATCTATATGATTCTGGAATTTCTGAAAACTCTGTAATCCAAACCAGATAAAGAAATAGGTGCAGAGGTCAATGTATGAACAACAATCACCCACAAACCTATATGGCAAATCTATGGTTACTATTCTCTAGTTACATTGCACTTATTGATAAGAATTAAAAAACATAACCTTATAAAATAAACATAGATTCATAAGTTTCTACTTTAATCTACAGCAGAGACAATGATTGAAGTGGGTGTTTCGGGTAAAATTTTACTTCATTGAAGAGTCTATTGCTTTAAGATTATTATTTATTTATTTATTACAGAGAGAGATAGCGAGAGAGGGAACACAAGCACAGGAGAGCTGGAGAGGGAGAAGCAGGCTCCCAGCAGGGAGCCTGATATGGGGCTCAATGGCAGAGGCTTAACAACTGAGCCACCCAGGTGCCCCAAGAGTCTATTGCTTTAAAAGAAAGTTTGAAAGTCACAAAAATACAAGAAAAGTAAAGGGAAAGCTGGATCTACAGTTAGTGAATGAATCCAGGAAATTCAGAGCTTAATCAATTAATACTTTAATTCAATTATTTCTTGCCCCTTGGTAATTCCTCCCTAACTTTACCCCTTTCCACAGAAAGCCACTGATTTGCTTGGTGTCACTATGGATTAACATTTTCCGGAACTTTATATATATGTTATCATCCAATTGCTCTTTTTTTTGCCTGGCTTCTTTTACTCGGCTATTTATTTTAAGATTCACCCATGTTGTGATGAACATCAATTATCCATTCCTTTTTACTGCTGAGTAGTGTTCCATTCTATGGATGTATCAGTTTTATCTGTTCATTACATATGGACATTTGGGCCGTTTCCAATTTCAACTCTTTCAAATGAACCTAGTAAGAACTTCCACGTACAAGTCTTTGTGTGGGCATCTGTTTTCACTTCTCTAAGGCAAATAGTTAGGAATTGAATGACGTATGGCAATGCTATGTTTAACTTTTTAAGAAACTGCCACACTGCTTTCCAAAGTCATTGCATCATTTTGCATTCCCATGAACAATGTATGAGAGTTTCAGTTGCTCCACATCCTCCTCTACACATGGGATAGTCAGTTTTTCTTGAGTTTTCTCAGTGGGTGTGCAGTGGTTAGGTTATAATGTAGAATGGGAGAATGGTTTTTGTGTCTTGATTTATGATTATCCTTCCAGGGAGAGCATGCCGAATTAGATGGAAGACTTTTCTCTAGCTATCTCAATAAATAAATGAGATATTGCCAGTAGAAATCTAAGGGAAGCCTTTTATTTATCCTTAGACTTAGCATTACCTATTTAAAACAAGAGAGGTTGATTGAAAACATAGTTAAGTTCCCTTTGCTCACTACCATCCTCAGGGTAGATATTTTGAATTTTATAGACAGTGACCAATACCACTTTACTCTAAATCTTGAATAGCTGTCTCCAAGTGAAGTTGTGTGCATAACTGGACTTTGAAATCAATATTGTCTGATAAAACAAAATACAGATAGAAGAATGAAGTCACACCCCAAATAATCGTGGTTATCTATTTTTCCAACTGTTGTAGATTGGGCGGGGGTGGGGGGAGGGTGTTAAACATTTGCTCTTAATATTTTAGTAATGAAAAGGACCTCTGCTCTACTCCCCCAGAGGCAATGTATTTACTTTCTCTCTCTCTTTTTCTTTCTTCACCCTCTCTTTGCTCTTGCCCCAGGCCAGAATATGTATTTATTTAATTAGTGAGGAGGAGGGCCTGACAATCATAAGGCCAGGCGGGGTTAACGTGCTGTGGCTCAGCCTTCAGAATCCCTCCTCGCTCCCCTCCCCAGAGGCATTGCTGGCTCACTGTGCTTCCAGGTTCTAACCAGTCAACTGGCAGTGAGTTGGGCCTCCTGCATGCCCGGACAGGCCTCTGCTGTCTTAAAACTGGCTTCTTACCCTGTTACTGGGTGGGAAAGTCAGGTTGGGTGTTCACATGGGGCTATTTATCTTCAGTTCATGGTGGGGAGGGCAATGCAGGAGGTAGAGGGAAAAAAACAACACTTTTTCCTTCAAACCTAGTTTTGTGGGGCACCTGGGTGGTTCAGTCAGCTAAGTGTCTGCCTTCAGCTCGGGAGTTCTGGGACCAAGCCCCACATCAGGCTCCCTGCTCAGCAGAAGAGCCTGCTTTTCCCTCTCCTCCTGGCTGTGCTGTCTCTCAAATAAATAAAATCTTAAAAAAAAACAAACAAACAAACTACTTTTGCCACTAATAAAGTTGAGAATGCAAACATCTTCTGTCTCCTTGGGTCTACTTCTGAGTTAGTAGATTTGGAAGGGATTTGAGCTATGGGCTGTGAAATTAAAAAAAAAACAACCCTTGAATTGACTTATAATAAATGTGTGACTTGATTCTGTTCCCTTCATGAAGCATTGCCCAATTCAAAGGACACATACATGACGCCGTTCATGGTGAGCTCTGTTTTTTTGCCCCACCGTCTCTGTATATTCCTTCAAGACTAAGCTCCCTTCTCCCAGCTACTGCTAAAGTATTGAGATACTTTGTAAAAAGGCTGTGTGTTACACAAGCATTTGCTGAGACTTGCAAAAAACAAGGGAAATCATAAGTAAAAGAAATGTAAGTAAAAGAATTTTCAAGGTAGGAAGGGCTGATTCGAAAGCATTAAATACAGTTACAGTCTGATAACATGATGTTAATGTGAGAATCTACCTCAGCAATTTTTCCCAAACAGTGGTTAAAGGTGATGCAGGGCAAGGGTGACCCTTCTGGAGAAGGTATTTAATGCTAGCAAGTCTGGTTTGTTACTGAAGCAGATGCATTCTACTTTATTGAGTTAAACACATACGTAATATTTTTATGGCATGCATTTTCTCCTCACTCTGTGTGTACTTTGTGATCGGGATTGTAGCAATACTTTATTAAATGGCCTGATCAAGAATCATGGGCTTTCAAATTCTATTATGTCTTAAAATTTGCCTTAGATATAAAAAAACAGATCAATAGCAACCTAAAACTGACTTTATCCTTCTCATGTTTAAACTGCCAGGACTAGTGAGGCAGCTAGAGGCACAGACTCCAATGAGGCCATCAGAAAACTCAATAATTTTCATTTTTATTATGAATTTATTATCTCTAAAAATATGTATAAAATCTTGAATCTGGCCATTAAAACTTCAGTGAGGGCAGTGGAATAACGCTGGTGCATGAGATTATAGAAGCCCAACTCTGACAAAAATTTGGGAGGTCTTCTCAGTTCTACTATCCTAGGACAATTATCCCGAAGTTTGTCCACTGCAGTCTTTTCTCTAATTTGATACCTTATTTGATCTATTTGACACCTAATACTTCCTTATTCAGTTGAATAAGAAGTTTGAATTAAATAGGTTATAGAGAGAAGACTTTTGTGATCAGAGCAGTTCAAAAATCTGAGATATATGAATTTGGAGGCTTGCTAGCTATATCTTTCTTAAATTCTATGAGTGAAATTCTGTTCGAAGCGACAAAGAATGAACTCAACCCAAAGTCCAAGAAAGTATTCTTCCAAAATTCAACACTGTAAACAAATTAATCTGTTGCCTATTTCATCTAAATATTATGTCAGTATCCTCTTCAATAATTCCAAGTCTAAATTTTTACATCAATTCGAATCAAACTTTAGGCAGAACCATTCCACTATTAACCTGTTATTCCATGTTAGCATTTTTGTAATGAAATCATTTGAAAGTAATGATTATTGACAGCTTATGTTATCCATTTATTGACCCTGAAGCAAGGGCTAATCTGTTTAAGCTTAATGTGAATCCTTGTTATTGAAGCTTTTATAAAACCTGCACCTCAGTGAGCAAGAATCATTTCCAGACAGTATTTCAAATAATGTCAAATAAAATTCCAAGCCATCTATAATCCTCGTGCGTTTGTCTTTAAATTGTCCTGCTCTTTATAAGCTCGTATATTTATTTATACTCTGCAGAACTGGTGCTTTGAAAGTATTTGGCTGGGGTGCCTGGGTGACTCAATTGGTTAAGCAACAGCCTTGATCCCAGGGTCCTAGGACTGAGTCCCGCAGCAAAGAGCCTGCTTCTCCCTCTCCTGATCCCCCTGCTTGTGCTCTCTCTCTCTCTGTGTCAAATAAATAAATAAAATCTTAAAAAATATAAGAATAAAAGTATTTGGCTCTTGGGATTGTGCTTTTCATACCATCAAACATACAGCTGAACAACCTGAGAGGTATACTCTATCTAGGAAGAGTTTGCTGAGATTAAAAAAGCATTGATTAAGGGACCAGGAAACCTGGCTCTGCTAAACAGCTCAAGGACCCACAAGCAAGTTATTTAATCTTTCTGAGTTTTACTTTCCTCCTCTGTAAAATGACCCAGTTGGACTTGATAATTTCTATGATCTCTCCCAACTCTGTTCGAGTGAAAACAGTTCGAGTGAATACAGTTTTAAAATATTTTAGCATTCATCTGCAATGACGCGGATGGAACTAAAGGGTACTATGCTAAGCAAAATAAGTCCATCAGAGAAAGGCAATTATCATATGATCTCACTCATATGTGGAATTTAAGAAACAAAACAGAGGATCATAGGGAAAGGGAAGGAAAGATAAAACAAGATGAAATCAGAAAGGGAGCCAAACCATAAGAGACTCTTAATCATAGGAAACAAACTGAGGGTTGCTGGAAGGAGGGAGGATGGGGGATAACTGGGTGATGGACATTAAGGAAGGCACGTGATATAATGAGCACTGGGTATTATATAAGACCACTGAGGGGCGCCTGGGTGGCTCAGTGGGTTAAAGCCTCTGCCTTTGGCTCAGGTCATGATCTCAGGGTCCTGGGATCGAGCCCCACATCGGGCTCTCTGCAGGGAGCCTGCCTCCCCCTCTCTCCCTGCCTGCCTCTGCCTGCTTGTGATCTCTCTCTCTCTCTGTCAAATAAATACATAAAATCTTAAAAAAAAAAAAAGACTGTTGAATCACTGAACTCTACCTCTGAAACTAATAATACACTATATGTTAATTAATTGAATTTAAGTTTAAAAAACTTTAAAAGCTAAATAAGAGAAGAAGCAAAGACAAAAAGAGAAAAAAAAGTTAGAAATAAAACTGGTAGTGTTGCTCCTTATATCTAAAATAAAAAAGAATAAAAGAAAAGAAAATATTCTGGCATTTCTTATAAAGTCTTTTCACATATACTTTATCATTTATCCTCAAAAGAATCCCTAAGGTAGACAAAGCAGGTCTTTAGAGGCTAGAGGAGTGGGTATCATTTTATTTATTTTTTTAAAGGTTTTATTTATTTGTCAGAGAGAGAGAGAGAGCACAAGTGGAGAAGGGCAGAGGAAGAAGCAGCCTTCTCGCTAAGCAAGAAGCTCAATATGGGACTCTATCTCAGGGACCCTGAGATCATGGCCTGAGCCGCTCCCTTCTTCAAAACAAAATTTTTCTCCCAAAGCTACCAAAACCAGCTGATCTTTAAGAATGATCTCAATTATGAATTGATGGAGTTCAAATATTCGAGGGAAGCTGTATTGTATCAGAGGTTTACAGTGAGGACCCATGAGACAAATCCAGCCTACAGAGGGCTTTTGTAGGACCCAGAACTAAGAATGGTTTTTACATTTTAAAATGGCTTAAAAAAAGAACATTTTATGACTCATAAAAATTATGAAATTCTGGGGCGCCTGGGTGGTTCAGTTGGTTAAGTGTCTGCCTTGGGCTCAGGTTGTGATCCTCCAAATTGGGCTCCCTGCTCCTGGGGAGTCTGCTTCTCTCTCTCCCTCTGCCTCTCCCCCCTTCATTTGTGCTCTCTCTCTTTTACTCTGCATTCTCTCTCTCTCAAATAAATAAAATCTTTTTTAAAAAAGATGAAATTCAAATTTCAGTGTCCATAGATAAAGTTTGGAATATAGCTATGCCCATTTGTTTATGTATTGTCTCTGGCTGCTTTCACTTACAAAGGCAGAGCTGAATATTTGTGATAGACACCAGAGACCTTATGCCTAAAAAACTTAGATATTTACTACTTGGCCCTTACAGGAAAAGTTTGCCAAGTTCTGTGTTACATAAAAACCAGTATAGATTATAAATTTCAGGAAACTCAGTGACTTTTGTGCAAGACACTCGGTGACTTCGGTGTAGATATTCAGTTCAAAAGGAAAGTAGCCTTTTAGGATAGCTAGATTAACTGGGGCAAGTCCTTTAATTCAATCAGGAGGCGACAATAAACTGCCCTTACTCATTGTCTGCATTATAAGCATCATTTTTAAATTGGTTTTAACTGGACAGTTAATCTTTGCCCCTTTCCACAAGTCTTTGCCTTTTCCCATACAAACACCCAAAGGAAACTCTACTGCCAACTCTATAACTCCCCCCAGGGATATTTGCACTGTACAAAGGGCTCTACCAAAACCCTTTTCCAGGGTGGGAATTTTAGGCACTTTGGTAGTACTGTGGAGATGTGAGAAGGTGTGATGTCCTTAGGTAGTGCCCTTCAGATCTCACCATTTCCATATAAAGACGACCTTAGGTCCATCTCTCCTTTGATTTGCCAGACAGCCAATTTCTGCACAAACCGGAATAGATATGTTCAGCTTTTTGTTCCCATCTGAGACAATTATTCCTGACTGGGGCAGAAATCCTACCCAGTTCCATAAGGATATGGGACGCCAGCAGGGCTTATAGACAGAATGTATTAGCGATGAATGTTCCTGGTACTTGGTCCCATTCTTGAAGGTGATATGCTAAGCTCCTGTGGAGCTCAAGGTTTCTGTGAAGATCAAAGAATTAACAAATAAGAAAGTATTTTGTAATGATAATGAAATAATACATGTGAAAGCATTCCTGAACTGTGGCAGGCAATATGACTATAATAGTTACTACAGTTATAACAGACGTAGTTGTTATTCAGCTAAAAACAAGCCAAGGTTAAATTGAAAAAAAAACACACACAACATATCACTAGTCTTGTTGTTTTACACATAAGCACATTATAGACAGTTTAGCTGCCCTAATTCTGATAGATACAACGTCCCTTGGTGTTCTTCCCAGTGACTCATGAGGTATATTAATTTGCTAGGGCTGTCGCAACAAAGTATCACAAATTGGGTGGCTTAAACAATGGAAGTTTATTGTCTCACAGTTCTTTTTTTTTTTTTTTAAGATTTTATTTATTTATTTGACACAGAGAGAGAGATCACAAGCTGGCAGAGAGACAGGGGGAAGCAGGCTCCCTGCTGAGCAGAGAGCCCGATGCGGGGCTCGATCCCAGGACCCTGAGATCATGACCTGAGCCGAAGGCAGAGGCTTTAACCCACTGAGCCACCCAGACGCCCCTGTCTCACAGTTCTTGAGGCTAGAAGCCCCAAATCAAAGTGTTAGCAGGGTTTGTTTCTTCTGAGGTAAGAATGTGTTCCAGGCCTTTCTCCTTGGCTTGATGGATGGCTGTCTCCTCCCCATGTCACTTCACAGTCTTTCCCCTGTGAGTGTCTGTGTCTAAATGCCCTCTTCTTAAAAGGACACCAGTCATATTGGATTAGGATTCACCCTAGCGACCTCATTTTAACATGATTACCTCTGTAAAATCCCCATCTCTAAGTAAAGTCACATTCTGAGGTACTGAGGCTTAGGACTTCAACATATGAATTTGGGAACAATATAATTCAACCTATACCAAGGTTGGTTGGTATAGGTTGGTTGAAGGATGGTTTATTTGGTGAATTTCGGTACAAAATTCTTTTTGTTGAAGACCTAATCCTTTGATGACCCATTGATCTTTGTGAAAGATATTCTCCCTTACTTTCTCAATTTCGAGGCATGTCTCATTTTCACTGCTGAATCTATCCAACCAGAATGGAAAAGAGATAAGCTTGCCCTCCACAACACTGCAAAGGTTGGATACTGAGTTCAAAGACCTACATGTGGACTTCAGGCATACTCGACTTGGTGTTCAGTCTTTCAATATACAGATTTTCCCCCAAGAACTTAGGAACAATAGATAAGAATGAATCTACCACCCTCTGCAGAGCATAGAAAAGGGAGGTGTGGTTGTGGTTGAAGTCAGTGGGTTGGCTTAGCTACAGAGTATCGTGTAAGCAGAAACCTACGAGGATGACTGTTCACCTGTGTCAAAGGGAAAATCAAAAAGACTATTTTTATGAGGAACATAGGAGTGATAGCACACCAACAAAGACCAGACTTGAATAAGTTCTGTTGGGGAGCAAACTCATTAAGAAACACAAGGCATTGAAGAAGACTTTCTTTTTGTGGCTAGAATATCTATGAATCTGAAAATTAGCCTATTTATTTTTAAACACTAAACTAAGTTTATTTGCAGTTGTAATAGAAGTATTCCAGCTAAAATGTTCATCGTCGCAGCCGGCCTTTTCCATTGTTCCCTGAGTGCACCCCCGACGTTTACAATATAGTCTTCGTTCTCATTTGTCATGTACTAACATGTGCTGCTGCACATCTTAATGCAGACAATTACTGAAAATGTCTTTGATGCAGTAAGACAGGTTCTACCTAATTCTCCTCTTCTGACGCTGCAGGGTTCAATGATAAATCTGGAAGGGAAAAAAAAGGAAGCCCCAAAACCCTGTTATGAAACCTTCCCCAAATTTGTATTCAAGCAGCAACCAGTTTAATCATTAACTATAGGCCTCCCCTGCTACCAACAGTTGCTAAATGGTAACAGAAGCTGAACCGGAATCTCCAAGTGAGGCACGTAGAGAGGCTCTGAAATAATCCTTAGAAGATACTGTAAAATGACTGTTGTCAGCTTCATGCCTGGGGCAGTGTGAAGGAAAAAAGGCTGAGATCCTTAGACTTACCTTTCACCGTAGCCTGGTTTCCAGCCCATGTATTTGTTTATGTATGGACCCTTTTCCTCGGTGCAAAAGAGGGAAGGGTACCTGCTGGGCTGAAACCAGCAATAAGAAATGGTGCAGACAGTCACTGAGCTCCAGCTGAACTGGATTATTGGTACAACGACTATAATGAGGAGAAAAGGATCTAGCATTTCCTGAACACTCACTCAGTGACTAGGTCAGCGCTTCACCAACGTTAACGTGCGTATGAATCATCCAAGACACCCTCTTAACAAGCATGTTCAGATTCAGCGGGTCCGGGGCAGGGCCTGACATTCTGCATTTTTAACAAGTTCTCAGTGACTGCTAGCCGCTGATCCCCAGACCAGAGAGTCTGGAGGCTGAGCCAGAGCCTGGATCCTTCATATTTAATACTTACTATAAATTTAAGAGATAGATATTATTATGACCTTTTACAACGGACATTGAAGGAGAGGTTAAAAAAATTCATAAGTGAGGAAAGCTGAAATTTCACAGATAGCAAAGTTCTACTGTCTCCAGGATTCCAATTTTTATTTCTTAAAATTCGTGTCTCAAATATGCCTCGTCATCTGTGACATTCGTCTAAAATTCAGAACCTTAGGCTCCACTACAATCTATTAAATTAGAATTTCTAGAACACATGCCTAGGAAAAGGTATTTTAAGTTGGTCTCTAGATTATTCTTGTGCTCAGGAAAGTTTAGGAAACAATGATCATGCAGGTCACACTGTAGTTCTGAAAACTCAGGTAAGGAGTGCTGGTGTTGTTGGTTTATTACGTCCCTTGGAGGGAACCTTGTCTGGTCTGGCGAGGATCTCAGAACCCCTTTACTACATTTCAACTTCACCGAGAAGGGCTGCTGATGCACAGAGAATGAAACTTGTTGGTTTTTGTGATGTAAGGGATAGGTTTAAACCTGTATCTTATAACAGGGTGCGAAAGTATAGTATCTAATTATGTCGCTTTAATTGTAAGGTGAAAGGAGCAACAGGCACAACGTCTTCCTTCCCTCTTTATCAAGTAAATGATCTTTGTCTACCAGTCCAATTATAGAGCATCTGTATTCTAGAATAAAAGCTCCACTGAATAATATTTCCCATGTCCAAAGTCCATAATTAAATTTTTTAGTTTGGTTATTTACCCTGGCTTTGAAATGGTAACTTTGTACCGAGGAGATTACCCATAATTTTTCACTATACATTTGAGTGATAAATAAAGGGCCAAAGAAGTAGACCTTTCAAAGTAAACAATGAGTTACTTCTTTTAGATCACTGACCTCTTTTCTGGCTTTTAAAAAACACATTTATTATACTGCAATGCTATACATTATTAAAAAGCATTCTAGGATCTTGATATAGTTACGTTAATGTACTTATGAAATACATAATTATTAGCTTAATACATTCCATTACTAATAGAACCCAATAGCTTAATAACTAGAAAATGTTGGATTTTCTCATATATTTCTACATATTGAAGAAAATACAATTATATAAGGCCATTTTCGAGTATCACATTTCCTCTTAAAATTAGCAGAATATTCAAATATGTCAAAGGACTGAAATCTGAAATCTCACTATGACACAACTTCACTAAGGGTAGGATTTGTTGCAGGCTAGGTCAACCCATACAAATAGTGAGATATTTAGAGATAGCCCAATCTGAGGTCAAAGCCTAAGGTGGGCCAGTTGCTTAACTCTTCTGAGCCTCCATTTCCCCTCCTCTGTATAATAGAGACGTTTCCTTCTTGAGTTATGTATTAGACCAGAGAGAGACCAATGGGTAAGCATGTGGTAGGTGATTACTGAATAGTAATTATAAAACGATATTATTGCTGAAGTGCCAAAAGGACTTAATTTTAATGATTATCATTTACAAGATGATTTCAAAGAGTGAACTCCTCAAGCACTCGATTAGCAAAATTCGTGAGTATTTACTTCCTCCACTGGACCACAGTGAAGTCGAATGACATCTACATTTTATTTATTCAAATTCAACTATATGCACTTGACAAGAAAGAAATAAATGGAAAGAGGAAAAAAGTTTCCCCAATTTTAAATTATCTAGGCAATTTAGCCCAATAGCCCACTCAATGAGCCAATACTCTAGCATAAACACAAGATGAGAAATACGGATCTTTCTCTCAGTTGGTCTTGCCTCCGATGGGCTTTTCAAAGTACAGACATTTCACAGTGCAAAGTATAATTCGGCATCTTGAAATGTGTATTTCTGTACGGAATATTCCTAAAGCACATGTCAATAATTGTACTGTATCTGCTGCTCAACTAAAGAAACAATGCTTTGTTTCAAAGCTGGAGGGAAAACCAGCTCTATTGGAACTATTGAGAAACAGTATGTTTCCCTCTGAAATAACAACTTCCTGAGGAATTTTCCAACGCAATTACAAAAAAACTTTTTATTTTGAAATAATTATAGGCTTACAAAATTGGAAAAAAGTTGCAAAAATAATTCAGAAAGTTGTTGTCTCCCCTTTACTCAGTTCCTCTAATGTTAACAATGTACATAACCATAATCAAATTATCAAAAGCAGGAGATAAACATTGGTGCAAAACTATTGACTGCATAGCTGATTCAAATTTGCCTGTTTTTTTCCTGACGTCCTTTTTCTGTCCCAGGATCTGATCCAGGATCTTAGCTCTCATTTATTTGTTTCATTTTCTCAGTCTCCTCCCATCGGTGATATTTCGTCATCTTTCTTAGTCTTTCCTGATTTTTGATCTGCACCTCTATGAAGGGAAAGAAAAGTGAAGTAAAGTCAACATATTATAAACATCTCAAGTAAGGATCGATTTCTTAGGTAATGCTGTATAAATCCAAAACCAGAATATTTTCTACAGTGTATTATTTATCAGTTTGTCATTATACAAGTGAATGTAGCAGATGCCATTATCTGAATGAAGATAACAGCCCAAGTGACAACAAAAGTAACAAAGTGCTTTTGCTCTTGCATAGTTACTACCTTGTAGTAGGAACAATTTCAGACACTGGCCGAAGAATCTGTTAGTAATACTCCATGTCCATCACCTCAGATGGATTTCGTACTCAACAACTCTGACTTCAGGTTCTCATTACCATTGATTTCTTAATAATCTTTCTGGCTTTTACTCAAAAGAAAAATAAGCTAAAAACTTATAGACAAGTAAGAATCATCTCATGTGGAAACTCTTTTTATGGAGTGATGATTTTAACAGCAGTAATTATCTGTCGGGTGCCAGTATGTTCAAAAATATCCTTCAATTATAAAAATTAAATGGGCATTAATTGCACAGATAGCATCTTTTAAGGAATTTTACAGTATGGTAATAGAAATGGAAAACAATAATTGAGACCTAGGAAGTTCAAAAATTTTGTAAACATGATTCAGAAGATAGTAGTTATAAATGTATACACATGTTAACAAATAAAAAGGCAAAATGTTCATTGCACTTTTGAATATCAGCAGCAACTATATAAGTTTTCCCCCAGTTTTATTGAGGTATAATTACAAATAAAAATTATATATACTTAGGGTATGCAACCTGATGATTTAATATACGTACACATTGTGAAATGATTACTACAATCAAGTTAATTAACACAGCCATCACCTCACAGAGTTAGTTCCCTTTGTGTGTGTGTGTGTGCTGAGTCTGGAGGACTCTCTTTTTCATTTTTGTGCTCTTTTATTTGTAAAAATTTGGAAAAAAAAGTTAAGGTTTATTTAGGTTCTAGTTTGTGATTATCTATTTTTTAAAATAAGCATTTTATTTTGGAATAAATTGACACAGAAAAGTTGCAAGGATAATAAAGAGAGGTCTCTCTCAGCCCTCACCAGTTTCCTCGGGTGTTCACATCTCACATTACCATGGTACTTAGGTCAAAACTAAGAAACCAGGGATGCCTGGGTGGTTTAGTCGGTGAAGCATGTGCCTTCGGCTCAGGTCGTGATCTCAGCATCTTGGGACTGAGCCCCGCATAGTGCTCTCTGCTCAGTAGGCAGTCTGTTTCTCCTTCTCCCTCTGTCCTCCACCCACTTGTGCTCTCTCTCTCTCAAATAAATAAATAAAATCTTTAAAAAAACAACAACAACTAAGAAACCAACATTGATGTATTTCCACAAACTTGAGGTTTTATTTGGGTTTCACCAGTTTTCCCCATAAATGTCCTCTTTCTATTCTGGAATTCGATCTACATTGCATTTAGATGTCAGGTCTTTAGTCTCTCTCTTTTTTTTTAAAAATATTTATTTATTTGTCAGAGAGAGAATGAGAGAGATCACAAGTAGGCAGAGAGGCAGGCAGAGGCAGAGGGAGAAGCAGGCTCCCCGCCGAGCAAGGAGCCCGATGTGGGACTCAATCCCAGGACCCTGGGATCATGACCTGAGCCGAAGGCAGCCGCTTAACCAACTGAGCCACCCAGGCATCCCTCTTTAGTCTCTTTTAACCTGTAACAGTTCTTTTTACCTTGCCTTTTGTGACCTTGCTGCTTTTGGTGAATACTAATCAATTGTTTTGTAAAGTCCCTTAGTTGTCTGAAGTTTTCTTATGATTACATTGAGGTTCTACATTTTGGGCAAGAATTCCACAGATGTGATATTATGCCCTTCTGAATGCATCTTACCAGTGGTGTATGATACCTACATGATCATTTGGTTGAGTCAGTAACTGCCAGGCTTCTCCACTGTAAATTTACTATTCCTCTCTTTCTATCCTGTATTCTTTGGAAGACACTGTCTAGTCCACCTGTAAGAAGAAGAGATTAAGCTCCACCTCCTGGAGGGGGCTTATCTACATATAGTATTTAGAATTCTTCTATATGGAAGATTTGTTTATACAGGACTTAAAAATCTAACATTATTAAGTTAGCCAACTGATGTTGAAATAGTGCCATTCATTTACTGCACATATGTTTTTGGTAGCTATCAGTAAAGTATAAGGCATACTAGGTCCCTGCCCTAATAAAGTTTACATTCTAGTAGGAGACAGAGATTAAAAACAAGTAAACAGCAAATATACAGTCACATATTTGGGTGTTATAAACAACACACGGTATGTCAAGAGAGAATGTGATTCTGGGGGAGGCTATCTGAGAGAGTGTGGTTTGGAAAAGTCAGTTGGAGGTGTTGACCTTTGAACTGAGAACTGGAAAAAAAGAGCAAGCCAGTTAATATGAAAAAACTTTCGAATGATTGAGTGGTCTGGAGGTTGGAAGTTGTCCTGTGGTAATTTCATGCATCAGTTTGACGGGGCCACAGGGCACCCATGTATTGGTTAAACGTTATTCTGGGTATGTCTATGAGAATGTTTCTGGATGAGATTAACATTCATGTTGGTAGAATGAGTAAAGTAGAGTGCCTTCCCCAATGTGGATAGCTTCATCCACTTCTGTCGAAGGCCTGAATAGTGCCAAAAAAACTAAGGAAGAATCAGTTTTCTCTACCTGTCATAGAATAGAAATTGGTCTTCTGCTTTCAGAATTGGACCCAAACTGGAATTTACACCATTGGCTCTCCTCTTGTCAGGCCTCTGGGTTCAGACTGGAATTGTATCACCAGCTCTCCTAGGTCTCCAGCTTGCTGACAGCAGACTACTATACACCCCTAGAATAGAAAGGGGGCTGGTGTGGCCCAAGTGCAAGGAAGAAATGATAAACTGTTATGAGAAGAAGGACAGATGAAAGGTCAAGTGTGCCCCAGTGGCACCATGAAGACCATGGCAAGAAAGGGGTTTGATGTTTACTTTAAAGGTTTTGGGAAGCTTTGAAAGGTTCTTAGCAGGAAAATGAAATTATAGATCATTAAAAGATCATTCTAGGGCCCACAGATGGTAAAAGGTAGATGTATGTGGCCTGGACATGGGATGCGTCAGTGCAAATTCAGAGGAGTGGAGAGATTTGAGAGCATGTCCAAAAGCAGAATTGATAGGTCTTGTGTATCATGGTGTGCTTCCACATGGTGTTTTCCTAATTTAAAAAGATAAAGATAACATTCTTACTAGACTTTTAGGTTAGATTTGTGCGAGGGAAGGGTGGGTTCAAACTCCTGAAGACGGGCAAAGATATATGTACTAGGATGTTTATTACAGCAGAAAATGAGTGATAAGTGCCTATCAATATGGAATTGTAAAATAATGCACCCACTAAAAAGAATACAGTATATTTTTGTGCATGGAAAATAAATGATGCCCAAGAGATACTAATTGAAAAAACATAGTGCAGAAAGTTTGTACGATATGAGCCCACTCATCACTATGCCTATCCTATACTAAGCATTATAAGAAGAGGCCCGAGGTATTATATCTATATATTGTTAATAGTGGTTAATTCTGTTAACAGTAGTTATATCAAGGTGCAGTGGGGTTATGGAGGATTTTCACGTTATACCCCACATTTTTTGTTTTGCTAGAAAATCTTAAACAATGGATAAGAAGAAAAATAATTAAAAAAAAAATCAGGGACACAAGCAGTACTTCTAGGATTAATAAGTACTTCAATGAAGTCTTTGAACCAACTTTAAGAAATAAGCTCTATACATATAAATATTATTTTTTTTTAGTTTATAGTAAACTCAAACCAGGGAGATGGAGATTATTGATTAAACTGAAATTATTAATATCTCCAAAATGTTGCTGAGACCATATTTATTCATTTCCTTCATATTAACATCAAAAGCAAGTAAATGTATTAAGGTTTTTCTATGTCATTTGTTCTGACAATGCATCTCACAATGGTTTTTGTGGTTTGGTAAAGAAATAGATGTAGAAATATATTTGTGAAATAAAAAAAAAAACACCCTAAGTTGTGCTTTATGAAAAGAGTATTAAAGCATGGTTATCTTTGGGGACCCAAATTATGGATTATTATAGATTATTTCCATTTTCTTCTTACCTCCTTCCTATATTTTCCCAATTCTCCATAATAATCATGAATTGCCTTTGCAATCAGGAAAAGAGTTTCTGTTTTTTTTTAAAAAAAATTGTTACATTAAAGTTAGGTGTCTATAAATGTAACTTAGTAAACCTGATCTATTTCAATTTGCTTGCACTTTCTATATGACATCCAGTAGTTCTCTTTCCCTCCGTGGCTGAAGTTTGCAGACTTTATTTACAAGCTGGGACCCAATGACTTGTATTGTGATCACACTGGTACCCATCTCTCTCCAAAATGACAAAGAAAGGTCCATTGAGCACAACCTGACAAGTAATGTTTTAAATGTCATTACTAAAACAACTATGCAGGCTTTTCATCAGACTTCTACAGAACCACAAAGAAAGGTCAAAGCAAAGAGAAGCTAACTGTTAGAAAAACTCCAGCCTCTTACACCTTCTCATAGCCACAGTCACATGGTATGAAGCAAATATTTTTAGGTTACACGGAGAAAATTTGAAACTGCAGCTTTGGTGTGCAATGGGATGTGCAAAGAGAGACAGAGAGGGAAGAGGGTTTCTTCATAATGATTAAAGTTTTTGCGCAAAGGGTTTGAGATCCTTGGATGAAAGCTGTTAAGTAAATACTGCATGACATGCATATTGTACGTGTCATAATTATAGCTTGCTTTCAACCATCTGAAGCCTTTCCGTGTTTTCTGGTTTTCACTTCCAAGCCTTATAAATTATTTCTGAGTCATCAGACTCAGAAAGTCATCAGACTTTCACCCTAGGGGCAACTCACAAACTCCATAAAAATGTGGCTATTTTTCTTAAAACTCTTTTCTAGCAAATGCATTCCTCTTTAGCCTCAGAATGTAAATTCCCACAATGAAAAGCAACTAAATAATACTTCTCTCCTTCTCTTATATCCTCCTTTCTCTAAAAATGTCCATTTATAATTAAAAGCACATATCCGAAGATCAGTTCTTCATTACAATGGGGGACCTGAATCTAGTGAGGAGAGAGATAGGAGCAGGATGGTAAAAATGCTACTACTAGGTCAGAGTGCCCAACCTCTGTTCAGCCCACCTGACACTTTGGACCAGATAATTCTTTATTCTGAAAGGCCGTCCTGGGTATTATAAGATAGTCAATGATATCTCTGGCCTCTACACACAAGATGCCAGCAGTACAGAGCTCCAACTCCCTAGGCATGATCACCAAAAGTATCTGCAAGATATGGCCAAATATCTCCTAGCAGACAAAATCAATCCCAATTGAGAACCACTGTATTAGTCCAAAACCCCTACAAAACCAAACCCTTTGTGCTTTTGCTAATTCGGATTGTTCCTTTGACCCCAGAGTCAACCTCTACCTACCTAGCTACCTACCAGCATAAAATACAGACACTCACAAACACCTTCACACTTTTCATGTTAAAGCCCTTCAACACTGTCCAGAGTTTTTCCTCTGAGCTATATGTGCCCAGTTTGGCTAGGAGGAGAGAAGCACTGGTAACTTTTCCACCCTTCACTGACTTGGGTGTTCATGCTTTTATTGTTCATGGTGTTTTTAAGTGACATGGTTGTTCGTGTCTTTTAATATTCATGGTGTCTTGACCACTGAAGCTTGTAGATGTCTGCAGTTTTTTTTATCTGCTAGTCACACTGCAACCTCATGCTCTCGCATGAATATTGTTTCAACCATAATTTTATTTAATTAAATACATTTATATACCAGTTAATTAAAACAAAGAAAGGGATTTATAGAATTAAAAAAGCACTTCCTAATTCATTCCACAACAAAGCAACACATGTTACTCAAGAAACTGTATTTTTATGCCTCTTATTATATTCAAGTGGTGTATATTCTCCCTACTTCAAGTTATCTGATTGTCCGAAGCACCAAGGAAAATGGGCAGAGGGAGTGATTTCCTCTATGGAAGAAATATTATTAATAAATTCTTCTCTATGGAGAACTCTGACAAGTGGAGTTACCATTACTAGATTCATAATCGTGAGTAAGCACCTTAGTCTCTGCTGGCTGGTTTCATTTTTGGTAAAATGAGAATGATGATCCCTACCCTCCAGGGCATGTTGAATGAAATCATCTGTTTTAAGCTTTTAGCCCTATGCCTGACATACGGGTGTTTTATTAATGTCATTTCTGTGCTACTTCCCTCCTTTGTTCCTAGCACCAGCTAAATAATTTGTGAGATTCGGTGCAAAATAAAAACGAGTGCTCCCTTTGCTCAAAATTAAGAATTTCAAGATGACAACAGCAAAACATTAAACCAAGTGAGGGGCCTTTCTAAGCATGGGGCTCTCAATGTGTTACTGCACTCATAAAGCCAGCCCTGCCCGCTCCCCTAGGATTGTCAAGGTTCCATTTGTCTATTCTACTAAATTAAAAGCCCCTCTTCAATTTTACAATTGACAGGGAAATAAATGTAACTAACCAAGGAGGGCTTGACTGTGTGGGTTGTTTTTCAATGCTGTCTCAAGTTGTTGAGTGTTAGTGGACCTAGAGCTTTTATAAAGGAGCTATTTTACTCTGCCATGGCATTTCAGAGGTTTGTATCATTCTCAGCATGGAGGAATTAAAAAAAAAAAAAAAAACCTTAGTTGTCTCTATAAGAAATTGGACCCTTGGTGATAGCTCAAGAGGTACTTAGTGGCCAAAGAGGCACTTAATTGAAAAGCTCTATATCCAGAGTTATCAAACAACATTCACAAAGAAAGCAGCATAGCTCTAAATATTTTAGATCCTAGACTGGAGATCTGGTCCAGATGTCTAAGAGTAAAATACCCAAAGAGGAAGACTTGGTCTCCAAACTGAGCCCCAGTACTGCAGATTATTCTTTAAGGATACATCAGCATGTCCTTTAAAGGGTTTGTCAAGGTTCTCAGATCCTACTTGAAGAACAGAATCCTGTAAAAAACCAAAATATGTGTGTGAATGTGTACAAATACAAAGATACACACACAGAGAAATGTCCAAATTTTCCCTATTGGAACACACATACACACACACACACAGAGGCACACAAGCATCTTAACTAGAAGGCAAAGAGAATTAACATTTATTGAGCACCTTCTACATGACAAGTGCTTTACATACATGAGAATACTAAGGTATATGTTAGTTTTCATTTGTTCATTTAATCTCAAGACACTGAAAACTTTTTTTTACAGTGTTGAAACTGAAGCTCAGAGCAGTTAGGCAAGCTGCCCAAAGTCACACAGAAAGTTGGAGGGTCGGGATTGGAAATTGTATCTGATTCCAAAACGCATACACCACAACCCTATTGATCTTAGATGATTAAGAATTCGGGGGTTTAATCTGTCACAGCGTCTGAATCAAACAACAAACAAAATGCAACAAACTTTAACATACTTGCTAATCATATTAGTTTACGTGGCCGCCTTGCTCTTATCCTAATTCCCTCCCT
The DNA here is from genome assembly GCA_028534135.1 of Potos flavus. NCBI lineage: Eukaryota > Metazoa > Chordata > Mammalia > Carnivora > Procyonidae > Potos > Potos flavus. The sequence goes on along the minus strand of CM052889.1, from coordinate 18,198,640 downwards.
TTCTCCCAGCCTCCATCATCACAAATCGTTGTGTCTAAGGGTTACCAATTTTGCTAACAGTTATCGGGAGAACAAGCTGGGCTTCTTGTAAAGCTAAAAAGTTAAAATTTGTGGTATGGGGCTAACTCCAAAGATCTAAAAAAAAAAAAAAAACTGCTGTTTGGGACTGCAATCCCTCACTTCCGGCCTCGACTGGACGAGAGGGAACCTCAGCACGTGGGACCAGACGATTGCTAGCAATCCCCCCCCCCACCCCGCGTTCCTCCGGGCAAGTGCCTGGTCGGCCCGGACTGCGCAGGCGTGAAAGCCTAAGCGGCTGGGGTCGGCTCGCGGTTTCCCTGGAGACCAGGCGGAAGCGGCCGGAAGCTGCGCTGCGGTTGGCCGCGGCGAGATGGAGCAGCTGGGGGTGGAGCCCAAGGAGGAAGCCGGCCGCGACGAGGAAGAGGACGCGGCTGAAGCGATGGAGCGGGCGGAGGCGGGGGAGGCAGGCGGCTCTCCCGGTGCGCCCGGGCCTGAGGAGCCCCGCGGCCTCACTTGGTGTAAATGAAAAGGGCGGGGCGGGCGGAGGCCAGGGGCGGCGGCGGCCGTTGGGGTGAGACCGTCCCCGCCTCGCTCTGGTCGTTTCGTTTTCTCGGCTTGGGGGAGAGAGCTGTTCTCCGCTACCTGGTGTTTTATGGCCAAGATCCCGAAAGGGATGGCTTCGCCTAATAGGACTAGGGTGGGCGTGTCAGTTATGATAGTCGAGGGTGCATTTGTGATCCCCCCAAACCGCCCGGTGAAGGCCTAAAAGGCGCCTGGGCGGTGTAAGGTTGCAGAAGTGGAGAACCTTGTCGCGCACTTGGCAGAGGTTGGGGCTCCGGCTGGGCTGGGAACCGAAGACGAGGCGCATCTGCAGTGGTCGCCTCTCCGTGACCCACTTCCAGCCTCTGGGCTCTACCTTGTACTGCCCAATCCTAGGGCCTGTGGCCAAGGCTCTAATTCCCGGCCTCCCCTCCCCCTTTTAACTTTTAAATTTAGGAATAATTTTAGACTTACAGAAGTTGCAGAAGCGCCTTTCCCTAATGTTATTGTCTTCCATGACCGTAGTAGGTATGTCAAAACTGAGAAGTGAACACTGGCATAATGCTTTTAACTAAAGTACAAACGTTATTCAGATTTTACCAGTTTTTTCCATTAAAGTTTTTGTTCCAGTATTCAGACCAGAATACCACATTGCATTTAGCCTGCCTTGTTTTTAACTGGGTAAGAGCTGGAATGTCCTCTCTTATTCCCCCATCCCTCCTGCACTCCATGACATGAGCTACTTTTTAAAATTCAAGAAATATTTACTCATTCTTTTAATTTAGCGAATGTTTGTTGGTAGTCTGTTAAATACCAGGCACTCTTCTAGGTATTTGGGATTCAGCTCTCAGCACTGAACTGGATAGTCCTGCTCTTATATGGGCACTAAATATAGTCCACTGGAACCCATAGGTCTGGCTTCTGCCCTTTTGTTTTTACGATTCTTTCTTTTTTTTTTAATAACATGCCACTTAGAATAATTTTTAGTTGGTTGAAATCAGTGTTTAAACTTTCCTACCCCTTATGATTTATTCTAAATGTTAGAAACTTGCAAGTGATAGGATTACCTCTTGCTTCCATTATTAGTCAAGATTTTTTGCCTCAAAGTTATTACTAGCCAGAGAAAAATAGAGTGCACAAGAAATAGTAAATGGGACTGAAGACCCTACTGTAGATGGAGTTTCTCTCATGTCTAATTTTTAGATGCCTTGACACATGAATCCAGGAAAAAACTTAAAATCATTCTGCATTTTTCTTTCTCAGTTACCATGTTTTAAGGAACTGCCAATTGCTCAGAGATGATAAGCAGCTTGAATATATTTTTCTGTTTCTTTGCATATTGTGCATTGGTTCATGATCAAGTGGTGCCAGAAGGAAGTTCTTCGTCCAGAGTCATAGTACACGTGGATCTGGATTGCTTTTATGCACAAGTAGAAATGATTTCAAATCCGGAACTGAAGGGCAAACCTTTAGGTAATTTTGGACGTTAATAATTTTCATTTTGTATGAGAGTATTAGCTATTCACTTATGTTGATTATATTCTGATTTATTAATCGTATTAAAGATTTTGGAAGCAATTCTTAAGGCCCTGTATAGACGGTAAAGTTTGCTTCACTACAAGGTGTAAAACTTATAAGCTTTATTCAATAAATGGTGAATTTTATACAAGTAGTATAGCCAACTGAACACGTGAACGGAAAGACCATACTAAACTTTTAGTCTTGTTCTCAGTGGTTGAAATTTTATAATCCTCTTATCTCAAAAGAAGTCATTACATTCTAATGGACATTTTCCTCTATCTTCTCCACTTTTGAAATTAACTCTTGGATTGTGTAACATATGACAAAAAAGTCGGATTTTGAATAGACCCCTAAATACTTAAGGCATATAGAGTTTAAGTTTTCCATAAAAATGCAAGTATCTTTTTAAATAAAAGACAAATTTTATGTTGAAGATTTACTTATTATGTTGGCTTATTTTAACATTTCTATTATATGTGTCTTAAATTGGAAAAGTCATTTAAATTTCCAAAAATTTCTTTTATGGATGTAATAAGAATTTATCTTTTAGTATAAGCATAAAGAGCAATTCTGGTTCACCTACTGCTAACCTCTTGTGCCTCATTTGGTTTTGATAAATCCCAGTTCAACCCAGCATAGTTGATTTACTAAAGAAGAGCAAAGGAAAGACTGGTTTTGGGTATGCCAGTATCAGTCTAGGATCTTTAAACTTTCTCAGGGATGTCAAGGAGTTAGGATTAGAGGATATAATTTTTCTTCTAAAGACATTTGTAATTAGTAGCAGTATAACACCAGATGCTATGTAGATAATGCTCAATAAAAAAGTATTGTGTAATTAAGACATAGGAATGAATGATTATCTGGAAGTGAGAAATGTGATGTTGAAAGTTTCTGGGAGAAAGCAAAAGTAGTCTTTCATTATGCTCAACAAATGTGTGACTATTTAACTTGGGCTGGTGACATGTAGTGGTGAGTCCATATAATTTAATTCTGTATTAGAAGACTGGTTTTTTAGTTGAGGAGGTTACCAATCCTGTTTTTTATATAGTTCACTGATGAATCTTAAATTATGACTTTTGACCCGGAGATTCTATTTTAGGGCATAATCTGATATATCACAAATCTTTATGTGAAATGTTTTCTTTGCCCTGTTTATAATATCAACATTGTAGAAACATATGTCTTACATTGATGAAATGGACATAACCTTTTTTTTTCTTCTGCATGTTTGTGTTTTACATAAGTTAGATAAACATTACTTTTACATTGATAAACAAGTGGTCAACTTGTGTAAAGAGAAAATTAATTTCAGTAATTTTAAGTCACCATTGGTAAACTAGAGTTTTTATAGTCTGTAGATGATCATAATTTAATCATTATTGATAAGGAGGGGGCCCGTTAATGATGGCTCGCTGTCTAATATTTTGTGCAAATTACTATGAAGAACAGTTCAATAATTACAACATTTATTAGGGGGAGATCTTTAATGATTACTATAGGTTATCACTTGTAACAGAACATTGCTTTATATTCATTGGAAAGTTTTTCTAGCAGAAACCAGTAATTAGTTGTACTCAGTTATTTTCATCTGCTTTGGCCTAGACTTTATATAGAGTTAATTCAATATAAATTAATCTGGTTTGTATTGTCTGAAAAGAAAATCCTAGAAGGATTTTATTTGTATTTTTTCCCTCTGAAAACTCCAGAGAATATACTGATTTATGATAATTTTTGTTAAATTTTACTTCATAGAACCTTGATGAATGGAGGCTATACTTTTTAAATGAATAGAGTTTTTATTCTTCATCAAAATAGATTGCATTACAATTTAAAATTTTAAATTGGAATTAGTAAATTTTATTGTAAAATGTTTCTTTAATTCTGCTCAGTTTTCTCATAAAATATTTGCTTTTTATAGGAGTTCAGCAGAAATATTTGGTGGTTACCTGCAACTATGAAGCTAGGAAACTTGGAGTTAAGAAACTTATGAATGTAAGAGATGCAAAAGAAAAATGTCCACAGCTGGTATTAGTTAATGGAGAAGACTTGACTCGTTACAGAGAGATGTCATATAAGGTTACAGGTACTTTCAGCATTAATTTGTATATAGAATGCTCATTCACTACATGAATCTTTTCATTAGTAAAATGCCATAAGTCACTTTCTTTTTGCTAATAACTTTTATTTTGGGTCTTGCTTGCTTTTAAAAACATTTTATATAAGAGGATGGCTTTATATGAGTAATGTTGACAAAAAAACATAGTTGGAAGAAATTTGGTGTTCATATAAATGCGAGAAAAAATGTAAAACAAAATTTGGAAGCAAGAAAATGGAAAGATATAAAAGATATATGAAAGAAAATAAAATATTTTTAAATTTTGTTTTAAGTTTAAATACCAAATTTCAATGAATTAGGAAATATCTGTATTCTGATGCACTAATAGTTGGGAGAGGCTTCTGTAATGTTTGATTAACATAATTAAAAACTAGATTTGTTAAGAAGTATCAGCAGAAATAATGGGTATATTAAATTTTTCCCGGATTGTGTGTGTGTGTATATATATACATATATACACATTAAATATTATAGTATAGATAGACTCTTCCCTATTAAGGCTTGGGTTTGAATCTTAGAGGTTTAGTAAATTATAGGAAAAATGAAAACACATTTGTACTGGCATATTGCAAATATATATAACTTAAAAATTTATAAGAAAAAATTTATAAGAATCAACTGTTTATCTTTTCTGCTATTGTTTTGCGTGTTCTTTTATAAATTATAACAGTTTTCACATGAAAATGTTAAATATAATATACAAAGCCCTTACAAGTTTATAAGAAAAAGATACTTAAGAAAAATGGATGAAAGATATGAATAGGCAGTTGACAAAAAGAACAAACCCAATGTCAACAATTATGTGGAAAAAGAATACTCAAATTCATTAGTAGCTAAGGAAATTTGAATTAGTGAGATATTATTTTATGTCCATCATATTTCAAAAAATAATGTGAAAGTAGAAACAAAATATTATACATTTACAAAAAGTAATATAGAAACATTTTTTGAAATTAGAGATACTATTTAACCCTGTAATACTACTGCTGGGAATTTATTCAATAGAAATAAAGTCATGAGAACATATGTATAAAAATATTTCTTGTAGCATGGTTCGTATTTGGTAAATGGCTAAATTACGACTTCTCTGTGATGGAAAATTATATAGCAATTAAAAAATGCATTGGTGCTGTACTGTTTGACTCAGAGAGATATGTATCCCTTGTTGAGTAGAAGGCAAGATGCAAAAACGTGTCATATTGTTCCATATGTGTAAAACAGTGGCCCAAACCTCTCCCTTTACACATACATGTATGTCCTTACATAAACAAGAAGGGAAACATGAAAGGCGTATACTATGTTTTTAATATTAATTAACTTCTTGAGAGAACATGGCAGAAGGGGTAGCCAAGCAAAGATAAGACCATATTCCTAAAATATCACTTGTGCATCCATGCAAAATTGTATGTGTCTGAATATTAAGAAGTTAATCTTTTTTTTTTTTCTTTTTCACTCATCTTGATAGAAGTTAATCTTTACACAGAAGAGCTTATACATATAGTTATGCCTCCTGGTGATCTTTCATACCCTTCATATAGCTCTTCCTCATTCTTTTTAATGACTGCATAGTACTACATCGTATTTGATTCCATACTGATTTAACCAATCCTTTAGTGATATGAAGACAGTGTGTCCCACTTTATTCCTGTTATCCCTACATAATTATTAAAGCACTTCCTTTCATTCAAAACATGTCTTATGTTGGATGGTAAATTACATGGTTTCCTGACAGTGATGGATTTATTTGGCTGTTACCAATTTTTTGCTCTTCCAAAATATATGCTTCAGTAGACATTTTCATATAGAAATTTTGGCATACTTTTATGAAGTTATCCATGAGGTAAGTTCTTAGAGGTTAATTTCTAGGTCAAAGTTACTTTTCTTTTTGATTCAGTAATAATCGGAAGTTTTATTTATTTGAGAGAGAGCATGTGCATGCACACTAGTCGGGAAGGGCAGAGAGAGAGGGAAACTAGACCCCCTGTTGAATGTGAAGCCTGATGCTGGATCCCAGGACCCTGAGATCATGACTTGAACCAGAGTCAGATGCTTAATCCATTAAGCCACCCAGGCGCCCCTGGAAGTTTTACATTTTATTTGTTTTGTCTTTTTAAGACGTGTGGAAAATACAGCTAGAATATGTTATTACTTGTCTCTGCTTTTCTAGGCTGACTATAGTTTTTGGAATCACAGTTTCAAGGTCATAATGAACTACAAACATTGATATTTAATATACTATAGGTATAGAAATTATAGGTGTAGGAGATTGAGCTAAATATACTGCTATAAACATCTGTCCAGGGAATGTCATTTTGGACTTATTTTGTTGGAAAATATTGCCTTTATTCAAAGTGTTGTATAGGAAAAAAAATCCAGTTAATGGAGAACTTTATTAAAGATATCGTGGAAGTGCAAATATATGTTAAACCTTTAGCATATTTGACATATTTTTAAGCATAAAATAGTTAAATCCATTTTAGTTATGACTTTAGTTAACATCTGTGCGCCAATATTATTTCAATTTAGAGTTGTTGGAAGAATTTAGTCCTGTTGTTGAGAGACTTGGATTTGATGAAAATTTTGTGGATCTAACAGAAATGGTTGAGAAGAGACTACAGCAGCTTCAAAGTGATGAACTTTCAGCACTGACTGTGTCAGGTCATGTATATAATAATCAGTGTAAGTGGATTCTTAATCTATTTAGTAACTCAAAATACCTACATTTCTTAATGTTCACTAAATTCAATGAGTTCAATGAGTTGACTTTATCTTTCTGAAAATTTTATGGCTTTTGTTGGGGGTATAGCCATATTTCAGTGATCTGTCTCAAATCACTAAAATTAGGTATTGCTATTCCATATTAAGTAGGCAGAGTGTAAGATTTTGATGACATGTGTAGCTCAGTGCTCCATGCACTTTTCATTTCTCTGACACAGTTTGTGTGTTACCATTTTTAAGAGCCATATCTCCTTAGGTCGTCTTTAAGTTATAAGGGTTGCCTTAATAATATACTTTTTAGAATAATTTTGCTTCAAACTGTCTTTAAGGAAAATTTTGAGGTAAATTAAATTTGTCTTTTGTTGCCTTTTTTGCTCGTTGCCTTCTGTTCCCCCCAGGCATCAAACATTCATGTTGCTCTCTGAGTTCCTGAGTTACCCCCTGTGGAAGCTTGTCCAAGCCAACCTGCCATCTTTTGCAAGCTCATATTCAGTCAGTTTGATAATCTTTGCCAACTCTTAGCAAGAAAACAGAATGGTCCATCTCCTTCACATATTAAAGTATAAATGACTGATGGTATTTCCAGAGATACTTGCTTTTGAAAATAAGCTTCAATAAACCCCATTGAATATCTATTAGACTTTAAAACATCTTGTAACTCTGCTGGTGACTTCTGTATCATATCACATGGAAGACATGCTACTCTGATTTTGTATAAGACTTGCCTTGACTTTCCTGGCTTAGGTCTCAGCATATGTGTCTTCTTATCCCCCTTTTTTGAGAGCTGGTGATCAATCTCCAGTCTAGTTCTCTGCCATTCTTTTTTTTTTTTTTTTAATTTTATTTATTTTTTGACAGAGAGAGATCACAAGTAGGTAGAGAGGCAGGCAAAGGGAGAGAGGGGGGAAGCAGGCCCCCCGCTGAGCAGAGAGCCCGACGTGGGGATCGATCCCAGGACCCTGAGATCATGACCTGAGCCGAAGGCAGAGGCTTTAACCCACTGAGCCACCCAGGCGCCCCTAGTTCTCTGCCATTCTGATACTGAAGAAGAAAAGGAGTAGAGCTACAGTTCTCTTCTAGAAGAGGATATGAAGCTTTTCATGTGTCTTTTGTACCTGCTTTTTTGTCACTTATAAGAACTGAATAGAAGAAGTTTCTAAGTATGTTTCTTTATAATTTTTAAAGCAAATTCAGCATTTGTTAGAACATATTACAGAGAGCTAGGTTTTATATCCTAAAAAGAAAATGTCTGATTCTTCATGAATCCTTCCTCACAAGATTCTGTTAAAAAAATTTTTGAAACTTACAGAAAAGTTGACAGAGTAGTACAGTGAGAATACCTATTATGTCCTTTCTTGTAGATACACCCATTGTTATTTCCTACATTTGCTCTATCTTTCTCCCTCTTTATTGATTGGTTGGTTGATTGATGAGCCATTTAAAAGTAAATTGCAGACATCATGACACTTCATCTGTAAATACTCCTGAGGATAAGGACAGTCTCATATAATTCTAATACTATTTTCACCCCTAAGAAAATTCGTTTCTGTATACTTTACCTACACTTTTCATAAAAGATGTCTTAAACTATGTACAGATTCGGAATCGTTTTCAGTAGCATATACAGCTAGTGTGTGTAAAGTTTAGATTCAGATCTTTAAAGCTGTAATGTTAGCTCTCTTATTAGTGTAATACTTCTATTTTTATGCTTGCTTACAGTTAAACATGAGTATAAGTTTTACTAATGTCAGTAGGAATTTTTTTTATGAGATCGATTTTTATAATCTGTTAATCATTAAGCACTCCCAGGATGCATTCACTATCACAGGCACTTGGAATTCACTTCTGAAAGTTTTTTACTTTACACAGGATTCCCATGAAGAGTAAGAGAGATGAGTTAAGTGAGTGACAATATGGTGGTGTTGGGGTGGGTTTTTTTAAACTCATTTGTGAAAAAGAAAATTAATATTTTTTGTGGTGACTTTTAATGATATTGGCTGTTCTTATAGATATAAACCTACATGACATCATGCACATCAGACTACTTGTTGGATCTCAGATTGCAGCAGAGATGCGGGAAGCCATGTATAATCAACTGGGTCTCACTGGCTGTGCTGGAGTGGCTTCTAATAAGTTACTAGCAAAATTAGTTTCTGGTGTTTTTAAGCCAAATCAACAAACAGTGTTATTACCTCAGAGTTCTCAAGTTCTCATTCAGAGTTTGAGCCATGTAAAGGAAATGCCTGGTAAGACATTTATAGTTGAAAATATACATTAGTTTTATTGCATTTCTTTAATTTAAAAATTATAGATACAAGTTATTAATTCTTAGAGTCCGTATATTTAGCTCTTGGAGAAAACCCCAAACCCTAATATTCTCTAGCGGGAATCTGGATTAGGAAATTGTGGAAGTACTTTTCTAGTTTCACCTACTTTTTGTATAGTTTGAATATGATCATGAAAGTTATAACCTGGAATCACGTTCCTTTATTTCCAATCCCTGCTTCATATTCTTACACCGCACACTGCATCTAAAGAGGGGCATTGGCCTTTTACTAACTCTACTTTGGGATTATACAGAAAATATTAGAGCTACGAGGGACCTTCCAAAGCAGTTAGGCCAAGTTCTTATTTTAAAGATGAGGAAACTAGTTTTCTTGAGGGGATTAGAGACTTGTTCAGGTCATGGGACAAATTTTTGTCTTTGAAGATCAAATACGGTTTTATAGACTATTAATAAGGGATATGTTAAACTTCATTTCTATGGCATTGCTGGGGAATAAGATGTTAGAATTCTATAAAAGTGAATTTCTAAGGCAGCTGAACCTTTAGATGTAATAACTTCGTATTTTTAACCCATGTTTGTGTGATTACAAAATGTTTTGTACACTGCCTTGCCTTCATTAATACAGTTTAAGTGTAGAAGTTTTCTGGATGACTCAGTCTGTGTTCTGAAGACAGTTACTATGTCAGGTTGTAATAAATTGAGGACTGTATACTGATCATATAACATTACTACTTGGCTTTACTTTTTGAGTTTTTATTTATTTACAGGTTTTCTCTTTTCTTATTGCCAAATTGGCAGCTCTCTTTTATTTCAGCTATGAAAATAACTGACACACTACTTTAATAATTGCCCTCCATAAGGTGGCTCAGTTAAGCCTCCAACTCTTGATTTCGGCTCAGGTCATGATCTCCACGTCACAGAGAAGCCTCAGTCTGCCCCCTTCTGGGTGGTCCAGAATACAGTCTCCCCTCTGCAACCTCCGCTCACACCGCAGCCTGCCACAGGCGGTGCGCACCCCCAGCCACCGTCCCAGTGGCCCCGCGAGGCCCTCGCTAGCCTCTGCACCCTGGTGCATCCAAAGCCGCGAGGTCTAGGAAACTCGCTTCTGGTGGCTGCCGTTGCCGGGACTGCTCTCCGGGCTCCAGGCCCTTGCCTGGTGCGCTCAGATTCCTGCCCGAGATCAGATCGGGCCACATCCTCTCCTTCGCTGGCTGGGAGCGCCCAGACCCTGCGGCAGGCGGCGGATGTCCTGTGGTCCTAGAGACCGCCGGCCAGGGCTCCCACCTGGTCTCTTAGGGGCTTGTGGGAGTGTACCCAGTCCACGGAGCAGAGCGCTGCACACAGAAAAGCTGCAGGCTCATGGACCACACCAGGCTCTCTAAGGCGCTTGCAGGAGTGCGCCCCACCCACGAAATGGTGCGAGGAGTGGAAAGCTGGAAGTTCATGAACCACGGACTGGCCCCCCCCCCACCAGTCTCTCTTTGACATGGGTGGTGTCCTTCCTGGGAACGTGGGCTTAGGCCCATGCCCGTGACCACCCACTTCCACTAGTTGCTCCTTAAGATCTTTTGCTCTTTTTAAGTGTTTTTAACCGGACTCTAAGTTAATGCTGGTCCCCAACCACAGGGCACTTCCTTTGGGGTATTACTGTCCTTGGGTTGCTTCTGGTGGCTCCCTCCCCCTTCCGTTTATCCTTCGATATATGTTGGAGTGTTCGATATATGTTGGAGTGTTCGCACTCTGCTTTACCTCTCCACTGCTGCCTTCTGCTCCTGTAGAGATCCAGAAGTGAAAAATCTTACTTCTCAGGCTGATTCATGGGTGTTCAGCGTGTTCTGGTAGATATCCAGCTCACTTTAGGGGACCGGTTGTAACAGGGTCTCCTACTTCTCTGCCATCATGCCCTCCCTCCTCAAGTCATGATCTTAGGGTCATGAGATCGAGTCCCCGCATGCGGCTCTGTGCTCAGCATGGAGTCTGCTTGAGATTCTCTCTCCTCCTTCTGCCTCTCCTGCTTGTGTTCTTTTTCTCTCTCTCAAATAAATAAATCTTTTTTTTTTTAAAGATTTTATTTATTTATTTGACAGAGAGAGAGATCACAAGTAGGCAGAGAGGCAGGCAGAGAGAGAGGGAGAAGCAGGCTCCCTGCAGAACAGAGAGCCCGATGCGATGCGGGGCTTGATCCCAGGACCCTGAGATCATGACCTGAGCCGAAGGCAGAGGCTTTAACCCACTGAGCCACCCAGGTGCCCCCTCAAATAAATAAATCTTAAAATAATTTCTCCTTCACATCCATTGCCTTTGATTTACTTCTTTTACTGTGCAGGGAAATCAAAATACTATAGAATTCATTTTTTTTTTTTAAATGAGAGCAATAAAGGGGCACTGAACTCCGTGAGCATCTCAGGTAAGGTGATAAAGTATGACTGAGTTTTAGCACAGGAACTTTTGATAGTTTTGCTAGTGAGATTAGATTTTTTTGTGTACTTTCTGGCTCTTATATTTGGGATGGGAAATATTGCCAGATATGACTTGTGGATAAATATGTGATATTATGTGTAGGAATCAGGTTAGGTGATTAGCACATGCTAATTAATTTTGTTGCTGTAACAACAGTCTTTCTTTGCATGAATAATAACCATTATTCTTTTTATTTTTATTTTTATTTATTTGACAGAGAGGCAGGCAGAGAGAGAGGGGGAAGCAGGCTCCCTGTTGAGCAGAGAGCCCAATGCGGGGCTTGATCCCAGGACCCTGAGATCATGACCTGAGCTGAAGACAGAGGCTCAACCCACTGAGCCACCCAGGCGCCCCAATAACCATTATTCTTGAATAGTTCCAAAGTATTATGTAACAGGTGGTTATTCTTGAATACTTCCCAAGTGTTATGTAACAGGTGGTAAACATTTCATTTTATCAAGACAGTATTTATTGGTTGTTTCCATATTCATTATGTTGTACTAGGGTTGTGAGGTTTTCAAAGTGGTTCATTTAAGAAGCCCTGAGCAGAAGAAAGACAGCCTAATTTTCAGTAAAATTTAATCCTAGCAAAATATTTGTTATGGAATTTAAAGATGTGTTTGGTATATATCTATTATATTTTAATTAGCTTTATCTTAAGGAGAAAAACCACTGTAATACTATATTTCTTTTTGTCTAGGTATTGGCTATAAAACTGCCAAACGTCTTGAAGCGCTGGGTATCAGTAGTGTGCATGATCTTCAAACCTTTTCACCCAAAATATTAGAAAAGGAGTTAGGAATTTCAGTTGCTCAGCGTATCCAGAAGCTCAGTTTTGGAGAGGATAACTCTCTTGTGACGCCCTCAGGACCACCTCAGGTACATGGTAATGATATTTATTTTAATTGAGTACTGTTTGTCACACTTGGGATAAAGATTTCTGGTTTTAGTACTATGTTCTTACTATTCTAATTTGCTTACTGGGTTAGTATATGATCTCTTTCCTATGAGAAGGTTAACTTACTAAGTTAATACAGTTTTTTTAAGTAGGCTCCATGTTGGAGCTTGAACTCATGACCCTGAAATCAAGACCTGAGCTGAAATCAAGAGTTGGATGTTTAACTGACTGAGCCACCCAGCCACCCCTAGATCAGTAAATATTTTTAAATTGAATCTAAGAATTAGTATTTCTGTCTCAAGTTGGCTACTTTGGTTAAATATCACTTAATTTTAACAGTGTAGGGACGCCTGGGTGGCTCGGTCGGTTAAGCAACTGCACTCAGCTCGGGTTATGATCCCAGGGTCCTGGGATCGAGTCCTACATCTGGCTCCCTGCTTGGCAGGGAGTCTGCTTCTCCCTCTCCCTCCACTCATTCTCTCTTTCTCTCTCACAAAAATAAACAAAATATTTTAAAAAAATAAAAAAAAAATTTTAACAGCCTATATTGCTTACATTTGGCAAAATATTTTAATTTTTAAGAAATCTTGTTTTCCGATTAGTCTAATGATTTCAGAAATGGAGACAGGTATAATCACCTAGTTAACATTGACTGATTTTTTTTTTTCCTATGTGACAGGCACTTTACTAAGTGCTTTATATACCTTAGTCCATTTAATCTTCACAACAAAGCTTTGAGGTAGGTAGTACTATTATTTGTTCATACCCTTTTCCCTCTCCCGTTCTTTTTTTAAAGATTAGGATATTGTACTTTAGAAAGGTTAAATAACATGTACAAGGTTAAACTCAATTTCAAGTGCTAGGAGATTAAGAACCTCACTGTAATCGTAGAGTAAAGCTTGGAGTTGGTACTAGAGCTTTATAATTTTCTTGACTTTCTAGTGGAGTACAATAACATGGAGATAAAAAGAGTTAATATAAAAGTGAACTAAATGGCTCAAATTAAGCATGAGAGGGAAGTTTGTAAAGAATGTACTGAATATTTGGCATGCATCTACATAACTGGATATGCTTATTTGGGTTTACAATAATCCTTATTTGTGCTTCTTTGGTAGTCCTTTAGTGAAGAAGATTCATTTAAAAAATGTTCATCAGAAGTTGAAGCTAAAAATAAGATTGAAGAATTACTTGCCAGTCTTTTGAACAGGTGATTTTCCATTTTGCCATATCATTCTATATATTCTGTATAAAGTATATGAAAAGTATAGTTGATGTTCTGTCTTGGAACTTATATACTAACTGGAGACTGAACAGTGTAAAGACAGATCATTTATCACTTAATTTCTCTACATTATAAACTATTGCAAAGATAGTAACAGGCACCCTTAACTAAATTTAATTCATTTGTTTCCATTAGTCTTAATTTTAGTAACACTGTAGTTATACTGTGGCTCTTAAGGTGCTCATAGTTACCTAAGAGGATTTTATGGATACCTAGAATCTTGACACCTATGAATTTGTGATGACTGAGGATAGGAAATTGTGAAGAGCACCAGTGATGGAGAAAGTAGAAGAACCCTCATTATCTCCTTTGCCTCAGACTATGTGAAAGAAAATGGACTCAGACAAAGGAATAGCTCAGTGGGGCTATATGTGAGCAGTCAGAGCGTGGTGTGTGCAGGGCACTGGTCTGGAAGTACCTGAACATATCCGCGGGGATTATGAGTATATGAATAGCATAGCATAAACTGAACAAGATGTTTAGTTTTCTGATGCTCCTTTACTATCATGTATCTATTTCTCAGTTTTCCTAGAAGAGTATTATCTCTTTTCCTACCATCTCTTTGATTTTTAAAAATAAGATGTCAGGGGTCTAGCAGTTTTGAGTAGCTATGCTTCTGTAAAGGAGGGTAGGATAGCTAACTGCCTAGAGAAAAAGATTTTTAGATGACTCTAAGTCTCAGTAAGCTGGTGAGGTAAAATTTCCTCCAGCTTTGGCCTCACATGCTATTTGGTTCTCATGTCTTGAGCAGAGCTGTGCATGCAGCTCATCGTTTGCTGCATGCTGCTGGGGCTGGCTGAATGACCCAGCTCCCGTGATATAACTCAGGTCGGCCTGTGCATGTGCTTCTGAAACTGGGTCATCTGCTCTGCTTCAGCTAAATGTGAGACTACTATGAAATGCCTGGCCATTGGAAAGAGTTCTACATGTAGAGAAACCACAACGATTTTGTAGGCTCTCATATTTGAAGTGCTCTAAACCCGTAAATTACAAACTGTGAACCATTTATCCTTATCTCTGCTTTCCATTCTCTTTCTACACCTTATTTCAGTGACTGAGGTATAATACCATCGAAGTTACTGGCAAAAAAATAATTGTGTGAATGTGTTTTCCCTCTAGTTTAAGCTTGCTTAGAATATAACCTTTTCCTAATATGTCTTAATTAGTTATAGGAACCAAGTAACACTCTTTAAATTGTATAATGACTTAATAGGAAAAGTTTAACCGGAAGATACTTGAACTAGTAACATGTTTACAGGAACCATGTAAGATATCTTGTTCTTTTAGTAAGGCAGCAATCAAGATGTACTGTGATAAAGCAATAAGGAAAAATTATTATGAAAATCTAAATTTCCCAGTTCAGAATCTTCAAATTGAGTATGTTTAACCATGTACAATATTTTTATTTCGTTTGTGATTTTTTTAATGCATTGCCATACATATAAGAAGGAAAATATTATTTTTAATGACACGTATTCTAGTAATTAGGTTTTCTTCTTTTTAAGTGAATTTTCTATCTCATTAAAACTTTTCAACGCTAAAATTAAGACCATTTGAATGGAACACATTTTAAGATGCATGTACAGGTACTACTTAAATATAGTATGTAGTTGATCTTTTAAGTTATTGCTCTTATTTGCCATATAATGGTGATATTACTGTTCTTTGGGTCTATTCATGGAGTGCTCTTTGACAAAAGTTATCTCATTTAAAATTTTTTTTTCTTTTTGTAATGTTATTTTTTTCCTGTGTAAAAGAAAAAATCTGTCATTTCTCATGTATTGGCCTCCACCAGTGAACGAATCCCTTAGTTTCTTAAATTTCCTGCTGATTTTAATATGTTGCTTTTAATTATGTTTGGACTTAGATTATAAAATGGCTTGTTATAATTGTGTCTTTTTTCTGTTCTTTTCCTGATATCACTCAATTCTGAATGAGGCCCTCTGAATGAGAGCCTTACATTAAAATTTTATAGCTTTGGTGCATAGATGTGGTGAAATTTGTTTGGGCTATTCAGAAACTTTTATTGCTTACTGCCTAGGTATCAACCATATTTATAATTCTTTCAGTTACTAAATCTGATACCTCTGTAGATAAAAAAAAATCTTCAGGTAATACTTTTCTAATTTCTTGTTTCCACTTTCTCTTTCCTTTTAGAGTATGCCAAGATGGAAGGAAGCCACATACAATCAGATTAATAATCCGTCGATATTCATCTGAGAATCACTGTAGCCGTGAGAGTCGTCAGTGCCCTATTCCATCGCATATAATTCAGAAGTTAGGGACAGGTATGGGCTAATTTTCTAATAATTTGATTGGCAGATTGAACTCTTAAAAAAACAAACTTTGTATTAGAATTATGATCCAAAGATGGAGGGTCTTCACAGAGAGTTAGTGAACTATTAAATACCTTCGTTCTATCAGGAATTTTTACAGGAAAACTTTGTTGTTGTTTT
>CM052889.1:18077930-18181841 GCA_028534135.1 Potos flavus | reverse complement strand
CCACGACCCCCTGCCCTGCCTCTCAAATTCTTCATATCAGAGAGATCATATGATAATTGTCTTTCTCTGATTGACTTATTTCGCTTAGCATAATACCCTCTAGTTCCATCCATGTCGTTGCAAATGGCAAGATTTCATTTCTCTTGATGGCTGCATAGTATTCCATTGTGTGTATATATATATATATATATATATAGCACATCTTTATCCATTCATCTGTTAATGGACACCTAGGTTCTTTCCATAGTTTGGCTATTGTGGACATTGCTGCTATAAACATTCCGGTACACGTGCCCCTTCGGATCACTACATTTGTATCTTTAGGGTAAATACCCAGTAGTGCGATTGCTGGGTCATAGGGTAACTCTATTTTCAACTTTTTGAGGAACCTCCATACTGTTTTCCAGAGTGGCTGTACCAGCTTGCATTCCCACCAACAGTGTAGGACGGTTCCCCTTTCTCCGCATACAGGATAACTTCTTTATGGACACTTAAATTGTTCCCATTTTTTACCTCTTATGAAAAATGATGCTGTGCGTATTTGCATGCAAGTCATCAGGCAGATATATGTTTTTGTTTATCTTGCATAGATTTCAAAGAGTGGAATTGCTGGGTTATATGGTAAGTTGAACTTTAAGAAACTGCAAAACTTTTTCCCAAAGTAAGTATACAATTTACATTCTTACCAAGAATGTATGAGGGTTCCAGGCTTTCATATTCTCTCTCACACTTAGTATTGTCAGTTTACTTGTCACATTCTTGTGGCCTTGTAGTGGTAATTCATTGTAGTGGTATTTCATTTTTCTCTTTTATGAATAATGCTTTTGGTGCCCTATCTAAAAATTCTTTGCCTAACGCAAAGGTCACAGATATTTCCTCCTGTGTTTTCTTCTAGAAATTTATAGTCTTAAGCTTTACACTTAGATCTACTTTGAGTAAATTTTTGAGTGTGGTGTAAGATAAGAGGCTTAGTTCATTCTTTCGTATGTGGATATCCAATTCCCACAGAATTTGTTAAACAGATTATTCTTTCTTGAATTGTCATGGCATCTTTGTCAAACTCACGAAACAAACTGAGGGTGGCTGGGGGGCAGGGGGGTAGGGATAGGGTGGCTGGGTTATGGACATTGGGGAGGGTATGTGCTATGGTAAGTGCTGTGAAATGTGTAAGCCTGATGATTCACAGACATGTACCCTGGGGCAAATAATACATTATGTGTTAATAAAAAATAAAAAAATTTTTAAAAAAAGACAAAAAAAACCCTAACTCTAAAGAAGTTTATTTCTTGATTTTCTTATTTCATTGATTTATGTGGTTATGGTTATACCAGTTCCACCCTATCTGATACTTTAAGTTTCGAAATTAAGTAGCATAAATGCTTCAGCTTTGTTCTATTTTGAAATTGTTTTGGCTATTCAGGATCCTGGGCTTTTTGTTTGTGGGAAGATTTTTAAATGGGAATTTGATTTTTTATTTATTGTAAGTTTATTCAGATTTTCTATTTATTTTGAGTCAGTTTTGGTAACTTTTATCTTCTAGGAATGTATCCATTTCATTCAAGTTGTCTAGTTTGTTGGCGTGAAGTTGTCAATATTCCCTTATTATCCTTCTAATTTTTGTAGGATCTATAGCGATGTCTCCTCATTCATTCCTGATTTTGGTGTTGCATGTATTCTCCTTTTTTCTTTATCATTCTAGCAGAGGTTTATCTGAGTGAGGCCTCACTCAAAAGGTTTTACTGATCTTTTTCTAAGACCCAACTTTTGTGTCATTGATTTCTCTGTTTTTCTACTTTCTGTTTCATTTATTTCTGCTCTTTGTTTTGCCCTCTTTCTGCTTGCGTTAGTTTAATTTGCCTTCTTCCCTCTGGTTTCTTAAGATGGAAGTGTACATTATTTGTTTTATACTTACTTATTTTCTAATAATTCAAGTTTAAATTTTACATTTCCTTTTAGTACTTTAGCTGCATTCCATAACATTTGTTGTATTTCCTTTTCATTAAGGTAAAAATTGTTTCTAATATCCCTTGTGATTTCTTCTTTGACCCCTAAGCTTATTTAGAAATATGTTGTTTAATTTCCAAATATTTGATGATTTCCCAAATCTCATTCTGTTGTTGATTTCTGCTTTAACTTCATGTTGATCATAGAACATATTTTGAGTAATTTCAGTCTGTCTAGATTTATTGAGTGTAATTTTATTGCCTAGCATATGGTCTAGCCTAGAAAATGCACCATTTATGTTTTGTTTGTTTTTGTTTTGTTTTTTAAAAGATATTTATTTATTTGAGAGAGAGCAGGATGAAGGGCAGAGGGAGAAGCAGACGAGCAGGGAGCCTGATGTGGGACTCGAACCCAAGACCTCAGGATCTCCCTTAAGGAGAAGGTGTGGTTATAGAACATTGGATGGTGGAGAAATCCTTTGAATTACCTGGCCCAGAGCTGGTCCATAGTTACTGGGCAAAGAGGAAACCATCCTCCGATCTGTGGATGAGCTGAGGCTGGTTGGTGGGCACACAGAAGGAGTTGGGATGTTGGGAACTTGCTCATTGGTAAGGCAGTGCATGATTTAGAGCATGCAGTGTTTGTGTTGGGAGGATTTCTGTTAACAGCCCTTTAGGATGCAGGCAAGCTCAGGCTGGTGGATGAGGCTGAAGCCATCTGTATTCTGCTAGTGCAAAGGTGGAAAAGTACGGTGCCTGCATAGGAAGACCTGGAGGAAACAACCCTCTGAGATAGAGGCAAGTCAAGGCTGTTAGGTGGGTGTGCAGAGTGAGTAGGGGTACTGTCCTGGTACGTACGGTGTTTGAGTTGGTACTGCCATGGTACATAGTCACTAAGCTCAGGCTGGGGTTTGAGGTTGCTGAGGCACTGAGTGTTCCACATGTGTGTGGTATGGTAAGCACTCTTAGGAGTCCCCACACATATGTATTACAAATAAACCATGTAATGGGAGAAAGAAAAATTAAATGACTGTACATTGGAAATTAATAGAACCAGGAACCAGGTTACTGGAACCAGGAAGAGAAAGGTGATTTCTCTTCCTGGTCTTCCAGTGTTCTCTAACGACAAGGTGTAATGTCATATTCAATGTGAAAAAAAGAGTCCAGTGCATTATCACAGAGCAGGTACTGACGGGTGAATTTGGAGCTGAGTCGCACTGCACTACAATGATAGTTGTATTGTTATTCTCCTTTATGTGATGAGTCATTTGTCTCTTTGTCTTTTATCAGTTTGACCATGATGTGTTTTCTTCTTGTGGGGCTCTGATTTCTTTACTTAGCTTTCCTTTTCTTTTTACATTTTAATTCAGATTTTTTATTTTGGCTTCCTAGGTTACTCCTGTGTCTGCATAGTTTAGTGGTTAGCCAATGACTGGTCAAAGCTTTTGCTTGGATGCTAGAGCCTGAAAGGCTTGTGCCTTCTGTAAATGGATAAGTGCATGGGTTGGAGAGTGCTTTCAAAATTTAGCCATTTTCAACTCTGCCTTGGCTTTTATTTTCTGTAGCCTTATTGCATATTCCATGTATGCTTGTTGCCATTCCCGTCAGTGATGCGTAGAGAGCTTGGGCCTTCTCTCCCCTCCCCTCCACGTGCATGCAGTCACCCAGTCAACTGGGGTTGTGAGGAGAGCTTATCCAGTCCCCCTATGGTTCTCTCATTTCCAGATCTCCTGGTTAAATTTATGGCTCGTCCACTGATTTTTCCCTCACTCCAGCCACAATTGCAACCTCTGGCTAGAGAGCTGTGTGATTTCTACCAAGTTGTTTCCTACCAAGTTTATTCACTTTATTGGAAACACTGCTGGGTATGGGCTTTTGCCCTCTGCCTCAAATCAAATCTATCTTTTCTGGCAGCAGAGCTACTGGCTGTCACAGCCAGCCTCACCTTGGCAGGACTACTGCATAGAGGAAGATACAAACAACCGCAGCCAGTAAGGCTGCTGTTTCCTCCTTTCTTATCTAAGTTCTACTAGCTTTTATTTTTTTTAGATTTATATTTATTTATTTGTCAGAGAGATGGGGAGAGAGCACAAGCAGGGGGAGCAGCAGGCTGAAGGAGAAGCAGGCTCCCCGATGTAGAATTCGATCCCGATATAGGACTCAATCCTAAGACTCTGGGATCATGACCTGAGCAGAAGGCAGACACTTACCCAACTGAGCCACTCAGGCATCCCTCTACTAGCTTTTATGAATCAGTGCTTCTCAGTTTATTTGCCTTTGGTCCATTTTCAGATCCTCAAAATGGTTGTTTTTGACAGTTTTGTCCAGTTTTATTATAGTTTTATGGGAGAGCACACTCCCATAACCGCAAGTCCCGTATTTCAAATCGTTTGAAAACTTTAACTCATTTGGCATTTAGTATTAGTGTTGAGATTGTCCCAGTGTAGTATATGATAATGTCAGGAATTCCCAATGATATCTGTTTAGAATTTTAACTTCTTAATCTAAGCAATATAAATTAGATTAAGCTTTTAATATAAATTATGATACAATGTGCTTATAGTCTTCTCAAACATTTTGTTTAGGAAATTGCGATGTGATGACCCCAATGGTTGATATACTTATGAAACTTTTTCGAAATATGGTGAATGTGAAGATGCCGTTTCATCTTACCCTTTTAAGTGTGTGCCTCTGCAACCTTAAAGTATTAAATACTTCTAAGAAAGGGACTATTGATTATTATTTAACACCATCATTATCAACAACTTCACGGTCTGGCAAGCGCAGTTTTGTAAGTACACTCTTGTTGGACTGGTGTGGTTAAATTACAAATCTAAGTTTGTGTTCCATTGATACAATTTAGAGATTCTTTTGGATGATATTGTTTGAATGCCTTACTTGTGTATATTACCTCTCATATTATGGTTGTTAGCCATAACTGTACTGTACTGTGATCTAAGAAGGAAACATAAGCATGACTGGATAAAAGAGAAAACCATTATGGAGGTTCCTTGTTTTGGAAGTGTTAAAACATTTTATAGCAACAGGAATATGATTAGCTAATAAGTATGAAAATATTTCTAGATACTGGAAATAAAATTTTTGTCTATTAATTTATACATAAGCTACCAGCGTTCCCCCAGTGTTTTTGTTAAAGTATTTAACTTTTCTTGGTTTTGAAATTACATTGAAATTTGATAGCAAGATTGATATATGACTACTCATTCTACAATTGTAGAAATTAAGAGTGTGGCAGTAGAGAAGCCAGAAGCCAGTCATATTTTCAAGTGACTAAGGCAAAACCTTATATAGATGGCCATTTAGCAAATTTCTAGTTACTAGATATGGGATGCTTTAAAAAATAATCATATTTTACTAAATTGTGCTTGCCTACAGTTAACTCTTAATTTAAAATGTTTTTATTATTTTCTTTGTTTTAATGTTTAATCAGTATAATTTCAGTAGTATTTTCATTTATTTATGTATTTATGTATTTATTTATTTATTTATTTTTACTATTTTCAATTACATTTCAGTTTAAAATGAGAACAGAATACTGTTACAGAAATAGTGAATCAGTACTCTCTTCAAATGACTTTTTCCTGTGGCCCTTTTTATTCCCTTTATTAACTGAAATTTAAAAAGGAGTTTGCTTTTTACCTCTTATTTGGTAGAATCAGAATTATAAGTCTTTAATTTGTAGTGGTATTAGAGAGGTAAACATAGCAAAAGTACCTTGTATAGGTCTGGCATACAGTAAATATAGTGTCCCAGATCTCTTCTCCTTTTACTTTTTTTTCAGTTACTGTTGTGTTGATGTTTCCTAAGTTATATTTGATTGTGTATACATTTTTCTGGTGCTTAAAACCAGAGGGAAAATTTAAATGGAAAATTTACATAGAACAATTATGCAAATTAAAACTGAAAGTGTCTTTAAATTTTTATTTTATGTAAATATAAACAGTGTTATATCTTCATATTGGCATTGGATTTTACCATAGAAATATATTTTTTTCTTTCTGTTAAATGTTACACTTCAGAATAGAGATTTCAAGAAAACCAGCCCTTGATGATCTATGCATATATATATATTTTTAGATACCCATAGGCGAATCATTTACTTTTCTAGGCTACCTTTCCCTTATTCATAGAATTGTAAATTTGAAAACACATTGTTAAGGTACTTTCCAAGTTTCCAAACACATACCTATCTTCTGGCTCAATGCTATCTAGGAAGGAAACCTCTTCCTAGAATAGTGAATAAAGATGCACACAATAGTGTGACTAATTGTGGTGGATTTATTATCTCTAGGTGTTTGGAACTGGCCAAAAGGAATGAAATTATTGAGTAGATTAGAAACGTGTTGGTCAGATAATGGCTATAGTACTCTTCAGCGGCATGAGTATTTAAAAGATATCAGATATCTTAATTACTCTGTTATTCTTGTGTTCTAGAAAATGAAAGACAGTCATATGGAAGATTTTTCCAAAGACAAAGAAACAAATTGGGATTTTCTACCATCTGGAAGAATTGAAAGTACAAGAACTGGGGAGGCTCCACTAGATACTAATTTTTCTAAAGAAAAAGACAGTGATGAATTCCCATTCTGCTCACTTCCTGAAGGTATT
This sequence comes from Potos flavus, assembly GCA_028534135.1. Lineage (NCBI taxonomy): Eukaryota > Metazoa > Chordata > Mammalia > Carnivora > Procyonidae > Potos > Potos flavus. The sequence goes on along the minus strand of CM052889.1, from coordinate 18,175,269 downwards.
GACCAAGAAGTCTTTAAGCAGCTTCCAGTAGATATTCAAGAAGAAATCCTTTCTGGAAAATCTGGAGAGAAAGTTCAAGGCAAAGGAAGCTTAAGTTGTCCATTACATGCTTCTAGAGGAGTATTATCTTTCTTTTCTACAAAACAAATGCAAGGTAGTCCCTTAAATCCTACAGATCATTTATCCAATAGTAAAGAGATATCTGTATCTCCCTGTGAACCAGGAACATCAGGTTTAAATAGCAGTAGTTCCTCTTCTCCATGTAGCCAAAAGGATTATTCACATTATATAGACAGTAGATTAAAAGATGAACGAATGAGTCAAGGACCTAAAGAATCGCAAGGATTTCATTTTTCAAATACAAACCCTGCTGTATCTATTTTCCATTCATTTCCAAATTTGCAGAGTGAGCAACTCTTCTCCAAAAACCGCACTACAGATAGCCATAAGGAGCCAATAGTGACAGTCTCTCATCATGAAAGACTTACGGAAAATAAAGAGCAAGATTCTAGTGATGAGAAAATTACCTTTCCTTCTGACGTTGATCCTAAAGTTTTCTATGAACTACCAGAAGAGGTACAAAAAGAGCTGTTGGCAGACTGGAAGAGAGCAGGGTCAGATTTCCCCATTGTACATAAATAAGCATATTCAGAAAAAAAGGTCTAGAAAGCAAAGGAAAGGCCATTGTTCTCAGATTTAGCAGTTCATTAAGCTCCTCTAAATTAAACACTAATAGATATTCAATAATGTAGAAATCCAATATAAAGTGTTCTAGATAAAAGTAAGTGTAGTTATGGGAAGTAAATTCTGGCACAAGGCATAAAAATATTCATTAACAGAAGAAATAATGTAAAATTATCTTCTTATTTCTAAAGTTATTTTATATTGCTTTTCAATAAAAAGAATATCATGGTTAGTATTAATACATTTCCCATAAATGGGGGGAAGGGGAAGATATATACATCATGTGTAAAAAAAATAGACTAGCCAAATCATTGCTATGACATAGCAAAGACAATTTTTTACTGTGAAATATGGAATGTCTCAAGAAATTCAGCCCATTAGGAAGCTTCCAAATAAGAAATTCTACTGCCAACTACTAAAACCACAGATCTCTCTTAAGTTGTATGTACCACTTAATATGTTTTTTAAAAAATACCAAAGCAGTGTATGTCCAATTAATGCTTTTGAGTACACCAGAGCCTTCTACAGTGCCTAGGACATAGAAGGCACTCCGTAATTATTGAATGAATGGTGTGGCCAGGGCCAGGTGGGAAGTTGGGCAGGGGAGTGTACATGTTGTAGAGAACTAGAAGAAACTCTCCATCCAGGTAGATTAAGGGAAGAATGGACATCAGAAAGGCAATGTGATAGGTTTTTAAGAAGGCTGGGTAATGGGGTGCTTGGGTGGCTCAGTTGGTTAAGCGGCTGCCTGAGGCTCAGGTCATGATCCCAGAGTCCTGGGATCAAGCCCTGCATCGGGCGCTCTGCTCAGCGGAGAGCCCGCTTCTCCCTCTCCCTCTGCCTGGAGCTCTGTCTACTTGTGCTCACTCTCTATCTCTCTGTCAAATAAATAAATATTAAAAAAAAAAAAAAAAAAAAGGATGCTGGATAATGGGAGAAGCCTGTTTCCTTCTGGCTAGTCTGTGTAGGGTTTTAAAGTAATGATTAGATGTTTTTGTATCTTCTTATTTTTGGAGATGAGATTAAGGATGTCATATCCACAACAAATATACACAATTACTACGTTGATGGGTATTCTCATTTTCCCATTGTTAATTGCCTTCCCCTTTTGCCTGCAAGGTTAAAAATTGGGTATAAAATTGTGGACATCTTATAATTTGTAAGACGTAAGTTTCTAGAACACATCAAAGTATACCTCTGCACTGATTCAGAAGAGTCCTGTTCTCGAGTTTATAACCTTTGCAGATACAATCTAAAGAAAAGATAATAAAAATAAAGTATACAAATGTGAATAAAGAGTAATGGAAAGATACTTTCTTTTAAGTAAGAAGGTTTAACTTAGTTTTAGATTTCTTGAAATTTGAAAATTTCCTAACCAAGGATTTTTAACAGAAGTTTGGGGTTATCAAAAATAATAACTTAGAGCAAGAACATCAAAACTTATTCATATGCAAATATTTTTAATTCATATGCAAATCTTTAGTGCTCTGGATCAAGGACTATGGAATTTTCTACATGTAGTATACTGGTAAGGTTGTTAAACTGGTAAAAAGGATATATTATTTTTTTAGATAATACATTTAAAAAAATTTCTAATAATCCTTGTATTATTTCAGCCAGAAATTATTAAACAGCTAGAAAGGTTTAAAAAAAAGGTTAAGAGTTAAACAGTTTTGGCCAGTTTAAAAAGAGAATAAAATAGTAGTTAAAAGTCCATTTTCTGAAGTGAGCGTACAGGGGGTATTATCACAGCCTTGTTATTTATTCTGTGGCTTTAACTTAGCCTTTCAACATCTTTGTGCCTCTGCATTCTGACTTTTTAGTTTATCTTTATTTCCATCTCCTTTTAATCCTTGTTTTTTTTCCTTTGGTGTTCCACAGATTACTATAATGTTTGGAGATGTAAATTTCCTTTTTATCCTCAGTATATGCTGGCTTCTTGTTTCTTTCAATTCATGTTAGTTCTGTAAGACATTTGGCCACTAGTTCTTCAAATAGTGCTTTTCTATTCTTCCAGGACTCTGATTGCACAAATGATGGACTTTCTTATTCCATCCTTCATGTCCCTTAATCTCATAGTTTTTGTCATCTTGTTTATCTGCTGCATTTTGGTTAATTTCATCAGCTCTGTTTCTCGTTCGTTAATTTTTCAGCATTGTCTGATCTACTGTTTAAAATACTAATGATGGTTTTAATTTTAATAATTATATTTTTCATTTGATTCTTTTTCTAATCTTCCCATTTATTCATTATAGCCTTTTATAAGTCTGTTTCTAATTTTTAAAAACTCATAAATATTTTATATTCTATTTTTGATCATTTCAATATTTTAAGTCTTTATAAGTCTTAAGTTTTTGGATATTGTCGTGTACCTGTTGATTAGCCTATTTCCTTGAGTGTGTGGCTGAGCTTAGTCTGTAGGAGGACGAAGGACCAAAATTGTGCATGTTTCCCTCCAGATACGATTTGCATTTGCTTCCAGTGAGTCAGTACGAACCCATTTGGTATCACTGTAGCCCTCTGAAGGTCCTTCCTGAATGCAGTTGTCTTAGTTTGTCTTATTTTCAGCTTCCTGACCTTGCTACTGTCCTAAGGTTTTGTCTCCAAAGGTTAATTGCAGGCATTTGCTGTCAGGGTGAACCCCACCTTTCAAGTTTGCTTTTTGCCTGATGCTTCCTGTTCCTTTCCTGCTTTTGTTTCAGCTCAATTTTTTTCCCTTATATAGTTCAACCAACAATGAATTAAAAAGTCTGTTTTCTCTGGAATCTAGTATTTTGTATTGAAGGAACTCTTTTTTTTTTTTTTTTTTTTAAGATTTTATTTATTTATTTGTCAGAGACAGAGTGAGAGAGAGATCACAAGTAGGCAGAGAGACAGGCAGAGGGAGAAGCAGGCTCCCCGCTGAGCAAGGAGCCCGATGTGGGACTCGATCTCAGGACCCTGGGATCATGACCTGAGCTGAAGGCAGCTGCCCAACCAACTGAGCCACCCAGGAGTCCCTGTATTGAAGGAACTCTTAAGAGTATTTGTCCCACCGTAGTCCAGAAGTGCAAATCTATTTGGATTTTTTTTTTCCATATTATTTGTGCTTTGGTTTTTCTCTTTTTCTGTGCTATGATTCTTTCCCATCCTTTTTCTCATCCTGTTTTTGGATTACTTGAATTTTAAAAATATAATTTTAAATAAATATTTTAAATACATTTAAAATATATTTTCCCTTGACTGATTTGAAATGTAAACATTCTAAGTACTCTTGATTACCCTTAAAAATTTAACATGCCTAACATCTACAAATGGTAAATATATGTACCTCCTTCCAAACAAGATAAAGATGTTAAAATATGTTAATTTTAATTCCTCTAGTTCTTTATTAACCTCCAAAATGGATATTATTTGTATTTTATAGAGTTAATGTTCAGGTTTGTGCACATGTTTATCTTTTTTTTTTTTGCTCACCTTTTTTACTTGCATCTCATACATTCATTCCTTCAAAGTAGAATTCACTTTCTGAAACTATGTCTTTAAAACTGGATTTTGAGCTGACTTCTTTGGACTGTTTTAAGATATTCACTTTAATCTTTGGAGATCTGCAGTTTTTATTATATGTCTAGCTACAGATTTCTTTTTATTGTGATTGGGATTTAGGTGCTTCCTGAATCTGCAGGTGTATGCCTTCATCAAATCTGGGTTAATTTCAATATTTACAAATATTTTATTGTGAAATATATATGCAGAAAGTGCATAAGTAAGTTAATGGGTAATTATAAGCAACAATTATGTTACTAGGTCAAGAAATAAACCATATCAAGTGATCAGGAAGTCCAGAGGTTTTTTGTTTGTTTGTTTTTGGTTATGTAACTGAACTCAAGAGGTTCCCTGTTGGGGGTTGAACATCACTTTGAACACAACCCAAGAAAATGTTGAAAGCAAAGAACTTTTTATTGCTTGTTACAAGTAAGAAGACAGGGAGGTAGCTTACAAAGAACTGTCTCACCATGCTGTTAGTGCAGGAAGCTTTTATTCAGTGTAAGGGTGGGAGCAGGGAGCTTGCACAGGCACTTCTAGTTCAGTTGTTCATGCCTAACGTGTCAAGGGGCTAGTGCATACGTCATATGTTCAAAAACTGGCAGAAACTCCACCTATAAGATCTCACCTATAAGGAGATCTTAGTGTTATAATAAGCTAAAGGTAACTTTAGGACAACTCAGGGAGGCTTCTGCCCTGGTCCTCAGCTGCAGTCCAGCTCAAACTAGCTCAGACATGGGGCTCACAGGTGAGACACACCTAGCAAGGGACTATCAGGTGAAACACCTAGTCCAGCTTCTACTTGGCTCGAACTGTTGGTTCTGCAAAACAAAACACATTCCTTCCCTACTTTTGTCCCTTCCCCCTCCTCCCTTCTGCTGAGAACTTTTAGCTCTCTTTGAGTAACTTTCCATTGCATCCTAGCTAACAGTTGTTTTATTTTTAAATTTAGATATAATTGACATTATTTCAGGGGTATAATATAATTATCCGGTATTTGTATATATTGTAAGTCTAGCATCTGTCACCATTCATAGTTACAAAAATTTTTTTCCCCGTGATGAGAACTTCCAAGATCTAAGGAAGTCCAGAGTTTTTCTTAGGGTTTTATCATGTTGGGAGGGTTTAGTAAATCATTGACCTTGTGGTTAAACTCAGTCTCCAATTCCCCAGGGCTCCTACCCTCCCAGGAGGTCAGGATGGCTCAAAAGCTCAACATTCTAGTCATGTGGTGGTCTTTCTGGTGTGGGCTATAACAATCCTAAGCCTTACTGTTGGCATAAACTATCTAGGGCCGCCCATGAGTCACCTCATTAGCATATACCATGATGAATAAAAAAGACACATTGGGAAATTCTGAGCGTTTTAGGAGCTCCATGCCAGGAATCGTGGACAAAGACCGGATAAATTCTACTGCAGAATATTTTGAAATAAGTCTTGAGATGTTTTATGACCCCATATGTGCCCTACCTTAGTAAATGTTCCGTGTGCACTTGAATATGTGTTTTGCTGTTGGATGGAATATTGTATAAATTGTCAATTAGTTTTATTTAGTTAGTGTTCAAGTCTTCTGTATCCTTACTGATATTTTTGTGCATTAATTGAGAAAAGAGTATTCAAATCTCCAACTATAATTATAAGTGTATCTTTTTCTCCTTGCAGTTTTTAATCAATTCTTGCTTTATGTTATTTGAAGACACATTCAGCGCTATTATGTTTTGAGGAATTGACCCCTTTATCATTCTGAAATGACCTTTAACGTTAATAAATTCTTTGCTCTACAAACTTGTTTCTTCATAAGAGCCACTATAGCTTTTTAAAAAAGTAATGTTAGACTAGTGTCTTTTCCCATCCTTTTAACCTATTTATATGTTTACGTAAAAAATGATGTTTTAGGGGATTATACAACAGATAGTTGGGTCTTGCTTTTTCATTCCATCTGATATCTTTGCCTTTTAATTGAGGTCTTTTGACCATTTAACATGGTGACTGATAAAATTTTGTTTAAATCTACCAGTCTACTATTTATTTTCTATTTTTCCCCATGTGTTCTTTGTCCCCCCCCCCTTTTTTTTTCCTCTTCAGGCTTTTACTGGGACTGAATATTTCTTTTTTAATCATTATTTATCTCCTTTATTGGCTTGTTACCTTTGCTTTGCTTAGTGGTTGCTTTAGGGTTGATATTATATATCTCTAACTACTACTTTATGTTCAGGAGACTTACACCAATGTACTTCCATTTCTCCCCAGCTGGCCTTTATGCTATTGTTACCATACATTTTACTCCTCCATACATTGTAACCCCATAATATGTTTTTAAATTATTTTTATTTTTTCTTTATACAATCAAATTTTAAAGATTTTATTTCTTTGTCTTAGGGAGAGAACATGCATGTGGGCAGAGAGAGGGAAGAGGGACATAGAGGGAGAGAGAAGGAAAGGGAGAGAATCTCCAGCAGACTCCACACTGAGCATGGAGCTCAAAATGGGGCTCAGTCTCACAATCTTAAGCTCATGACCTGAGCTGAAACCAAAAGTCACTTAACCCAACTGAGCCACCCAGGCACCCCTGTACAATCGAATTTTAAAAAGAGATTTAAAAATAGGGGGAAAATGCTATTAAATATACCCACATTTCTGGTACTCTTCATTTCTTTGTGTAGATCCACATTTCCATCTGGTATCTTTTTTTTCCTGCCTGTTAGACTTTCTTTAACATATTTTCTAATGCAAGTTTGCTGGACATGAATTCTTTCAGCATTCCTATGGCTTATGTCTTTCTTATGTTTTTATTTTACCTTTATTTTTTTGAAGATAGTTTTGCTGGGTCTAGAATTCTAAGTTGTATGTGTTTTTTTTAATGGGAGAAGGAAGGGTTCTAGTGGCCTTTAAGGTTTTCTCTTTATTACTGGTTTTAAGATATTTGATTATGATATTCTTTGGTATAGTTTTATTCATGTTCGTTGTGCTATTTGTCAAGTTTCTGGAATCTCTTAGTTTATAGTTTTCATCAAATTTGGAAACATTTCAGCTATTGTTTATTCAAATATTTTGATGCCCCCACCCTCTTCTTTGGTGACTTGAATAAAATATTGCCAGGGTGCTTCAAATTGTTCCATAGCTCACTGATACTCAGTTAATTATTTTTTCAGTCTTTTTTTTTCTCTCTCTCTGTTAACTTTTGATTAGTTTTCATTGCTCGGTCTTCAAGTTCACTAATTATTTCTTACATAATTTGTCTGCTGTTACTTCTATTCAGTATGGTTTTCGTGTCAGACATTTTGTTTCTTTAGATATCCGATTTGGGTTGTTTTTGTATCTTCCATGTCTGTACTTTTAATATACTCAATTTTTCCTCTACCCTCTTGAATATGTGGAATATTAATATTAATTGTTTTGAGGTCTTTTCCTCCTAACTGATATCTGTGTCATATTTGCAACTCTTTCTGTTCATTTGCTTTTCTCCTCATTATGGCTCATATTTTCTGCTGTATACATGCTTGGTAATTTTTTTTAATGAAGTTTTTTTAAGATTGTTTTTTATTTATTTGAGAGAGAGTACACAAGCTAGGGGTGAGGGACAGAAGGGGAGGGAGAAGCAGACTCCCTGCTGAGTGGGAAGCCCAACTTGGGGCTTGATCTCAAGACCCTGAGATTATAACCTGAGCCACCCAGGCCCCATAAAATGTTTTGCAGTAGTTGTGAATTTTGCCATGTTGCATAATGGGTATTTTTGCTTTTCTGTAAATATTCATAAGCTTTGTTCTTGGTCACTTTAATGGATTATTTTATTAGGTGCAACCAGAGCAGCATTTAGTCTAGGTACAATGTTACCCCACTACTGAGGCAAAATCCTTCTGAGGACTATATTATATGCCCTGTGATTTGTGAGGAGGTTTTCTGCTCTGGTCATAACATAAAATATCTCTGATCCTACGTGGGTTCAGGAGATAGCTCTCTGCTTTTTTCAGGTGTTTCCTTCCCCAATGTTGGGTAATTTCTTCATATGCATATACTAATCAGTACTCAGTCGAAGACTCAAGAGGTATTCTGTGCAGCTCTCACCAGTACTCTTCTCTATGAACTCTAGTCACCTTGGTGCCTCTACACTCCTGACTTTGTCTTCCCAGCTCACAGGAGACTGCTAGGTTCTCTCTGACATCCCCCTTCCAGGACTCCACCTTGGAAACTCCTTCAGAAAAGTAAGCTAGGGCAGTTGTCAGACCTCATTTGCAGACTTTTCATTTCTGCTGTTTATATATATTTTTGAGAGTAATTTCTCATTCTCTAAATGTTCCTTTCTACAGTATCCTGTTCTTATTTCTTGGATACAGTATCTTCTTATCTCTCTAAAGTTGTTACTGATAGAACTTTCCAAGATTTTGTCTTATTACTACATAATCTCTCTTGAAGTTGATTTTGTTTGATTAAGTTTACAGGACTAAAAACCTAATGAGAAGCTCTGGTAGTTTTGGTAGGACCTAATAAACTTTTGAGTTCCATGCAGGATGATCTGTCTGGGCTGCTTTTTGGGGAACTCCTGATGTTGGTATCACTAGATCTTTCCTTTGGGGCTGGTTATGTTTCTCAGAGATGATGCTTAAGGTATCCTGCTTAGTTTATGGCTGCCTGGCTGCCTGTGTTATAGGAACAAAGTTGGGAAGGGAGAACCGAAAATTTCAGCATGCAGTATACATAGGATTATTTAATCCTGTTCTTCATATACTTCCCAGGTTCTCAACTAGGCATTGTCCAGTTCAAGAGAACATCTGTTTTACAGAATAAACCTCCAGTTCTCTGTTGGAATTAAGACAATATAGGGGTATGATTTTCAGTTAGTTTTTATCCACTCCTCTTTACCAAGTGATGTTAGCATCACATTGTTAATGTAGCATGAGTCCTTTGGGAGAAAATTAGATTTTATCAGTTAGATGTAATCTCACGATTTTTGAAAGGTGAAAAATGCAACAAAATTTACACGGTGAAGGTGAGATGGAGTCCTGCCCATTTTGAATATTTTCTGCTGACAAGGCTGTGCAAACATGAGTCATTTTTGTAATGATATTGCTCAGTCTATTCTCTAGTTTTCTGGAGATAGAATTGTTATGGAGATGGTGACTGGACTCTGTTCCAGTGCCTAGTCACCAATTCATAGATGTCAAGAAGTATTTGTGGAAGTAAAAGTAATGATTTCCTGATGTTTGAATTACAGCTGTAATGTATGTTCTTGCAATATTTCCAATGTAGACTGAGAGGTAGTAGCTCTTCTGGCAGGATGCCTCCCTAGTATTCTGGGAGACATCCCTTGGCCAAGAACCTGCCCATCCAACAATGTTCTTGGTACCAATTTAGCTGTTTTAAATCCATCCTTTTCTACTTAAAATAGAAAAACTTCTGTACTGTTCCTAAAATGATAAAGTTCTATTTCATTTTCTTAAAAACTACTTGAACCTTTTCTTATGCTCTGTATTAAATTAGTTTATTAATCCTGTCTTTATTTTAAACATAGCCATGTTAATTCTGTATTAGGTAATACAAATGTTTGAATTCTTTGGTGGAAAACTCTAATTCTTTGTCTTATTATTTCTTCTAGCAACCTATTCATGCTAGTCTTTTTTCTCAGGTATTCTGTGATTTTTGGATTGTGGGCTCACAATTGTTGGGCTTTATTTGTGAGACTCCTATAAGATTTGGATACCAATGTGTCCCTCCAAAAAGTATTTACACTTGCTTCTGCCAGCCCTTTGGGAAACCATAACCGTAGACCATTTTAATTTCTCATCTGTACAGTTAAACCCTAGATCTGGACAGATCGTGGGCATGGTTTTGCAGGCGATATTTTTACCTTTTCCCCTAAATCCATTCATTTGTCTTTTATTTTATGGTTGGATTATTTTTTCTAATTCACCATTTTACTGAGTGGATAGTCCTGTGAGGTTCCTGAGCCATCTCATCCCAATTACCTGCCTTGAATGGGCCCAAAGTTTTGTCCTTTGTCTATAAACTTAGATTGATTCATTTTGTTTTCTTATTTACTACATTTCTCTCTTTTGCATACTGTTTCCACTTGTAAATAAATGATTAAGTTGTGTGAAATTCACTCTCACTTGTTATCTCACAGTATTAACCTGTACTTTTTTTTTTGGAACAGAGATATAATCTCCATATATAACCTTGTTCTCCTATCAAGTTGATTAACATTAACAAAATAGTCTTACAAAGAGCTCTGCTTTTGATATGTAAAGGTGAAGCTCTCATAATTTGGCGATATTTGGGTATCCTTTCTTAAATTGTATTTATTATATATTAGATATATTAAAATTTAAGATACTGAAAAAATATTTTTAAAATATGCTGAAATATTTTGAGAAAACTAAACTTCTTTCAAATGTTGTTTTGGTCAGGAAGATGGAACTTCTGTATATATTTTAGGCAAGAAGACTTAATATGGTATATTAGACGGTTACAAAATTATTGCATTGCTAAAGGAGTGGGTTCTGGGCTTGGCCTCTAGAAACACATCTGAGAACTAGACAGAACCAGTCCACTAGGTAAGATGTCTTATTTGAAGCCATTGGTGAAACTGAATTCAAGGAGCTGAAATTAATAGGCTGTCACCACTGCCACTGCTTGACATCTGGAAGGCTGGAGAATAGTTACCTATAATTGTGTCCCAGTAATCAGGAACAAGAAATCAAGAAGATGATGCTGCCTCTGTCATTGACATACCCACCTTTTGGCACAGAAGAATCTGGCAGGTGGACACCGGAACACAGAAGAAAAGCCTCACTTGTCCTTGTCCTTGCTGGCCAGCAGAACCAAAAAAATAGGAAAAATGGCCTCTGCCTCACTCAACTTTCACAAGACATCATCCAATGGTGTAACCTAATTTGCAACTAAAGACTAGGTGCAGTCAACTCCTGGGATGCATGGCTTTTTTAGCTTTCCATCCTCTTTAATTAGAAGCAAGGTAGAACGAAGGTGAGCAAGCCAATACACAGAATCTGTTAGTTATGTATGTGTGTGTGTGTGTGTTTGTGTGCATATATATATAATAGTAATTTATATAGAAATTAAATTATATAATTACTATTGAATATATAATTATATAATAAACTATATAATTATATAAATTATATACATATGTATTCTTTACATGTATGTGTATAATATATGTATATAATATATAATAATTATATAAACTATTGAATTTTTAAAAAGAGGTTACTACAATATGTTTGTGTCATAGTGGCAATTTTTTTATATCATATTACAAACCTGTACTGTGATAAAATTCAGCCTACAGTTGATTTATCTAAACCAAACTTAGGCGGCTACAGATACGTTAAAGTAGAAAAACCTGAGAAGTTGATAGAATATTTAATCTTTAGACTTAGCCAGATTATAGTATTCTAGTTAACTCTCATCAACTTTTTTTTTTTAGTGATTTGTGAAGTTCTTTTTTATTTTTATTTTAAGATTTTATTTATTTATTTGACAGAGATAGAGACAGCGAGAGAGGGAACACAAGCAAGAGGAGTGGGAGAAGCAGGCTTCCTCTGAGCAGGGAGCCCGATGTGGGGCTCGATTCCAGGACCCTGGGATCATGACCTGAGCTGAAGGCAGACACTTAACGACTGAGCCACCCAGGCGCCCCTCAACTTTTTTGATATAATACCCTAGCAGTAAAAAGAATGGGGAGTCATACACTCCCAGTATCTGAATTATTTAACTAGGGATATGAAAGTTTAGCTTTAGTCTTGGTATTCAGCCAAATTTAGTTATTTGGTTTTTGGGCAGTTGAATAATCAACTACTTTAGCATCATTTGTGGCTTTACTGAAATCGTGCATGAAATTACCATATGATTATATAGGTTGCCATCATATCTAATCATTGTTAATGATTCTAGTCATAAAAATAAGTCATCATGTTTAGATTTGTTATTACTATCTGAATATTCAATTTCAAATATAAGTAAGCTTTCCAGATACAATCAAATAAAATCTCATGAGCTTCCTCTTGTAATTCCATCAGAGTATAAATTTGTAATTGTTATTGCAAAGTAAAATGTTGCAGTAAATGATGAGTATGAAAACTATTAATTTTACATAGAAAACAACTTTCTACTTACTGAATAGGGAAAGAGATCGATAATTAGAAGATGTGTGTGTGTGTGTGTAGGTATACAGTATACATACTAGATTATTACTCAGCCATAAAAAAGCACTAAATCTTGCCATTTGTGAAAACACGGACAGACCTAGAGGGTATTATGCTAAGTGAAATAAGTCAAGCAGAGAAAGACTAGTACCATATGATTTCATTTATAGTGGAACCTAAAAAAACAAAATAGACGAAGAAAATAGACTCAGAGAACAAACTGGTGGTTGCCAGAGGGGAGGGAGTTGGGGAATGAGTGAAATAGGGAAGGGGGGGATTAAGAGGTACAAACTTCCAGTTATAAAATAAGTCACAGAGAGGAAAAGTACAGCATAGGGAATATAGTCAGTAATATTGTGATAATGTATGGTGACTACACTTATGGTGGGCACTGAGTAATGTACAGAACTGTCGAATCACTATATTGGATACTTGAAACATATAACCTTGTATGTCAACTGTACTTCAATAATAAATATTTTAAAAGATTGAGTTAATATGCATATTGAGAGAGTCAAAGTACTCAGTAACTATGATGAACATATATTCTTTTTGAGTCAACAAAAAAATGTGTAGTTATTTGTGCTGTGGCATTATTTGGGTAATAGAACCAAACTGGTACTGAAGGTGGGGAGCTGTACAACAAAAACCTGAAGTCTATGCTGTTGGCTTTTGGACGGTGGCAAGGTGAGAAAAGTGTTTGCTGAGGCTGGAATAATGGTGCGGAAACTGCTTTATTAAGAAGCTGTTACGATGCATTTGATAAAACAGCTGTTTGTGCTATCTTAGAAAACAGAAAATAAACCAAATGAACTTTTTGGCTTTGGGCAAGGATGTCTCCAGGCAAAATGAAGAAAGTGCCACCTGGTGGTTTTTAGTTGCATAGGCTAAAAGTACTACTACAAGAAAGTTGAGCTAGAAAGAAAGGAAGGGAGGAAGGGAGGAAGGGGCTGGTTAGGTTGCAAGCAGAAGTTAAAGGTTATATTACATAGAGAGCCAGAGTTACTAAATTGGAAAATGAAACTGTTGTCTTATTTTAGCCAACTCAGCTAGCAAAGTCTCAAATTAAGACATGGGCAAACATCAAACATCAAATCAAGATTATGACTATCAGATATTTTGATAAGACTTCTGAGTTAAGGTGGTACTAAGTAGATCTTCTCAGGTGGACAAAAGCCTAAGGGTGTGGTCCCACAGAAGCCTGATACAAAAGTAGCAATAAGAAAATCTAGAGAAGCTATGTTGATTCCAATTACAGGTATGGCTTTTGGGTGTGTAATGGACCATAACGAGTCAAGAAAGCTCAAAAATTTTAAAGAACGTGGTATTAGCAAAACAACAACTGCTTGGGCTAAACTAAAAGATGATCACGCTATAAAAATGTCTCTTGGCCCTTGACTTTGGCAGGAAGCAGCTTGAGAAAGTTACTCAGCTGCTAACAAGGATCATTTCTTCAAAGAATAAAGGAGGGTGATGGAAAAAGAAGGACATCTCAGGTAGTATAACCAAAAGCTTTGGGGAGCAGTGAGTAAGGGAGCAACTCCCAGAGTGTAATTAGAGATTGGGCTCCAATCAGGAAACATTTCCCTGTTGCCAGAGAAGTAGGCCCAGTAGGGTATCAGAATTGTTAGGAACCAACAGCGACTATAAGCTTCCCTTTCTTTCCCCTTTCCAGTGAACTATTTATTTATTGTGGTTATTCTAATTATTACATATTGGGCATGCCTGTGTGTGTGTGTGTGTGTGTGTGTGTGTGTGTGTGTGTGTGTAGGTAGAGGGGCAGGTAACTTGTCAATCAAGAGGAGCTACATCTGGGTCTGATATATATCACGAAATTTTAGACTTGAGGGCTGATGCTGTGATTGTATGAGAACTTTGGGGGTCCTGGAATGAGCACAGTGAATGTATTTTGCATGTGGGAGAGATGTGATTATGGCCAGAGAGTGAGTGAACCGTCCTAGAACAGTTGCATTAATGGTATCACTTCCCCACCTCTTGTATTCATACCGTTACCATATGACTCAACAGTTTCACTAAAAGGGCAGATTTGATTTCTTTGCTTATTGATTACAAGCTTGGCCATGTGACTTACTTTGCCAGTGGGATGTTAGACTTGAAAAACACAGTGTTTACACTTCCTCCCTTTGCTTTCATCATTAGAACATGCCTGGGCTAGGCTGCTGGAGGATAAGGTGAAGCACAGCCCAGGCTTTCCAGTTGTCCATCCTTTTTCACATGACTCAAAGCCAATTACCAGACATGTTAGGGAGCCCAGCTGGTCCCAGCCTAAATTACCCACAGACTTAACAGATAAAAGTAACAGTTATATGCACCTAAGGTTTTGTGATTGTCTACTATACATTATTATTGTGGTAATTGGTAGTCATATTAATTTATTATACTTGATGAATCCTCTTCATCACAGAGTATACAAAGAAAGTGTTAGTGAAAAAAGTGGTAGTGAAAACATATTTTCTTCTGACCCATTAAATCCCCAAACAACCTTTAAGTGGAGGATAAAACTTAAAACAACTTATTAAAATGATTATTGTAGACTGCCACTTGAACTTGTGTGTTTTATAGTATCAAATATGAATAGTGTTCGCAGGTATAATCTAGTAGCTGACAATACTGAGAAATTATTTTCCCCTTCACTCTCCCAAACTTTAGTGTTGACTTCTAAATTCTTTAAATAAAATTGTAATAAATATTTTTAGATAAAACCTTAGATTTATTATTATATCCCAGTTCATTTTATGATGATGATAATAGGAACTGGCCAAAATTTATTTTTTATTATTGAAGAATAATTGAAGTATAATACTGTATTAGTTTCAGATGTATAACAGTGATTTGACATTCATATACGTTATGAAATAGTCACCACAATAAGGCTAGTTATGATCTGTCACCATACAAAGTTGTTACAATATTATCGACTATATTCCCTATGCTATACATTATATCTCTATGTCTTATTTATTTTATCATTGGGAGATTATACCTCTTAATTCCCTTCACCTATTTTGTCCATTCCTCCACCCTCTCTGCTCTGGCAACCATCAATTTGTTCTCTGTATCTATGTGTCTGTTTGTTCATTCGTTTTGTTTCTTAGATTTCACATGTAAGTGGAATCATATGGCATTTGTCTTCGTCTGACTTATTTCACTTAGCATAATACCCTCTAGGTCCATCCATGTTATAAAAGTTGGAATTTCATGCCTTTTTTTGGCTAATATTCCAACGTGTGTGTGTGTGCATGTATACCACATCTTTTTTATCCATTTGTCTCTTGAAGGACATTTAGGTTGCTTCCATATCTTGGCTATTATAAATAATGCTGCAATCAAACATAGGGGTGCATATATCTTTCCAAATTAGTGTTTTCATTTTCTTTGGGAAAAATACCTAGAAGTGGAGTTGCTGGATTTTATGATAGTTTTATTTTTAATTTTTTGAGGACGCTCCATACTGTTTTCCATAGTGGCTGTAGCAGTGGGCATTCCCACCAACAGTGCACAAGGTTTCCCTTTTCTCCACATCCTCACCAACACTTATAAGTGCAGAATTGCTAAACTATTTTATTTTTCATATTATTTGGATGACAGTGTTATCATCAAACTTTTATATGGAATTTTTATTATTATAATAATGTAATTATTATTTGCATTTACCTAATGACCAGTGATGTTGGATATCGTTTTTTGAACCGATTTGCCGTCTACATATACTCTTCACTGAAATGTCTTTTGTTCATTTTCTAATAAGATTTTAAAGATGTATTTATTTTAGAGATGTGGGAGGGGCCACTGAGGGGGAAAGAGAGAATCTCCAGCAGACTCCCTGCTGAGCAGGAGCCCAATGGGGGAGCTCAATCTCATGACCCTGAGATCATGGCCTAAGCTGAAATCAAGAGTCAAGCACTTAACCGACTAAGCCACCCAGGTGCCCCTCTAATAGGATTTTTTAGTACTACTGAGTTTGAGTTTTGAAAGTTCTTTACATATTCTAGATACAAGTCCTTGACAGAAACACCTTGCAAATATTTTGTTCCAGGCTCTGGCCTGTCTTTTCATTTTCCTCAGAGGGTGCTTCCTAGAGTAGACATTTTAAATTTTGACTGAAGTAACCGTCTACTGTAACAAATTACTACAAATTTGGTGGCTTAAAAAACCCAGAAATGTATTCTCTCACAGTCTGGAGACCAGAAGTCTAAAATCAAAGTGTCAACAGCCTACTCTGAAGGCTCTAGGGGAGAATCTTCCTTGCCTCTTCCAGCTTCTGGTGGCTCTCAGTATTCATTGGCTTGTGGCTGCAAAGCTCCAATCTCAGACTCTACTGCCTCCACCACTGTGTCCCTCTTCTGTACATCTCTTATAAGGACACTTAATGGTTAGATTTGATTTATGAACCCACTTAAATAATCCAGGATGATCTCTTTCTAGGTCCTTAATTATACCTGCAAAGACCCTTTTTCCAAATAAGGTCACATTCAAGGTTCCAGGGATTTGACAAGGACACATCTTTTGGAGGCCATCGTTCAACACACTACAGAGGGGAAAGCACTGGAATACATTGGGTGGGAATGGAGGTGCAGCATCCTTCTGGGTCTTGGTGCCACTGGGGATCAGGAAAGGGCAGTGAGGTGAATAGTGACCCACACTTCTTTGCACTAGCTGGCTAAGTCTTGTTGCCAAGCGGAGGACACAGGACCCCAACTGACACTAACCCAGGAGAGATATCAAAGGACCACTACCTGCTTTTGGGGGGTGGAAGATGGAAAATTAGCTCCCTGCTTGGTCAGCCTATACCACCTGGAAGGGCACTCATAGTGCTACTTCCGCTCAACTCTGTCAGAGCACCACCACCTGCTTCTGTGGGATGGAAACAAAGTAGAGGGTAAGATCATCTGTCTGCTGCGCCCGCACTGAAACCAAAGAGTGAGTGGGCACAGGTTTTAGGCTGATGTTTGGCTGCTGTAGATCTCGTTCCATTGGGCCACGCTTTTGTTCATAGCTACTCCTACAGCTATGAGGAACAGGCTTTTTCTTGAAGCTTTTGTTGTCGTTCCTGCCTGGTAGTGGTTCCAGGTTCCTGTCTGGAATATATGGAAGGCAATGAGACCCTGACAATGACTGCTATGTCATTCCCCAAGTCCTAAGGTCCCTAAGCAGTTTGCTGCCTTCTTTTTACATATGCTTGAATCTTCGTGTGCTTATATGCAGAGTCTTTTGGTTTTAAGAGGAAGGATTTGGGAGGAATAGGTTACTACATCTTGGCCAGAACCAGAAATTGATTCGTGACTCATTCAATTTTAAGTTTTAGATATCATTCTTCATACATTCTATTGGAATTCTTTTCAATTTTTATGTTCATGTCTCCTACAATGATCAATTTAAGCAGTAAGCAAAGAAAAAACTATTTTTATTTATTTTTTTTTAAAGATTTTTATTTATTTATTTGACAGA
Source organism: Potos flavus (assembly GCA_028534135.1). NCBI lineage: Eukaryota > Metazoa > Chordata > Mammalia > Carnivora > Procyonidae > Potos > Potos flavus. Next base: position 18,157,429 of record CM052889.1, on the reverse strand, counting down.
GAGAGACACAGCGAGAGAGGGAACACAAGCAGGGGGAGTGGGAGAAGCAGGCCTCCCGCCGAGCAGGGAGCCCGACGCGGGGCTCGATTCCAGGACCCTGGGATCATGACCTGAGCTGAAGGCAGACGCTTAACGACTGAGCCACCCAGGCGCCCCAAGAAAAAACAATTTAAAATATATTTTAATTTTTGGGGCGCCTGGGTGGCTCAGTCGTTAGGCGTCTGCCTTCGGCTCAGGTCGTTGATCCCAGGGTCCTGGGATGGAGCCCTGCGTCGGGCTCCCTGCTCAGCAGAGAGCCTGTTTCTCCCTCTCCCACTCCCCCTGCTCATGTTCCCTCTCTCTCTGTGTTTCTCTCTGTCAAATAAATAAAATCTTTAAAAAAATAAAAATATATATATTTTAATTTTTAATTAGTGCTGACTTCTGACTGTGTATGTTTTCTTACTGATCTTTTTTGCAGAGCATTTTCCAGGCGGAAAAAAGCAACAGATAAAAGGGCATTAAGAACACTTGTTATGAACATCATTCTTATATGAGATTAAAAACTATATTTAATGCTGTTCTCTTGTACAACTATGAGTTCTTATTTCCACAAAGTGCCTTCAGTAATTTGTACAAGGATACTGTTCAGAATAGTTTAACAGTATTTATGCATACTGACTTGGAAGTAAACTGCAGTTAACTGCCACACATGCTTTTCTATGGCCTCACTTCTTCTTTAGGAATGATGAGTGACCGCTATGATGGTATCCACGTCCTACTGGAGCTCTGAGTGCCTTTATTCCATCCTTTGCATTGAGGATGAAGCTTACTAAGTTGGAAGGCATGGTTGCTTCAATTATTGATGGGGACAATTTTCCTCTCATTTCTGTCTGGATAAACATCACTAGTTTGGAATGTGCTGGGTTCCTGTAAACAAAGGAAGAGTTAAAAAAAAAGAGACTTTTAGATTTATCTATTAAATTTATAAGTTGATAGAAAGCAGGATTCTTGTCTCATTCACCATGGATTCCCTCCAAAGTGCTTATGGTAGGACAGTTACTGAAGGAAGGGAGGAAGGAAGGATACAAATAAAAGGCAGAGTGATTTGCACTCATAAACATTTTACATAAAACTATTAAGTAGTCAGACTATACATTACAGTCTTCAGTCATCTTTTCCTTTTTGTCATTTTGTTAACTTCTTTAAATTACAAAATTAATGTATGCTTATAAAAATTTAAATACAGAATTTTCATAATTATTCTGTTCCCCAGAGCTAATCACTATTTATACATTTGACTGTATTTTTTCAGACTATTGTCTATGTATATATAAAGATAGCATACGTATATATGTATACCTACCCCACACATTTTTGTTTTTACAAAAATGAGATAATATATTTCTGCAACTAGTTTTATTTTCCCTCTTAGTAGGATATCATGCACTTCTTTCTGTTGATACATACATATATATTGAATTGTTTTCTATGACTGCATATAGTATTTCATTCTCTATGTAATCAGTCCTTTATTGATTATCATTTGGGTTTTTTCCTCACTTTTTGCTACTATAAATAAAGCTGCAATAAAACATCTTTGTAATGTATTCATTTGCACTTCTACAAATACATGGAACCTCTAAGTCAAAGGTTTTGTGCATTTAACATTTTGAAATATTATTTCCAAATGACTGTAGTATTTTATATTCTAATCCAGTAATCTTCAAACTGGCGTATGTGAAGTCTTTCCAAAGGGTATGAGAGGATGAATAACATTTAAAGGAATTAACTTTCCAAATCTCTAACTTTCATATGTATCTTTTCCCTAAACTGATCTGAGACCATCTCTGATGGAGATGTAGGCTTCTCCTTTCCCACTAGCCTGTTCATATCATACTTCTGTTGCTTTACAGAACAAAGGTACTGTCATCTTTCCTGAATAGTACCAAATGATACTATGGTGCTTTACTCTGGCATATAAAAAAGTGAATGACAGAAAGTGAATGACTAATGATTGGGTAATAAATTCTTACCACGTCATGTCAATTCTTTGCTTTCAATAAAATTTAAGGATCTTAGTTGTCAGCTGATACGTCATTAAAAATATTTTTTCATTATAGGTCACTATGTAACTTATGGTATATAAGACAAAATAATTCAAGGCATTTAATGAAAGTCCTAGAATTACACTCTTCATTTTAAACCACTTATTTATGCAAACAAATTTTCTCAGTGCTTACATTCATAAAAATGCAAAGTAGGAGTAGACAACAGTAAGTGCTATCTCATTTTATTTGTATTACCAATACACAATTAAATGAGTTGTAATTGTTAGAAGCACGGACTCTGGAACCAGTTTGCATTGGTTTGAAGCTGAGCTTTGCTATTACACCTATGTTTAACCTCGAGAAAATTACTTAATCTCTCCGGACTACCATTTTTTTCTGCAAAATGGAGATAGTAGTACTACCTACTTCATGAGGTTATTGGGAGGACCAAATGAATCAATATATATAAATTGTTTATAAAGTTCCTGGCACAATGTAAATGCTATCTAAGTTTTGCTAATAATAAAAGGTATGTTTTCAATTAAGTTTGCTTTTATATTTAATAGTTACATAGCATTTGGTAATATATTTATTTTGATCATGTAATAATAATTTAATCTAGTACACACATATATTTTGTAACATTTAGATACCTAAGGTCACAGGAAATAAAATGGAGTTTTAAAATTAAATATTTTTTTCAAAGAAGAATGATAGGGTGGTTAATAAAAGAATAAAAGTAAAAGAACTCATATAATAAAATATATTCTATTAGGATTAAACTATATGAAGAAAAAAGAAAGAATGTGGGAATAAGGAGAAATCAATGATGTAAATTTCTGACTGTTAGAGGTTGTATGTATTTTGAAATTGATAGTTATGGTAGATTTCTAGTTATTATGGTATTTAAAGTTTATTGAGTATGCTTACAAGAATGAGGTAACACTTTTTTTAGAGTGTTAATATTTAGAGTGCTGAAAATTGCACCCTCATAATTTAATCCTGTGAAAAACTGTAATTATCAACTTAAAAGTGTGCAAGGCAGAGTATAGTTTTACAAAATTCTTTTGCGTGGATATGAAGATCACTCCTCCAACAAACCATGTGTCCATTTTCTTATACTCCTGTCTATGGAAAGTTTAGATGATTTTTACAGTGCCTTAGGTGGCTAGATTGAGAATATTCACTAGCTGTTGAAAAGGTCTTAAATCTCTATTTGAGTTTGCTAGGGCATTACATGCTTCAGAAAACCTTTACTACTGATAATAAGTTTTATAAGTTTACTACATGACTTGTTTACAAATGTTGGCTGCCCAAAATGTTGTGCTGCATGGAAAGAGAAGGTACAAAAGAATCACTTTTGTCAGTACCTTTCTCTGAGACCATGAATCAGACTGTATCTTTTCCTCTAACAGAATGCTAGGCAGGGCTCCCACCCTTGATGGGATATCCAGATCAGAGCTTTTGTCCCATGTTTTTTGCAGTGGAAAGGGAAAGTTGACAAGATGCAAGGAAACTTAGCTTGTGAAACACACATCAGAATGTGTAGCTTCCCAACTACAGTCCCTGCCAACCATTGATTTATCCAATTGATGGGAAGCAGTAATCCTTCCCTTGTTTTGTTTTCTCATGCTGTGGAGAATAAAGTCTTGACCATAAATTCAAAATCGACAGGTGGGTGGAAAGACCACCAATGTCACCATCTGCACCAATGATCCTGTCCAGTAGTATACATAACTGTGAACTTCTTTCAGTTCTCTTATTCAGTAGAGAAAACGTTAAGGAATACAGTCTAAAGTGTAATTTTATTTTTATTTTCTTCACTTTTTTTTTCTCCTCCGAATGAGAGGTTTGTATCTGGCCAATATAAAATTTTACATGTTTTTATGTGCCAATAGCTTTTATTTGTATAAAATCATTTAGCAAAAACTAAAACTTAAGGAATTTGTGAAATGATATACATTGAATTAATGTACATACATTTACAAAATAGGTGTACTTTATGTTACCACTTATCCCTAGGCTGGTTACCTATAGGCAGTGACTCCTCTGATTTCTCTAGCTTTTTCCAAATTTACCTATTGTAGGTATTTGTAGGTAGTCCACTGGAAAGAATTCATTTAAGGTAAAGCATTCATTGCTGATAAATGTGAGTGTATTATAATTCTAGGGAAATGTATTTTTAATTTACAAAAAGTCCTTAATAATTCACAGAAGTAACTCAAATGGAGGAATATAAGTCATCAGGTTAAGGTTCATTGGGGGTGAGGGGATAGAGGGGAATGTGTATGTGTGACTAGTCCCAGAGACCTCAAATCATACTTTATAGGGAATTATCCATTCTAGTGATGAAAATACTTATAAAAATTAATTTTTTAATTGCATTCAGGGGCAATTTTTTTTTCCTAACAGAATATGCTACCACACACTTCGACCAATGAGTTAGAAATAACAAATTGAACTAAAGAACTTTTTAAAATAAAATAAATAAATGCAAGTAACACTTACTCTTGCAGAGGAGAACATATATAGCCACAAGCATGGTTATAACCACGGACATAATTTGAAGATGGAGGATATGCTGGAAAATCCACACTTTTAGCTACATGATTTAAAAAAAATTAAAATGAAGCCTATTCCACAAAGATGAAAAATTCTAATCAAGTAGCATATTTTTAAAAATATATAGCATTTAATTTAGTTATCAGCACTGATATCAGTTTTATACATGTATATATACATACTTGTATATATACATGTATACACAGACCAAAATTGAGAAAATGCCAGTACGAGTACTACTGTCCTCTCAAATTTTCTCATGCTATTATCTCTAAAGATACTGTTACCTTTTATACACAAGAAAAAGTATGAAACATATCATTTAATTACTTTCTGAGATTTGAAGCAAAAGAAGAAATCACAAAGGAAAAGACTATTCCATTAGGATAGTTGGTTTATAGATTTTTTTTGGTTAATCATTTATTTATTATTATTTTTTAAGATTAGATTCTTTTTAATCTATTTATTTTTTGTTTTTTTTTAAATTTTTTTTTTAATTTTTATTTGTCAGAGAGAGAGCACAAGCAGGCAGAGTGGCAGGCAGAGGCAGAGGAAGAAGCAGGCTCCCCGCCAAGCAAGGAGCCTGATGCGGGACTCAATCCCAGGACCCTGGGATCATGACCTGAGCCGAAGGCAGCCGCCTAACCAACTGAGCCAACCAGCCGTCCCTATTTTTTAAGTTTTTATTTGAATTGCAGTTAGTTAACATACAGTGAAATATTAGTTTCAGGTGTACAATATATGTGATTCAACATTTACGTACAACATGTTAATCATCTTCTAAATAAAATATTTGACATGGTTATTTTGTCTATCAATAAAGATAGTTTAAATGCTCTTTTCTGCCAGAGCACCTGGTGGCCTAGTTGGTTAAGCATCCAGCTCAGGTCATGATCTCAGGGTCCTGGGATCAAGCCCTAGGACGGGCTCCAAGTCCAGCGTGGAGTCTGCTTGGGATTTTCTCTCCCCTCTCCCTGAGCTCTCTCTGTAATGTAAATAAATACATCTTTAAAAAAAAATTGCTCTTTTCTGCCAATTCCCTGTAGCTAATTCAAAGTATAATTAAAAATCGGTAGAGTTTCTTTTAGGAATTATGCAGCATAACTATATTGTATGTGAATGTAAAAGGGAGGTGATTTGATTATGATTGTTTATGATAATTACATTGACTCTAAAAATATTTTTTAAAAATACATTTGTTTTTTCTGTGCAACTGATCCTGCTTTTGTCAGAGAAGATGGATTTTCCTATATGATTTTAATATAAGCAATCAATTCTATGAGAAATGCAATGTTAAACACTAGCTTAGGAACAGCTTAAGAGATGAATGTGGCTGAATGCATTTTACACATTCATGACATATTTATCATCTTAACGGAGCCTATTGTGTTGGCATAGGGGTGCTGCCAGAGGAGATTTTAACATATTTTTTCTGTTTAAAATATGGAGATTTTAGACAAAGATCCTTGTCTTTCTCTAAAACTTTTTGTTGTTGTTGTTATATTCCACAAACAAGTATGGGTCTTTTGTGAGGCATCTGGTATGATAGCACAGATTTTGGAAAGTCAGAAGACCTGAGTTTTAATTCTGGTTCAGGTGCTTATTAGCTATGTAACTTAATTTCTGTGAGCTTTAGTTTCCTCATTGGTGAAATAATGCACACAAAATATTTAGCTCAAAGCAATCTGCATAGTAAGTTAAACGACAATAAATGGAAGAACATAAAGAAGAAAACTCAGCATTCATCAAAAATTCATTTAAAGAAAATTCCTTAAAGCAGATTTAGTATTCATCACTGGGTGATTGAGTACTACCACTATTTGTTGATTTTAACTTCCATAATTCTTTCTTACCTTCCCTTTGACACTAAAAATGAGATTGAAATGATCTGCTTCAAAATACAGAATACAGGGGCACCTGAGTGGCTCAGGGGGTTAAGCCTCTGCCTTCAGCTCAGGTCATGATCTCAGGGTCCTGGGATCCAGCCCCACATTGGGCTCTCTGCTCAGCAGGGAGCCTGCTTCCCCTCTCTCTCTGCCTGCCTCTCTGCCTACTTGTGATCTCTGTCAAATAAATAAATAAAATTCTATAAAAAAAATAAAACAAAATACAGAAAATAACATCTGGGGCGCCTGGGTGGCCCAGCGGGTTAAGCCTCTGCCTTCGACTCAGGTCATGATCTCAAGGTCCTGGGATCGAGCCCCGCATCGGGCTCTCTGTTTGGCGGGGAGCCTGTTTCCCCCTCTCTCTCTGCCTGCCTCTCTGCCTCCTTGTGATCTCTCTGTCAAATAAATAAATAAAATCTTAAAAAAAAAAAGAAAATAACATCTATAATTCAGACACAGTATTTTGTGCTGTAGACAGTGAATAAAATTTTATGTGCTCTCATGTAAGAAGGAGACAGCTCAATGACAACTGTATGAAACTACAAGAGACACCTACAGAGAAGTGCTGACTCTCAGGCCTTACTGGTATGCTGCAACAGAACTGTGTCTGAGTGAGTGCTGTTAGCAGAACAATGACCAGTCTGGACTCTGAAACTTAGAGTCCTAGAGACAGAGCAGAGCAACTGAAACCTTGTTGGAAAATAATAATTAACAACACTTAACTGTCCTATCCCCAAGAAGTTTACACTAGAGAAGGCTGTTCAGATAGGAATGATGAGATTAAACTGAAATCTGGAGAAAAACAGGGCTCTAGGCCACTGTCCTACCAAAGTCCCTTCACCAGGAGTTACTGCATTTATCTGAGTCCAAAAAACTTTGTGGTATGAACTGGTATGTTTCAAGTGAATAAAGCAAGTTAGGAAATGATTACACATGTGCATTTTACATAGTGATACATTTTTGGGAGGGCTAAGGATATATCAAAACCTCTAATTTCTAAAAGAAACACAAGCACATTTATATAAAGGCTCATCTAATGAAAATTTCTTCAGGAATTTTATCACTTACTGGATACGTCCATTCTACACAATTCAAATATAACATTACATATCCAAAGATTAACTTCGTGTCTTAGTAGTTTTAAAATATATGCTGTGAGGTTTTTGCCTGCAAGTATCTGTCTATACTCAGTGTAGCATGGTATAAGCTGCAAAAAGACCAAGCAAGAGATGCCATAATTATAGACTGATGTAAATGGCACCTCCAGCATTGGGTAAAATGTCAGGATTCTTTGTCTATAGTATATATATATTTATTGGTCTCATTAAGTAAATAAAAAAGTAAAAATTAATTGAAAACACAGTATTTTCCAAACTGTGGGTTAAAGAAAAATACATTTATTAATGTCTCATACTAATTCCAAAATGTGGGCAAAATGTTTCAACTTACAACTGATAATATCCATATTCCCTTCGTAGCGCTTGAAGTACACTAAGTCGATAAAGTCTCGGGGGGAAATTGAGCCCATGGCAAAACTCTGTGTAATGGTATGACATATGAATGTGTCCTGGAACAAATTAAACCATAAAGATTCCAACAGTTATTTGATATCTATTCTTTGTATCGCTTCCCAAAGAATTTCACTGCATACGGTTAGCTACTATTTGGAAAAAGCAGGGCTTTGAAGTTATAAATCAGCTTGCATTTTCAGTGTTAGAGGAACATTAGATCTATAATTATAAGTGCAAGGTAACAAAAGCAGAAATAAACAAGTGGGACTACATCAAACTAAAAAGCTTTGCATAGCAAAGGAAACCACAAATAAAATGAAAAGGCAATGTACAGAATGGGAGAAAGTAATTTGCAAATCATGTATCTGGTAAGGAATTAATGTAAGTACAGAAATTTCAGAATGGAATCTTGTTGTCATTCTACTCTTTAAACTTTTAGATAAAGAAATTGAAGCCAAAGAGATTAAATCACATGCAAAACTAGAGATAAGTACAGAACTAGAACCCATGTTCCTGATTCCCAGGACAGTACTATTTCTACCAATCCACACTGGCTACGTAATATATTCTGACAAATACATTGGTTTAGCACCCTGGTTCCTCAGGTCCTGCCTCTCTGCCTGCACCCTGTCTTGACCTCCCCATGTGGCTCCTGGAGGTGTGCCATGTACTTCTTCCAGACTTGTGAGTAATAAACTTCTCTATTTCAATTTCTCTTGTGGTCTTTTGTTGAAACATGGCTCACCATCTGGGACCCTGTGCTCCATTTAACAAATGCCAATTTAACAAAGTTGGAACATCCTCCTCTCCCGGGCTGTGACTAAGGATTAATGAACTGCTGTTGATCTGATTTGTCTAGTGTTGGATGTCACGTGTTTGATCACCCCCATAACCCTAGAGCAGGAATCCTTCCCTCATTAATGGGGTGAATGAGTCAGTTAAAACACATCCCTGGAGACTCACACTATAACATTCATAGGAAGGTAAAATAATTCTTATAGTGTAATGCTACTTAGAGATATGTAGTATATTGAAAAGGGCACAGAATTTGGAATCAGGAGATCAAGTGTTAAGTCATGGTTCTACCATGTATTGGCTGTGGTAACCTTGGGCAAATCACATAATTTCTCTGAATCTGTGGCCAGGTTTTTTTGGTGCCAAATCTAGTATTCTTTCATTTTTACAGCTGACTTGCAGCAATAGCAGAAATATATGAAGTATGAATGGAACTGTATAATCAGTCATGAAAGAAACAGTCCAACATTTGAATTTTCATTTCTGATGGACTATGTTTCTCAAACTGAATGTTTAAATCCCAAGAGGGTAGTAGAAAGGTGTTTTTTGTGGATAGGAACCTCAGGACCTTTCTACAAAACAAGACATTTACTTTCCTGGGCTTTTCTACAACCTCTCCCCACTCCCAAGCTTTAAAATCAATTTAATAAAAGGAGGCAAAGTTAACCTACGGAATTTTTTTTTTAAGATTTTATTTATTCATTTGAGACAGACAGATACAGAGAGAGAGAGAGAGCAGGAGCAGTGGGGAAAAGCAGAGGGAGAAGCAGACTCCCTGCTGAGCAGGGAGCCCGACGACGACGACGTAGGGCTTGATCCCAGGACCTGGAGATCATGACCTGAGCCGAAGGCAGATGCTTTACCATCTGAGCCACCAGGTGGCCTAACCTACAGAATTCCAAGTAAATGATAAGGTGATGGCAGATATGTGAGACACTTGTTTTGACGTGTGGAATGTGACTTGGAGACACAAAGGACCAAAGACCCGGAATTTTACAAATGCAATTGTTTGTGAAAATCCTAAAAGTTTGCTTTATGACTCAATTTTTCAAAACAGCTTATTGAGGGGCACTTGGGTGGCTCAGTTGATTAAGCATCTGCCTTTGGCCAAGGTGATGATCTCAGGTTCCTAGGATTGAGCCCCACATTGGGCTCCTTGCTCGGCACGGAGTCTGCTTCACCCTCTCCCACTACCCCTCCCCACCGCTTGTGCTCTCTCTGTCTCAAAGAAATAAATGCAATCTTTTTAAAAAATCAGCTCATTGGGGTATAATGTACATACCACAAAGTATAGCAGTCTTAATAAATAAGAGGCCTCTAGTGTGCTGCCCTAATTCTCTCTCAAATTCAGTCTTCTTTTCTCTTACCTCTATGACTTAAACTTTCTACTCTAATTACCTGTATTTTTCTTTTCTCTTTGTTTTTATTCTCCCTCTTCATCTATTTAATTGAGATAATGTATTTGAGATAAAGCATTTCTAAAACTACAACCATCTATATAACTTTATTCCATACTGTATCCTTACTCTTGAGAAAAGTTACATGCTGTCTGCTCTTAAGTCCCTATAGTATGTGTCTGCATTGTTCCTGTTATCTAATGTATTATAACTAAGATAAATCTACTGACTTCCTATCAACAAGGCAGGCTTATTCTTTTTTTTCCACCTAATGGAGGAGGTGAATACATAAGGTTCAAACCCCTCAAGACCAAAGACACACATTTGCAAGAGCCAACTAGATTCAGGATGTGCTAAACCCTTACAAGAGAATCAAGCTAATTAGAATTAAACTTTTGACTAATAAAGAGGGAAGTTTTAAGACTTTTATGAAGATTTCAATTGAAGTCTATAAAATACAAGGTGTCTACATCATACTGGTTTAATATACTCAAATCACTAATAAAACTAAAAATACATTGACACAGTAAAAGTCCAATATCAGACAACAAATTACCGAATCAATTTTGTGTACCATATTGTACACCTTCAATGATTTATCCCATGTAACTCTGTTTTCAGGTTTGTAGAGGAAATCAGACAGTTTAGTTGTTGATTCTGGAATTATTCCTTCGACACGATATCTGCAGTTAACAAAATAGAGAAAATAAAAATTTAACAAGTTTTGCCTAAGCTCAAAATATAATGCTATCATAGTATAAAGAAGGCTAATTTAGCAAATAACAGGAAAGAACACTTAAAAGTAACATCAGCAATTGAAAACACTAATATTCAATTGGAAGTACCAGGTTTATTTAAATAATCACTGCAATAATTAATATAAATTATTTCAAAATGTATTTTTCTACATACTGTTTTATAGCTGTCTTTTTAGAGGGGGCTACTTTCTTTTAGGCTTTTTCCAAAATCTTTTTCATAAATATTTGCCTGCCGTATTTATCATGAGACAATGTAACTGATGAAAAATTTGTGTGGTTACACATTCAGTATCTTGTAGCCCTAATTCTTAATGTGAGGATGTAATATGTCTAAAGCAGTAGTCAGCAAATTTTTCAGGCTAGATGGTAAATAATTCAGACTTTGCAGGCCACATGATCTATGTTGCAACTATTCAACTTTGCTAGGGTGGCAGCGAAGCAGCCAGAGACAATATATAGTGAATGGCATGTCTGTATTACAACTGAACCTTATTCATAGATCGTGACTTTTGAATTTCATTCATTTTTAACATGTCAGGACTTGGAGAAGTCCATCACTGAAATTAGATATGGTTATTCATCAGTGAAATTAAGACAATGTGAGAAAACTGGATTAAAACTCACTACTTAGCAGAAGGTTGTTGAATAAAAGAAGGTTGTTGAAGTCTGAATGATACCGGCTCTTCTCTTCTCCCTGTTAATGATTCTTTTCAAACTGAGGGGATAGGTTTAAGTAAAATCAAAATTTTTAAACCTCTAAAATGTTAAAAGTCCTGGGGGAACTGAGATAAAAACCAAATACTATTATTAGTCTAAATAATTGTCATATTTATAAATGGTTTTTCCTCTGAAATTTTGTTTTTGTGATTTGACAAACAAATAAGGAATTCATTAGACTATTTCTTTGTATGTTAATTTCTCTTTAAACCTCAGTTAGTCCTTAATTTTCTTTATGAGATATCCTCAAATTTCCTTTTTTTTTTTTTTTAAAGATTTTATTTGTTTATTTGTCAAAGAGAGAGAGAGACAGAGAGCACAAGCAGGAGGAGCAGCAGGCAGAGAAAGAAGCAGACTCCCTGCTGAGCAAGAAGCCTGATGTGGGATTCGATCCCAGGACCCTGGGATCATGACCTCAGCTGAAGTCAGCCACTTAACCAACTGAGCCACCCAGGTGCCCCTCAAATTTCCTTATTATGTAATGTTTCCTTCCTTCAGATCTACAAAGTTTTTAAGAGTTTATTATTAAGCTCTGAATAAGTTAGTGAGAAAGCAACCTGAAAAATTATCAGGTCCTGTGAAAAAGAAATCAAATATAATACAGTTAAAATTTAAGTACAAATTTAATTATAATTTAAGTACAAAACTATGAAGGGTATACAGTACCATGGATTTTTTTTTTTTTAATAAATCTGTTCTCTCTTTAATTATACTAAAAACTTTGAAAATAAAGAGTTTGAACCTTTCTGTATTTCTAACTAATATATACAGATCTTCTTTGATTTACAATGAGGTTACACTGAGATAAACCATTGTAAGTTGCGAGTTTCTTAAGTCGAAGACACATTTAGTACACCTAACCAACATCATAGCTTAGCCTCACTTGTGGTAATCTAACACAAAGCCTATATTATAAGAAAGTGTTGACTATCTCATGTGATTTAGGGGAGGGTCCCTAACATACATATAAGTTTATCAACATTTGAGGATTTGAGATTTTTCATATCTACTGTTTAGGGCAGGGTTTGGCAACCTATGGTCTATAGGTCAAGTCTAGCCTACTTCCTGTTTTTGTAATTAGTTTTACTGAAACACAGCCATACTTACGCATTAATGTATTGTCTGTCTACTAATGTTAGTGCCCTTGTGCTATAAGGCACAAAAATGTATTGTCTATTTATGTATTGTGCTTCTATGCTATAATGACAGAGCTAAGTAGTTGCAACAGAGACCATAGCAGCTGCAAACCCTAAAATATTTACTTACTCTCTACCCCTGGTTTAGGCCGTCTAGTCAATGGCTGATTTGTTTATTTTCCAGTCATTCATAAAGGTTAGAAAAGTGTAAGTTACAGGTATTATACGACTACAAGGCAGAAATTATTTTGCTTTTTGGAAGATTATAAAACATAGTTAAAGTTGTGTCTTGGGCAGAGGGTCAAAGAGGCTTCTGGTCAAAAATTACCTTATCTTAATTCACTAATTGGAGGTGTATTAGAGTTAGTGGCTTTTAAAAATATGTAAATATCAAGCCTCTTTGAAAACACAAAACATTTATGTGTCTTGAGTACTTGAGTCTATCACTCAATGAACAATTCAGTATCTACTGGATTCAAGGCTCTTCAGAGATATCAATTTTGTCATACTTGAATCTAAGAACTATATTCTTATATCTATTGATCATTAAGATGAACAGTTCATTAGATATTTTACTATGATCTATAATAAAGCTTTGTTCTCCTTATACATGAAGTGACCTCAGGTCAAATTAAAAATATTTTAACTATTTTCTCTTGTCTTTTACAGTTTCTGACAAACTTTAGCTGGTATATGGAATAACTGATAGATCGGTATACATTAAGCTACACTTTTTACAGACCATATATTTCACGAAGCTTTCAGGCTGCAACGGAAACCTTTTAGTATGTGTGGATTTGTATCAATCAACATACTAATTTTAATGTCTCCAAGTCACTTTATAGCCTTTAATGATTTTTGTGAGTGGATGCCAAAAAAGTAAGTAGGAGGATGAGGGAGGAGAAAAATAATGAAAAGTGTCTATTTTGCCACACTAGAATTGTAAACTTGGGGAAGCGTCTGTAAGATGATAAAACAGTCACAGGCTTTTAGTGATCATATTTTTGTCATATCATATGTGATATTAGAGTTGGGGGTGGGACTTCCAGAGTAGCTGTGTGAAGATTTTGGCAAACCCTCCTCCACAGTGAAAGAACTGATGAAAATTACTTTAAGAAACAACTATTTAAATTCTCTAGAAAATGACATAAGGGCATTCAGGAAATGGAGAAACATTTATTCAAGAAAATCTACTAAATCTAGGTAGGAAAAGACTGTAGCACTTGAGCCACAGTCAGCTTCTAGCCAACACCTCCTCACCCCTAGAAGCCAAGGAGGACCTCCGTCCCCCACTAATTCCCAGTCTAGGGCTATGGTTTCGTCCTAGGAGGGGAAGGATACTGACATCTCTCATTCTTGCACCCCCCAGCTCACGCTGTTATACTCTATGCCCAGCAGGCACTGCTGAGAAGACTGGAGCTTCCTTATCCCCACCCAGGGTTTACTGATAGGCAAGTAAATACTGGGGCCTATTTCCCCTTACAAGAGGGGCAAGCTGAAGCCATGGTACCATTTCTCCCCAATGCCACCCTCACGTCCCCTTTCTGCTCATGGATGGAGGTGTCACTCAGCTCCAGTAGTAGTACATAGGTTCTGCTCAGGGGCAAAGGCAAGACAAAATGAGCTGGCAGCATCTCAGCTGTGCCTGAGAAAACAGATTTCATTTGGAACAAAATGTGGAGAAATTTTTGAAAAAAAAAATTTGTTAGTGAACAATTAGAAGAATTACGTGGAACTAATGCAAAAGCACAAGAAGATCAGAAGTAGGGAAAGATACAGTTAGATGAACAACATAAGATCACACTCATCTCTGGCAGGGGGCGTGGGGTGTGGAAGGGCTGTGCATACGCGGCAGACTGCCCTGACTCAGAACAAGTGGACTGATATCTTCTGTTGCACTGATTCAAGATATTAGAATGGAGGTATGAGGATGCTTTTACTCAGAGCCATCAGGGCAGACACATTAGGCTGCCCCTGTTAGAGTCATTCGAATGGATGTACTAGGATACCCCTATGCAGAGCAATCAGAGTGCATGTACTAGGCTGTTCCTAACTAAAGAAGAGGGGATGTACTTGGCAGCCCCTACTCAGAGCAAACAGAGAGGGTACACTAGGCTGCCCCTACTCAGAGCAATCAGTGTGCATGTACTAGGCTGCTCCCATCAGAAGTAATCAGATTGTATGTTCTAGGCTGCCAGACTCAGAGCAATAAGAGTTTATGTACAAGGCTGCCCCTTCTCAGGAGCAGTAAGAAGGGATGTATGAGGCTGCACCTACTCAGAACAATCAGAATGGAGGTACTAGGAGGTACTAGGATGCCGCTATTAGGATTTATCAGATTGTATGTCCTAGGCTGCCCCATACAGAGCAATCAGAATGTACTGGGCTGCCTCTAATTAAAAGAATCAGAAGGGTGTTATACTAGGTTGCCCCTACTCTGAGCAATCAGATTAGATGTACCAGGCTGCCTCTCTGCAGAATAATCAGAGTGTATACACTAGGATGCCCCTAGTCAGAGCATTCTGAGTGGATGTACCAGGCTGCCACTACTGTGGAGTAATCAGAGTGGATGTGAAAGACTTCCCACTCAGAATAATTATACTGGATGTTTCAGACTGCTTCTATTCAGGAATAATCATACTAGATGTTCTAGGCTGCCCCTACTCAGAACAATCATACTAGATGTACTAGGCTGCCCCTGCTCAGAAACAATCAGAGCAGATGTACTAGGCTGTCCATTACAGAAGCATTCAATGCAAGATATGGGTTGGTGACTTACAAGCATTTTCCAAGCTGAATATAAATTCATCATCAAAGAGCTGAAGTCTTACTGGCTTAACAAACTGAAATATAATCTCTGACACATAAAAATTCTGACCACTTTAAAATAAAATCATACTCTTGGCTGCTGTTCTGGAAGAGTATCTATATACTCTTCCTTCCACAATTGTTCCTTCTGAGGAGTGACTGGCTACAGAACTTCCAAGCTAGCTGTCCCTGGCTAAGTACAGGACAAAATCATAAAACTGCTGAATTGTGAAAATAGTCTGTAAGCCACAAACAGATCCAACTGTAAAGGGTAAAAATTTTTATCAGTTTGGGGGTCTAAAGCACAACTTGTGATCAGTAAACAGCTTATGTTGACCCCTCCTATAGGCTAAAAGATAAAAACAAGGAAAAAAGTGATTTTGATTATATATGATCTATTCGCATTAATGTGATATCATGAGCAATGAATGAACAACTCTTAAAAATAAGATTAAAAATGTCAGCACAGGGGCGCCTGGGTGGTTCAGTGGGTTAAAGCCTCTGCCTTCGGCTAAGGTTGTGATCTCAGGGTCCTGGGACCGAGCCCCGCATCGGGCTCTCCGCTCAGCTGGGAGCCTGCTTCCCTCCCTCTCTCTGCCTGCCTCTGCCTACTTGTGATCTCTCTCTCTCTGTCAAATAAATAAATAAAATCTTTAAAAAAACACAAAAAACAAAACAAAAATGTCAGCACAATTTCTCCCAGTGTAGTTATATTTGAAATAACAGTATCCTCAAAAATATCCTTATAAACAGCTTTCAGAAAATAATACATATATCAGTGAAGTATATGTATTGTAAATTGGGGAGTTTATAATACATATTGGGGAAGTAAATTGGGGAGAAGTAAACTGGGGAAATAAACTTTATTTTTTAGTAGTTCATTTAATGGAAAGGTGAAATGTTTGAAAGGCCACAAAATACTCCTGTGATCAAGAAAATACCAATCTGCTTTTATAGTAATTATTTCTTAAGTTAGAAATTTCCTAGCTTAATGAATTTTTCACTTGAAAGACTTTTTTTCTTGATTGTCTTCAAGTTTGAAAATGATTAGTTGGTACATAATTGCTCTAATTTATTAACATCACATTTCAACCCAGTGCCTTTATAATTAATTTCTATTTCCTGATCACTATCAAGCAATGTTATAGCTAATGAAGCAGCACTGAATTCTAGATACATCAATGCCACCGAATTCAAAACGGCTATAAAAAGGAAATTGTACTCACAGATTTCCATGGAATTTTTTAGAAGCCTTGCTGGAAACAGTTATCTTTTTCTCAAAGGGGAATAAAAATCCAGAAATAAATTAGCTGTCAGATACAGAAAAAAAAGAAAAATAAAAACAAACAAACAAAAAGTAAAAATATATTTTTTTGGTTCATAAAAGAAAGCATTCTTAGAAGTCTTTATGAATCGCTTCTCATTAAAAAATAAATTCTTGAAACATATTTAACTTTTCTTACTGAAGTCTTAACCACTTTCCAGCCTGATGTGTCTTGACTGTAGTCTAAAACTTCTTGGGCAGTTTCTTGGGCAAGTGCCTTATAGTCCATCTACCTGCAAAGTTGTAAAAACAGACAACTTGTAAGAATATAACCATACAAAACAATTTTAAAATGCTGTATTACATTTTAGTACTATTTCTACAGTGTCTGTTACATAGTAATGAACAATAACTACTTATTTTTTATTAAGTTTTTACTTAATAATTGCTAAGTGCATGAATGCATGAATTCCTTCTTCCTTAATCATAATCTTTCAAATGAGAAAATGTGGTATAGTACAAAGAGTAGGTTTGGACTCAAAAAGACCAGGGTCAAATCCTGTCTCTGTCACTAATTATGAACCACATTACTTAATATTTCCATTTTTCCATTTTCTGGGACAATAACTACCTCCGTAGAATGAATGTGAGGATTAAATGAGATAATGTATTTAAATGCCCTAGCCCAATGCCTGGTACATAATAGTTACTCAATAAATCATTAATATCTCCAACAGCTTGGGGTGCCTGGGTGGCTCAGTGGGTTAAAGCCTCTGCCTTCAGCTCAGGTCATGATCTCAGGGTCCTGGGATCAAGCCCGGCATCGGGCTCTCTGCTCAGCAGGGAGTCTGCTTCCCCGTCTCTCTCTGCCTGCCTCTCTACCTACTTGTGATATCTCTCCTCTCCGTCAAATAAATAAATAAAATCTTAAAAAATATATATATTTCAAAAAAAAAAATTTCCAACAGCTTCATCATGCTTCTTTCCTCTTCTAAAGCATCATAATCTGTTGATCATGCGTTCTTCGGAATTAGTCTTTTTAAAGTGAAGGCAATGGCACTAAATGATCTGACATTTGGCTTCCACTCCAAAGGCAACTCCTACCTGTCTTCTGTTCCACCTCAGCTTCAATCATATTGACCTGGCTGTTCCTCAGATACAACCAAGCGTCTTCCTACCTCAGGATCTTTGTACTTGCTGTTCCCTCTGCTTGTAACATTCTTCCCAAATATGAATGACAGATTCCTCTTCATTGGTGTCTTTGTTTAAATGTCTCCTCTTCAGACAGGATCAAGTTCAAATCAATTCAATATGAACATATTTACAGAACTCTTTACTAGTGATTAGGTACTGCAGTAGGTGTGGCAAAAACAGTTGAGTAAGATACTATTTCTGTTCTGAATGAGTTTAGGAAACTGGAATCTCATTGGTCCTTTGGTTCATTACCTAGTTTTTAGTTAGGGGAAGCTGGCTTGTACGGTGGAAGGAATGTGACAACACACAGCTGGATTCAAATCCTAACTTGGCCACTCACCACAAACTATATTATTTTGAATAAATTGCTTAACCTTTGAACATCAATTTTTACATGTATAGATTGGGGATAGTAATACCTATCTCATGGGGTCACCATAAGGATTAACTGAGTTAATATATGCAAAAGTGACTGAAACAGTGTGGGACCCCTTCTTGATGATCAGAAACATTAATTTTTTTTCTTGAAATGACACATTTAAATCTACCTTTTAAAAAACTCTCCAAAGAGCTGCCTCAATAAACCTTAAAGTTTAATGATCAGAACCATAATACTGTCTTAATTAGCTCTCACTTAAAGCTCTAGGTTGGATCATAAATCTACTTTCTCTTGTTTAGTTCTCCAGCAAGGCATAACACCTAGTTGACATCTATATTTGAAAAGCTTTAGTAAACCATTACAACTCCTTTTTCCTAGTAGACTTTTGGTTTCTTTACCTTTCCTATAGATCTAGTCCAGAATTTTAATAATTATTGGGACTCTTCTCCAAATCCTTGTGGAGATCTCCATATCTCTTAACCTGTGAAGGAACAGAGTAGAATTATTATGATCCATGAATTAGGTCAATACATTTGATCACTTCCTTTACAGTTTCTTAGTGTCTTTTATTCTTACTTTATGTCCTCATTAGGAAACATTTGCTATATATGCCCATGATGAAAGAAAAAGGTAGTAAGAGAAATGTTAATAATAGTGTTTATGAAAAGAACCTTTAAGAAATTATCTTAAAGAAAGACAGGTTAAAAAGACATTCAGGAGGGAGACAAACCATAAGAGACTCTTAATCTCACAAAACAAACTGAGGGTTGCTGGGGGGTAGGGGGATAGGGATTGGGTGGCTGGGTTATGGACATTGGGGAGGGTATGTGCTATGGTGAGTGCTGTGAAATGTGTAAGCATGATGATTCACAGACCTGTACCCCTGGGGCAAATAATACATTATATGTTAACTTAAAAAAAAAAAATATATATATATATATAAAAAGAAATGTATTCCCAGTTGAGATACATCTTATAGAAGGCTGCTACTATAATGATGTAAGATACTAAGTAGGCAGTATCAATTATTAAAATAAAATTTTCCTGTGGTTACAGGTCTTAAAAAAACAAAAAAGACATTCAGGTGGAATGCAAATAAAGATGTCTAACTTTTTAAGCTCATGCCATTAACAGTCCCAGCTAGTCCCTGATCTGTGCTCTTCCCAGCACATATAACACAGTTCTTTATTTCCAATCAGCAACATACTTGATATTGAGTGATCTAGAAAAGGCACCAATTATTGGAACATAGCACTAGAGTATAAGCTCCTGCAGGGACTTCTATTCATCTTCAAATCACTAGCACTTACTGCCACAATAAATGTGTTTAATTGAACCACTTAACTGAATATTATAGCTTGTGGACTTTTTCATTTGCTAAGAAAAAGAAAGGTTAAGTGTAGTGGGCTAGAGAGGGTGAAGAGAGAACAAACAGCAAGACTACAGTTGCATTACCTGGTGATGTAACATCGGATGAACTGGAACATATTCAGGTGGAGTAATGGTCAAGGATATCTTCACCCATAGGGTCAGTGGAAAATAAACATAAACCAATATTGAGATGGCATCTTTTTTTGATACACCACTTGGTTGAAACTGGATTCTTCGCACCTCATATCCTGTCCCAGCCTCGTAGACAGATTCACACATGTTGTTAGTGGGTCTTTACATCTGTTTGTATAATCTCCCTTTTTCTGGGTTGCCTGACTGGGTCCCCAAATCCGTGCTGGGTCACTGCCATTCTTCCCTGGGAATCAAGGTCCCCAAGGAATTTGTTAAATCCCATCCCTGGCCAAACTCCCTCCTCCAATCCCGCATCTGCTCTGAGTGTGAGGGTCTGGCTGCGAGCCCAGGAGGGCCGGGCTCCGGGATGGGATGTGGAAGGCACTGAGGAGGGAGGGAAGGAAGTGGTCTGGGGAGCTGCCCCTCCAACCCCAGCTGGAGATGGTGTCTTATCCTGAGAGGGGGTGCTCCGAAAGCCGGGAGGCTGAGGTCAAAATGGCAGCCGCCAGCGCCCCCGAGTCTCCTTCCCCACCTCATCCCCTCACACACTCCCGGGGAGCCCGCGGAGGGAAGCTCAGCCTGTCGTCAGCGCTCAGTGGCCCTTAAGAGCCGTGACGGAGGTGGGGAGGACATGCGGGGGAGCGACCGGGATGCAGTCCGGAGATCCCCCACCCCTCGCCAGAAAGATGAGGAGGGAGAAACTACATTTCCCAGCATGGGGTGCTACCAAACACGCCGCAGCTCCCCCTTTCCCCGGCGGCTCCCTCCCCTCGCCCAGCTGTCCCAGGCGCCGAGAGCCACGCATGCGCACCGCAAGCCAGCGCCATGTTGGACCAGTTTGAAAGCGAGCGCGGGCGTCGTGCTCTGCTGTGACGGCGGAGCAGGCTTCGAGCAAGCGGAGGAGCCTGAGGCGGGGCCGTGTCCGGGTCGGGAATGCTTTGTCGCGTCTCCCGTCCGGTAACAGGTGCGAACTTTTGGTGGAGAGTTGTGGACGTGTGCGTTTTAATCTCTTTTGGAGCCTTGGTCGGTGAGTTTGGCCCGAAAAGGGGGTGTATTTTCAAGAGGCGCCCCATCCCACAGCCCATGGGAAAGGCTAGAGAAAGTGTGGCGCGGCGGGAAGAGGAAGACGTCTCCTGAGGGAGGGCTCGTTCCCGGTGGGAAGAAACAACTTTATCGGGAAGCTCCCGAGCGGGAGAAGGTCCTGGAACGAGACGGAGGGGACTTGACGTGGGCCTCTTGAGACTCGAGGGGTCTGTTGACGAGGTCGGGGCGGAAAGGGGATTGGGCTTTACGGGCTGTCACCTCGGAAAAACTCCGTCCGCCCTCGGGGGAGCTCACGGTGCTGCCTAATAAATGGTTTCTGAGTGGAATACGTAACTGAAGCCTGTGTCTGTGACTGCTGGGGGTGCTGGAATCCCGAAGTGGGGGGTGTTTCTTAGGAAAGGGCGGAAGGGTTGAGCCCCAACGCGTGGGGGTGGGGAAAAGATGCTCTCGATCCGGGGCGCCGGAGATTTTCGCTTTCCAGGCTCAGTGATTCTTGTCCTTTTGCTGTAGAATAAACAGATGTTCGGTTTCAAAACAGAAATCACAGAGCTGTTGTTTTCTAGGAAGTTGTTCGTTTCTTGTGACCTGTAGCCATTGTTTATTTAACGCTGAACATTCTGTTTTTGAATCAAAGGTAGTTGAAATTTTTTGCCATTCGTTTAACATTTTATTCTTCGGAATGATGGATTTCCTTTTGGAGATAAGAACGGAAGTGTTTACCGAAGAAATGGTAAGATAACATGGATTTGCTTCCAAATAATCCTGTGGCAGAAGTGGGGAGAAGTGGGTAGAAGTGGGTGGATAGAAGTTGGGATATGTTGGTAATTGTTTGATGAAGGGTGATGGGTGCGTAAGGTTTTATTAAACTATTCGTTCTACTTTTGTATACTTTTGGAGCTTTCCACAATAAAAATTGACTGGATTTTCTTTCTGCCTCCTGTGAATTAAAATAAATGTTATTACCCACTTACTGAGAACTGTAATCCAACAGCTTTATCTTTTAGAGGTTTTTGTTTTTAAAATAAAATTGGTGACCTGTACTGTGTTGGAATAAGGGAGAAAATGTTTGGTAAAGGAGTATTTACTTGAGAAAATTTAGACATCATTAGTGAAAGGGGTAAAGAAAGAACAAAGCTGATTTAGTCTAGCTATTCTTTAGAGATATACCAACATCACAACATTCTGGGAAGTCAAAGAGGCTAAATAACCTTATCTTTTGTTCTGCTGCTGCTTCCCCTGACTGAAGGCAGCTCTCTTGCAAAGGCAGATGCGTGCTCTAAAGCTGAGGCAGGATGATGTTTTACTCTGTCTTTAAATGGAAAACTTTCAATATTTTAAAGTCAAATTTGATAGTTACCAAGATTACATTAAAAGTTGTTATAACTTAAACATTCCCAAAATTATAGCCAAAGTTAAACATATTACCTTTATAACATTATAGGGTATATTGAGTCCTAGACATTAATTTTTCATTTTTAATACAGAAGATCCATTTCCACTGATTGAATTTTTTCAAAGAATGTCACATCATGTAGTGAAGTCTTGTTATTTTTTACTTTTTCAAATGTAGATCCTATTACTATCTTAAGGTAGACAGGAATTCTCTCAATTTTAGTAATGGAAAAACAGTAAGAAGAATATGTTGTCAATTTCCAAATCATCCAAGTCTCTTTTGAAAGAGAGGGTGTATCTGCTTAACATAAGTGGAAATGGTAAGGGTATTGCCATAAATGGTGAGAAAATTATAATATTGTCTTAGGAAAAGAGCATTTTGCTAGCTCAATAAACTTGGTAGTTTATTTCTTTATACTAAATATTATAAATTATTTTGTTCTTGAGTTTTCCTGGGGGAAAGGTTTGGCTCAAGTTACATATTGGCATTTACAACATTGAAAGTGGATATTCTTCTGTATTATTTCTTTTTCTCATTATTTCTAATTGAAATATTTCTAATACCTCATTTGATGCCTTTAAAAATTTATTGAGCACCTAGTATCTGTAATCCATGATAGTAGGCTTATGAAATGAAAAATATTCTGTATAGGGGAATGTTAGGTATTGTGATGTCATAGAATCTATCCCCATAAGAAAAGACTGTACCTCAGAAGTTTTTAGGGCTTAAAAAGTGTGAGTACTCTTCCCTTGGTACTATTCTCAGATAATTATGTATCCAAAATTCCAGGAACATAGTAGGTACTCAATAAATGTTTCTAAATCAATGATGAAGGAACTCAGTAATTACTATAATAGAAAATCTATAATGGTCATTGCCTTAAAAGGATGATAGAAATGGATTTTATTCTTTAAAGAAGATTATAAAAAGTTTACATATTTAGTAATTTCTCTCTGTATGGCTGTTATTCCTTTTAATGGAACCGTAACCTATTGTTTTTGTATTACAGTTTTTAAGAGAAATGAATAGAAATAACCCATTTTGAGGAAGCCATGGCAAAATCAATTACAAAACACAGAGTTTGTTCTCGGCAATCTTCAGTATCTTCTCTGTTAGCAAGCTGCAGCCCGAGTGGTAGTAATTCCTCTAAATCTGATGGCTCTTTTCAGTATAAGGATAAACTGTATAGTTCTGCCTCTCAGGCTCTACAGGCCTATATTGATGATTTTGATTTAAGCCAAATGTATCCTGGTGCAAGCACTGGAAAGATTAACATTGATAGATGTTCTGCTAATATGCCAGAATTCTCCAACTATATTTATAAACCAAACAATGGTATGCTTTTATTTTTTATTTTATTTTTTATTTTTGTCCACTGATTTAAAGTATTTGAGAGGTGTATTGTAGTCTTAAAACTAGACACTTTTTTTTTTTCTTCCTTTGGGGTAAAAATGATTTTTATAATATTGAGGTCTGGATATTTTTCTTAAATGATTCTGTAATTCTCTGGATCTCATGAATTTTCAGCTAAAATCTTGTGACCTTGGAGGGAAGGTGATGAATGTAACTAATAACAGCACGTGGTTGATCCTAAACCCTTAAGCTATTTTATTATAGCATAATGGAAACAGCATTGACTTGGTGGTTCTAGGTTTCATTAACTAGGTTAATGACTTTAAACAAACCTGTCTTTCTGAATTTATACATGATTAATCCCAATTAATAAGACTCTTAGTCTTCCTGATCTGTATTCTGTGGGACAGTAATATAAGATGTTAAGAGTTTTTCCTTGATAAGGTTTCCACAAAGACAAGTTTGGAAAATGCATCTGTTGATAACCCAGGTAACACTTAACTAAGTACTTATGGAATGGCCCTAGTATGGAAAAAATTTGCATTCAACTCTTAGAAGTATGTGGGCACTATATTCCAGAAGAGTATTAGAACATCTGTTCTCTTTGTGTTAATGCTGTTGAAGGTTTAGTAGGCAGAAAGCAAACTATTTTTCCATCTAGTTTAATGCACGTTTTTCTTCTATGTTGCAGCCAATGTTAAGTGACCAATATTAATGTGAGTGTATTAGTGCATCAGGTATGATGAAAAATGTTAAACAGTAAATTAAAGAACAAGGGAAAATTTAGGAGTTGGAGAGAAAAGTGTAGAACTTAGTTAAAGTAAATTGGAGAGTTATGAGGAAAAAGCACATTGTATTTCATCAACCTATACCTTTTATACTTTGAATTAAAGCTTTAGTAAAGATAAAGGGAAGCAGGAAAAATGATTCTTAAATTCTTAATTCTATTTACTGTTGAATATTATGAAGTATTGTTATATGTAATAAAGGAAAATAAACAGAACTATGCTTTGTTTTTCAGCTTTTGAAAATCTTGATCCCAAAAAAAGCTCCTCGTCCTTATCCTGTAGAAGAAAGACTATTATTAATGACATAGACTGCATTAGCCTAACAACTGATGATCTGTTAAAACTTCCAGCAGATGGGTCATTTTCTTTAACTTGCATTGGATCAAGTCACCGAAATAGCAAGAAAAACAAGAAATGCATTCGAAGACTGAGTTCATCGGATACTGAAAAGAATCAAAATTTTCAAGAACCTTCCATTCCCGTGTGCAAAGATAACTTAGTTACTCCTGTTGTATACACAAATATAAATGGAAAGCAACGTGGTAGGCTAAAAAACCCAAAACTTGTGAATAAGACTAATAAGTACGTTTCTGAGCCATCTTTATCATTTTCCAAGAAGTTGTCTTTCAAAGACAGTTCAGAACACAATCTTGAAAAGAATTACCCAAGATGGCTCACTAGCCAAAAATCTGACCTTAATGTTTCAGGAATAACTAGTCTACCTGATTTCACATACCCAGTCTGGCTCCACCATCAAGACTTGCTACCTGATACAAATAGTCGAAGGATTTATAAAATATTTAAAGAAGATCAGTGTTCCCCTAGACATAGTTACCAGGCACAAAGAACTTCTCGACTTATGAATAAATTAGATAGTTTTGAATATTCTTTTGAACCCTCAAACATTTCAGACTCCTTGAGTGATGATAAAGGATTAGTTAATGAATATAAATGTGATTCTGAACATAGCCAGTATCAATGTGAGAATCCAGTTCTCCCAGGACATACCAAAAAGCCATTCAGTGGTAATTGTTTTGTTTTGTTTTTAAGAACCAAAGGAAGTGCTGTAAATTTGACCTAATGTCTAGGAGCTTTTATGCTATATTCTTGATGTAATGATGAGATGATAAATCTTTTGAACACTTATGGTCTTCATTTATGTAGCATTTTGTGCCTAGGAAATGTCTTTTCTCCCCTTTTCTTTGAAATGTCATATTAAAAAAGTTTATTGTTACAGTTATGTGTATATTCCGAATTACCTGAATTCTTATTTGTTGCCTTTGAGATTTTGCTGTGCTTTCTATTTGTTTCTTCTCTTGAATTAATTTAATCTTTTAAATTAGGTGACAAAATTGAATTGCTTATCCTGAAGGCCAAGAGAAATCTAGAGCATTGTACTAAAGAGTTACCGAAGTCTACAAAAAAGGATGATAGTCCTTGTTCATTAGATAAACTTGAAGCAGAAAGATCATGGGAAAATATTCCTGTTACTTTGTACGTAAGTTACGATGGAAAAACTTTAGTTTTCCAAATGAAAAATGTCATGTGAACAGCTTATTTATTTTTTAAATAAATGAATGATAATTAACAATAATAATGAATGTTAATTGTATAGAACACTTTGTGTTGTTTCTTTAAATTGCATTTTTCAGTTGTTACCACAAGATGGTGTAATGTTTCATAACCTTAGGCACATTATATAACCTTTGTCTTTGTTACATGTTTTGTGTTGCACTATAAAATAGTGATTTATGTTTCATATGAAGAATTGTATTCAAAAGCAACTATTTTGCAGTTTGAGGATATGAAATTCTTGTTATTTTCTTTTTACTTTAAGTTCTTTCTCCTGTATTCTCTCCATATGTGGAGTTATGCAGTTATCCACTTCTTTTCATTTACCTTTTACTTTTTCTTAGTTGTTATTTTCCTTAAACAGTGGTGCAATTTTTGGCATGGTCTGTGGTATAAATTTTTGTAGTTTCTAAGATTATTTTCATTTGTATACTTAATCTTCCTGTGACATAGCTTTTCAGAATAATTTAAACAGTGTTTACCTAGATACCTATGAGTGTGAGTATGAAGTAAGAATTAAGCTTAGGTAGGAAAGCTTTTTCCCTAGTAGTATTACATCTGAACTCATCAGAAATGCATTCTTGGTAACCCTATATCCTGCCTTAGGCTCTGAAAATTTATCATCATCTGTTGTCTAAACTTTCATGCTGTTGTATTCTGTTATAAACAGTCTGTTAATTCCTGTTAACAGGAATTTAACAGATACTGTTAACAGTTCCATTTTTTATCACTTCTCAGTTGAACATCTCATTTTTTTGAATGTGGACACTGAGTGTAAATCTGATTTGGAATCCCAGCTCTGTGACTTCTTTGCTAACACCTTGTACAAGTTATACTTCTGCTTTTTATAAATTATTGCTGCTTTGTACAAATTCTACTTTGTACAAGTTACTTCTACCCTGTATAAGACCTTATATAAGTTCTTCTATTTGGGGTTGCTGTGAGAATTCGTTTGATTAGAAAATATATATAAGGTACTTAAGACAATTTCTGACTTATGATAAGCTTTCTTGTAATTGTTAATAGTGGTGATGATTATCCAGAATATTTTTTTCCATATTTAGCTTCATTTTTCGATTGTTGGTTCAATAGTATCTTTATTTTTTAAAACTTGGGTTAATAACTAGCTCACTTAATCCTTAAACTTATTTTCTAATTTCTTACTTTCTTGTCAGTTCGTCTTTGTAAAGTACCATAATTTTAATACTTTGCTTTCACTTGCAACCAAAATGGGTGAGCAAATAGTATCAGAGGTATTTAAAAGTAAAATTTTTGAATGCGTGTAGTGCATTATGAAATTAGAGAATATAATTTACGCTTGTATGATTATTATTACAATCATTGGTTTGGCCCAGTACCTTGCGAATGGAAGTTGACTTCTGGAAGATTGAATTCGTATTGTAATGGATATGTTTGTACATAAAATGAATGATGGATTGTGAGGAGAAGGAATAGACCTGACCTCAAGTGTGATGTTGACAACTTATTGTCAACCTATCATCAAAACAAAAATTGACTAGGAAGTACTCAGGGTAGTATACCAGAAGGTAGAACACAACCACAATCAGATAATTACTTTTTTTTGTTTGTTTATTTAACATTTTTATAATGAAAAACTTCAAAGAAATACAAAAGTAGAAGAATAGTATAATGAATCCCTATGTATCCCACACTCATTTTCAGTAATCTGGTAAATGTTTTTTTGATGGTAGTGGATGGATGTGCTAACTCTTTTGGTAAAGAATGGGCAAAAAGACTACTTGGGAGCAAGAAAACCTCATAGTAAGTTACAAATCAAATGAGCCAATAATGAAGTACTGTTAAGAAAAAACAGAATTTTGACATTTGAATGTTAGAGAAGGATTCTTAGGCATCTGAGCACTTGAGTTAGAAACACATTTTATTTTATTTTTTAAGATTATTTGTTTATTTACTTATTTGTCAGAGCAAGTGAGCCTGCACGCACAAGCAGGAGGAGCGGCAAGCAGAGAGAAGCAGGCTCCCTGCTGAGCAAGGAGCCCAATATGGGACTCTATCCCAGGACCCTGGGATCATGACCTAAGCCAAAGGCAGACGTTTAACTGATTGAGCCACCCAGGCGTCCCTAGAAACATAGTTTATATTGATATATGAATAAGAGAGAAAATTAGTTTATTTATTCTCTGTGACTAATAGAATTTGTTTTGGGAAAATTCTGACTTTTGCTGGGGGTTACCCTTTGCTCTACTATCTCTTGAAATATCAAGAAATAAACTAATATTTATTGAGCATCTATTACATGTTCCAGGTACATAGAGTTAATTTATGCACTATTTCTGTGAGATAAGTGGGACTACAAATGTAAAACTGAAGTTTAGATAAATAAATTATATATAATCACATAGTGGGATTGGGATTTGAACTCTGGAATTTTAATTTCAAAGTTAATCTTTTTCCCCACAGTAATCTGTCCTCTTTGTTAATGCTAGTTCTGGAGGGCAAGTCTTATTGCTTTGACGTGGAAGAGCGTGTAACTGCCATTCCAGTAGAAACTCGTATATTTGTGGGGTTTTTTACTGTCATTGGGTAACTAACCGTGTTTATTTGGAAAAATGTACTGCTTATTGCGAACAAACAAGCTTTTGGAGTATAGCCTATAGTTGAAGGCTTATTTATTTATTTAAAGACTAATGTTTTTACTTTCTTCATAGTTTTAACTTAAAGCTTTAAAGGAGAAACAAGGAGATAGGGAGGGTTAGGTTCTGGTATCAGTTTAGAGAGAAGATGAGGGAATTACCAAGCAAAATCAATATGAATGCTATCTATAATCGTTGTTTCTTGGTGACTATTTCTGTTTAAATGATAACTATTCAGTTATACACTAATTTTTATAAATTGGGTACTTAATTAAATTACTATTTTGTATCCTTAAATCCTATTTAGCAAATCTCCTGTTCCTGTTAACTCTGATGATAGTCCTCAACAAACTTCAAGGGCAAAGTGTGCTAAAGGGTTCCTTGAAGATTTTTTAAATAATGATAATCAGGTGGGTGAAGTTAAATCTTTTTAACTTATTAAAAGATTTTTTTAACTTATTAAAAGAGGATTTATGACTAGTATACAAATTTTAATTTCTAAGATGTTAAAAAACAATGATTCAAATTCCCTCTTTTTCTTTTTTCTTCTTTTTTTTTTTAAATATTTATTTATTTATTTGAGAGAGAGAGAGAGTACAAGCTGGGGGAGAGGCAGAGGGAGAGGGAGAAGCAGACTCCCTGCTGAGCTGGGAGCCGGATGTGAGTCTCCATCCCAGGACCTGAAGATCATGACCTGAGCCAAAAGCAGATGCTTAACCATCTGAGCCACTCAGGCACCCAAATTCCCTCTTTTTCAACACAAACGCATAAAACCATCGCTCCTAGAATTATTGATAATTTTGTTTCAATATTCTAAAGTAGAGGGACCTGGGATTGAACTCTACAGAGAGCTTAAATTATCATGGTTTTTTTTTTGGGGGGGGCAATATATAAAGCGTATCATTAGAGAGTAAGTTATATTTTCCCATACAATGGTTGATTATTGAGAGTTGTATTTCTGAGAGAATATGATAAGTCTCTGTAACTTAAATAGGAAAATTATTATCCAGTTTTGCAAAATCAGTGTATGTGCATCTTATAAGTAACCCTAAAATAAAGTATAAATGTGTATATGTGCACATAAGAAATTATATATCATTTGACATAGAAACATAGCCATGGCTGTTAAATATTGAAATCATATTTGAAAGGTCTTAAAATATGGAAGATTTGGGGGTCTTAAAATATGGAAGATTTGAGAGGTTAAATACTCAAAAGTTAGGGGTCTTAAAATATGGAAGATTTGAGAGGTTAAATACTCAAAAGTTAGCCAAAAAAATGTAATAAAATTAATTCCTTCTGTGGAATTTATTAGAGAAAGTAGAGGCTGTCATAATATGTTTGACCTTAGAACTTTGTATAAGATACTATAGCAGATATTGGGTAAGTGAAGCTTAATTATCAAGTATTTATTTGGCAGATATTTGAGTACTAAACACTAATTTTTTTAGGAACTGTATCTCTGGTAGTGAATAAGAGGGAGGAAATCCTTGTGTCTTGGATTTTTTATTCCAATTAGAAAAACTAAACAAAAGTATAATATGTGATATATAAGGGAGTACTGTAAGTGTTGTGAAGAAAAATTAGTTGGGATAGGAAAATGAGGGTATAATTTTAGCTAGGGTTGTCAGGGATGACCTCTAATGAGGTGATACTTGAGCAAAAATCTAAAATGAGTGAATAAGCCAAATACACATGGGGAAATATCTTTACATGTAGAGGTAAGAGTGAGTGCAGAAACCCCAAGGCAAAATTGTTTTTGGCATGTTCAAGGAGTATTAGAGTCCAGTAGGGTAGCTTGATCAGAATGAACAAGGGAAAGGATGGTAAGAGGTAAGATGGAGAGGTAATCAGGAACCAGATTATGTAGGGTCTTATAAGTGATGGAATGAAGATTTTATGTTTTATTTAGGTGAGATGAGAAGTCACTGGAGGGTTTTGAGTGGAGGAATGAAATGATCAGATCTACATTTTAAAATATAAAATGGCAGCTGTATAGAGCACAGAGAAGGAGCTGGTGAAGGAGCAGGGAACCCAGTTAGGAAACTTGTAGTCTTTCTGGACAGGATTGGCTTAGGGTGGGTACATTGAAGGTAGTCAGAAATGGGCAGACTTAGGCATGTATTTTGAACCTAGACCTAGTAGTATGGAGATAGAATTCAAAGAATGAATCCAAGGTGTTTGAGTCAAGCAGCTAAAAGATTGGGTGGCGGCATTTACTTAGGTAAAGAGCACTGGTAGAGTAAAAAATTTGCATAAGTTCTTTTAAGTTTGAGATGGATGAGTGTTAAATACTAACCAACTGGTCCCTTTTCCCCTGCCAATACATACATAATCTCACTACCAGGTTTTTTTTTTTGTTTTGTTTTTAATAATTTTAGATGTACAGAAAGTTCTTGTACTCTTCTTTTGTACAGAAAGTTCTTGTACTCTAATGTTATCATCTCTTATACCATACTATAATGATCACAAACAAGGAATTAAGATAGGTACAGTTCTATTAAATGAAATACAGACCTTACTCTGATTTCACTAGTTTTTCTACCAATGTCCTGTTCCAAGGTCCAACATCGTGTTTAGTTTTCATGTCTCTTTAATCTCCTTCAGTCTGTGACAGTTTCTCAGTCTATCCTTGCCTGTCATAACCTTGACAGTTTAAAGAGTACTGGTCGGTTGGTTATTTTGTAGATAGTTCCTCAGTTTGGGTCTGTCTGAAGTTTTCTCATGATTAGAATGAGGTTATGCTTTTGGCAAGAATGCAACGGAAATTATGCTATGCCCTTCTTAGTGCATCATACCAGAGGGTTCACGATACATTGATATCATTGATTTACTGATATGTGTCTTAGTCAGGCTACTGTAATAAATATCCCATAGACCTGGCGGCTTAAACAATGAACATTTATTTCTCACAGTTCTGGAGGCTGAGAAGTCCAAGATCAAAGTGTCTGGTGAGGTCCTGCTTCCTAGTTTGCAGATGGCCATCTTTTCCATATGCTCTCCCACAGCAGAGAACAGGGAGGAAGCAAGCTCTCTTGTGTTTCTTCTTATGAGGGCACTAATCCCATTCATGAAGGCTCCACCCTTGTGACCTAATTACCTCACAAAAGTCCTTTCTCCAGATACCATCACATTGGGATTAGGCTTCAACATAAGAATTTTAGGGGGACACACACATTCAGTCCATAGCAATATGTTAATGTAATCATATATGAAATTATAATATGTTAATACTTGTGATGTTAACCTTGAACACTTGGTGTTTACTGGCTCTCTCTTTAGTAAAATTATAGTTTCCTCTTGTAATTAACAAATATGGGGAGATACTCTGACACTGCAAAGAGTCTCAAAATTTCACTCACTAATTTAAGCATCCATTGGTGGATCTTCTTTTCTTTTAATTGAAATTCTTTTAGAATGAAGAACTGTTCCTTCTCCTCCCCATATATTAATTAAATTATTTATATTGATAGGGACTCATAAATAGATAATTAGTCCAAGTTTTTAATACAATATTGTTATTTTGTTGCTCAGATTGTTCCAGTTTTGGCCATAAGGAGTTCCTTCAGGTTGGCCCCTGTGTTTTTTTGACATGTTCTCATCCTTTTTTTGAGCACTTCTCTGTGGGGCCATGGTGGTTTGTTTTTTTTTTTTTAATTGGAAAATGGTAGTTAGAAACTAAGATCTGGGCACTAGGTGTGCTTATTGCTACTGGGATGTTATTCATTCTAGACTTTCTCAGCAGGCATATCTAGGAAACATGTATGTTTACTAATCCATTATTAGTACTATTATGTACTAATAATGCACATTTATACTTCTATATCTGTATATTTTATATTTATGTATAAAATCATGCATTCATTCTGATACCTCTGACTCCAGTCCAGTTCTACAGGGTTTGTTTTAGCCTTTCCTGTTCCTTATTTGTAATTCTTTCCACTGGTGAGAATCTTGTCTATTATCCATAATCCCTTAACTATTCATGTATTCTTAGCATACACATACTTTGACAATTGTTAATCCATATACTTGTAAGAAACAATTTACTAACTAGATCACATTATTTATGTATTGTTCTTTTTATTTTAGCCTTACAATATCCCGTCAAAGTAACTTTCCAAAGTTACCTCGGTTAATTATTTTCTTCCCAACCCCTTTCACTGTGGTCATGTTGTTTAATTGTAATACCGTTAGGTGGTTCACTTTTATTGTATATATATTGAGTTTAAACCACATTGTATTTGGTTTAAATTATTTGGTTATTGAATATGTGAAACATTACTATAGTTCTGAGAGAGCTATATAAAAAGATATACTCTAAGACTTTCACTACCAGGTTTTAATGATGAGTCTCAGGACAAATTCTATCAGACATACCAACATTTATTAAATATTCATTAGTGAATGGCACAAACGGTTCATATAATCTGTTTCGTTTTTGGAACTCTGATCACTAGTTTGCATGAAAAATTCATTCCAGAGGCAAGCTTTTGTAACCCTTATGATTGGCATCAGGCAGCCAGAAATTCTTCTAAGTCAGTGCTGGATGGAGGTAATTTAGAGATAATGCTTCAGGTGCTGTCCACAAGAGTCAGAATCAGGAGTATAAGGCTAATTGGATCCTTTTTTGTTGTTTTTTAAAGATTTATTTCTTTTTATTTGAGAGGGAAAGAGAGGGAGAGAAGGTCAGAGGGAGAAGGACGGAAGAGAATCCCAAGCAGACTTCCCTGACACAGGGCTCAATCCCATGACCCAGAGATCATGACCTGAGCCAAAACCAAGAGTTGGACGCTCAACCAACTGAGCCACCCAGGTGCCTCAAGACTAATTGGATCCTTAAGCCCCATTTATTTTTCTTTATTTTTAAAATTTTGGTGAAATATGTATAACATAATATTGAAGATGTATGTAATATGTACTTTGGAAGATTTGTAAAAATAATCGTTTGGTAAGAAGACTTTAAACAAGAAGTTTAAAAATATTCCTTATGGATTCTCTTAAAAGAATCCTGACCTCCTTATGTAGTGCTGTTGCCCTCCTTGGACTCAGATAAAGATTAGTGATAATTGAGGCACGAGTGTTTTTTAGGTAGCAAGGAATGTGTGCTCAACGAATAGGTGAAAAACTAGCTTTCTTTGTGTGAAAACATACTTAATAGTGTTTAGAGAATGCTTTTTTGAAATTCTAGTCCTCATTCTGCTGATAACCAGCGTCATTTACATACCCAAAAAGAGCATGTTGGCTTACCTGAGCTCTGAAGATCTTTCAGTTCTAGAAATCTATTATTTTAAATGTATGAATGAGTGCATTACAAATGTGAAGGTGTACTGTTTCTTTGGAAAGAGCAGAGACTAGAAAGAATATTGCCAAACTTTAATAATGGTTGTCTGTAAGTAACTTTATCTGGGGAACTGGGTAAAGGGGAGGTGTTATAATTTTGATTTTTTCAAAACACATTATTGACTTGTATTGTTTGATTTTTTGCACTAATTTTATATTGGGGGAAAATAATACAAAATATAACTTTTTCCTCCCTGAATTGCTTAGTTAATCATTCATCTGTTTTAATCTCAGAGCTGTACCCTTTCTGGAGGGAAACATCATGGTCCTGTTGAAGCCCTGAAACAAATGTTATTTAATCTTCAAGCAGTACAAGAAAGTTTTAATCAGAATAAAACAGCAGAACTGAAAGAGGAGATTAAGCAAGTAAGTACAGACTCGATTTATGAATTGAGATCTGCAAATGTGAATTGAAATCTATGAAGATATGATTTCTTTCTAGATCTTTTTTAGCTTGACCACTAGTTTTACGTTAATAAACATGCCACATAACACATATTATAGAGTTGTGCTATTATTTTTTTCAGAAATTAACTTACTCAAATTAATACTATTAGATTTCTGTAGTTGTGTGTACCCCTGAATGGATTGTTCTATTTAGATCATGACTGGTTGTAAATACAACATCTTATTTAGATCCAACATTGTTAGAACTGCAGTATGGAAGAATTGTAGGAGTTGTTTTTTAACATCCTACAAAATTATCTGTGTAATCCAACTTTTTGTATTTATATTTGGGGAGGCCTGGAAAACCTTTTCAACTTTAGACTTCTCCACATAACCTTTGTCTTCTGAAATTTTGTTTTGTTACCATGAGTTTGGCTCTTCTTATAGTTGATTTATTTTAATACCATTGTGTTTTTGTGTATTTCCTAGGAACTTGGAAATTTCTTTGGGCTTTGGGCTGCTATTCTGTAGGGATTGAATTTTCTTCACAGTAGTACAGTGTTTACAGAGGGTTTATATTCTCCCAAATCTGATTGTGAATTCTAATTCTGCCATTTAACTAGCAAGTGCAATATTTGTACAAATCACTTAACCTCTTTAGTTTCAGTTTCCTCTTCTGTAAAATGAGGTTGAGAAGATAAATTGAGATAAACTCTGTGAAGTATTATATAGTATTTGGCACCTGATAAAAAATAGTTGGTAAATACTTAATGAATATTTTTATTGTCACTGTTTTGTTATTCTTACTCATTAGAGCTTTATGAAATTCAGTTTTAATTACAAATGAATGGATCAGCTCTTGGGAACTGTCACACCCTGAATTGTATTAACTTAATTTTTGTCTGTACATTTTAATGATTAACAAATAGAGTGTATTCCATCCTTTTTTAGACATCATTGAGACATAACCTTGTTCTTACAGTTATAATTTCAAGTCAAGGTTTTATTTTTATTGGACATACATTTAGAAGCATTCTTGAAAGATGAATCTAAGTAGTAATATTTTTAGAATAAAGAGAAAATATTTATTTATTTTTTAAAATATTTCATTTATTTATTAGAAATAATAGTAAACTGAGCAGGGAGCCCACCATGGAGCTTGATCCCGAGACCCTGGGATCATGACCTGAGCCGAAGGTGAATGCTTAACCAACTGAGCCACCCAGGCACCCCTAGAACAAAGAGAAAATATGTAATGCTTCATTGAAAATTATTTGCTAGAATTATTCCCTTGGAAATGCAGACAGTATTTTTTATTGTTCTTATTATTCACATATTAAATGGTATTTAGGTTTATAGTTACATAATATTTTCAATATCTTACTATATTTGGTGTTTTTATAGGTTTCAGAAGACAATTTCTCTAAATTACAGTTGAAAGAAAGTATGGTTCCTATTACTAGGTCACTTCAAAAGTAAGTGTTCTCTACTACTTTCTGAATATATATTGGATACAAATCCATTTTAGCCATTTCTTTGAAATCAGAAGAATATAAGAGGAATTAAGTAGTTCTAAGAATACATATACTTGGTATATTTAAGCTTCATGGAACATTGTTTAATCCTGAAGTTTTCTCTTAAACTTGCACTGCTTTCTATTAAAATGTTCTTAGGACCTAATGAGATAACCTTAGACACCTAAGTGTAATGGATGTGAGTGGCTTAGAGAGATTCTCTTTTCATTTCTGACTAATAGCAACAATTTGAGATAGTATTGGTATGAATATCATGGAAGAACAACTTGTTCATGAAATGTGTTTTTATATATTCCCTCTAGAATAAATATAATAATCATAAATGTATCATTATTTGACATATCACCACAGAAACCTAAAGTGAACATAATGTCCTGGATATAAAAGTAGGTCTAAATGCTGTAAAGGTGTTAATCTACTATTTCCTTAGTTACATTATCTTAAGTAAAATGTGGAGATGAATACAAATGTTTCTTCTGGTAATGGTATTGGCAGAGGGAATGGTCTTTATTTATGGGTTTGGTTGCGTGAATATGAAGTACCCCCAGAAGATGGAATACTGAACTTTAGGACATGCTAAGATTGAAATTTTTTACTTTAGTAATATCTTTCACTTGGCCATAAGTGGGGCTAAACAAATATTGTCTACCTTTTGTCCTTTCAGAATTTGCTGAGGATTTGGTTTTCTAAGGAAGTGGTGGAAAAATAAAACACTAGACATGTAAACTTAGGACTCTAATTGCCATGATGTGTGTGTGTGTGTGTGTGTGTGTGTGTGTATGTATACACACACATATTTTTTTGTTTCCATAGTTTAAAAACATATGTATGTATGATTTTTCCCCCTCTACTTACAATCTTCTGGGTAGAAATAATGCCTCTTTCTTTATAGCTTGTCATAGTACTTGGTATAGTGTTCCTATCTAGTAGGAGTCAGTGAATAACGATACTAACTAACATTTATTGAACACTTACCAAGTGTCAGTGCTTTTGAATGTAATTCATGTGGTCTTTATAACCTCATAGGGTTATAATTATTTTCATAATTCAGATCAGGTAATAAAGATTAAGTAATAAAGTAACTGTCCAAGGTCACATAGCTATTAGGAGGTAGCAGTGGGATTCAAACCAAATAGTCTGATTCTATAGCATGTGTTCCTAACATTCCTCTTATTAATGATAGTGGTTCATTATCCATTTAGGCTAGTACATGGCCTCAACTGATTATCTAGGATAAAGACCTCATTGTGCTTTAAAATTTAAACTTAGTGGATGACCTCAAGCTTTCCATGTCTCTTAAAAGTATTTATTTATTTAAACAAAAATTTTAAAAGGATTTTATTTATTTATTTGAGAGAGAGTGGAGAAAACGTAAGAGAGCACAAGCAGGGGGGAGGGACAGAGAGAGAGGGAGAAGTAGACTCCCCACTAAGCAGGGAGCCTGATGTAGGACTCCATCCCAGGATCCTGGGGTCATAACCTGAGCCGAAGGCAGATGCTTAACCTTAACCGCTTAACTGATTGAACCACCCAGGCACCCCTCTTAAAAGCATTTATATTGAATTTGTGTCACAGACTTAAATGTGTTTTCTGAGTTAAAGTACATAGCCTGGAAGATGTTTATCTTGGTGAAGATGAACACTGGGCCATAAGTAATTAAATGACCACAAAAATTGATATTAATTGTAGGTGCTTTTATTTTACTATTAGCTAAAAGAATTTTTTTAATAGTAGTAACTTTTTTCTAGCTCAAACAATCAATAATCTTGCCTACATATAGAATGCCATTTTCAGAGCGTAAGGTTAATGTTTTGTTAAATGGCTTTTAGCTGTTGATTCTGGTGGATTAGCTGGGGCAATCTTAATTTGGTTTTTAGTTACGTTTCAAAGGTATTATCAGTAATTTGTACTGTTATGAAGTCAGTTTAAGCTTTTAAAAGTTATGTTAGTATATGTTTTCATTATTTTTAATCTGTAGATGATTTTAAGGACAATTTGAAATTCAAATTTTCTGGTTAGGTTTATAGTCATCTTTTCATAATTCAAAATAAACAGATTCCACTTCTTCAGAAGTTGCAGATTGTACCTTGGGTGCTTTAATGACCTTTCCTAAGATGAAAAGTCCTAATATGTCTTTCCCCACCCCTCAAATAACAGTTTTTGTTTTTAACAGTTTGATTGCTAACCAGTTTTAAGATATCTTTCATTAACTTTAGGAAATTCAGGCTCTTAGTATGGGTTCTGTTTACTCTGTTGGACACTCAGTTTTCTTATGTTCTTCCATTAGAAATAATTGCTCTCGGGGCGCCTGGATGGCTCAGTGGGTTAAATAAAGCCTCTGCCTTTGGCTCAGGTCATGATCTCAGGGTCCTGGGATCAAACCCTGCATTGGGCTCTCTGCTCAACGGGGAGCCTGCTTCCCCCTCTCTCTCTGCCTGCCTCTCTGCCTACTTGTGATCTCTCTCTCTCTGTCAAATGAATAAATAAAATCTTTAAAAAGAAAAAAAAAGGGCGCCTGGGTGGCTCAGTTGGTTAAGCGACTGCCTTCAGCTCAGGTTATGATTCCGGAGTCCCGGGATCGAGTCCCACGTCGGGCTCCCAGCTCCGTGGGGAGTCTCCTTCTCCCTCTGACCTTCTCTCCTCTCATGCTCTCTCTCACTTTCTCTCTCTCAAATAAATAAATAAAATCTTAAAAAAATAAAAAATAAAAAAATAAAGAAAAAGAAAAAAAAAAAGAAATAACTGCCCTCTAGGAAGACTCATTGGACCTGAAGTATAAGTGATTGAGTAGCTTAAAATGTTATTTTTTTCAGTGGGATTTTGCTTTTAGTAGGAATGTAAACTGTAATTGTTTTGTATCCCTATGATTCTTAGCTTTGTCTTATGCAATTACATATTAGAAACTCAATAAAAACTTATTAACTAAAACCTCCATAAGAGAAACTTGTCATCTGAGCAAATAAAAAAATTGTAGTTTTTGAGCAGGGGCCTTTTCTAGAATCTTATATGTTATGTAAGCCACCAGCTGCTCTGCCCAGGCTGGCTGTGAAGAATGAGCAATAGTACATTGCTCATATGCTATAAAAGATTGTAAAATCATCAATCATCCAAAAATAATTTGTATTGGCTTTGGAATATATTGTTTTATATATAATTTGGAAATGAATGTGTAAGGTTTTATAGTTCTCAGTACTAAAGGCCATGCTCTGAAGTCTTAATGATAGCTAGAAAGTTGTCCTGCTTCTCAGTTCTCTTTTCTTGCTCAATTTTCTAGTCTTCATTCTATGCTAGAAATAGAATTACCTCTCAGATTTGCAAAACATTATCCTAAAGATTTTTCTCTTATTCTAATGTACTGTACTAAGACCTAGGGAGTGGTCAGCAGTTTTTTCAGTTGTTGCTGGACACTAGGCTCAATATAGGCCAGTAAACAGTATTTAAGAACAGCCAGTATAGCAGTGAGTAAGTTAAAATATAGTTAAATTGCAAGATATGCAAGATATCAGTGAGTAAGTTAAAATATAGTTAAATTGCTTTCATATAATCAGTCTGTTACTGAGTTCCTGTGGGTTGATTTCTATTTATTCTAATACTCATTGATAGATACTTTCTCACAATAAGACATGAGTTTTTTTATTTCAATTTTTAAGATGAACGACTATTCAGCTTTGTATGTGACATGACTCTTAAATTGATATTTTCCCCATTAGCTTGCTTTTTCACTTTTTAAGAGAAGAAACTCAAGAATAATTTCCTTCTATAATTTTATTCTGCACTTGTCCCTACACATAATAGCAAGTCACTTTTGATAGCCTCCTCTCTAAGTAGATTGATTGCCTTATACTTAGGAGGGCAGATAGAGGTTAAATGAAAGGAACCGCTAGCCAATTGTGTATGGGGACTGAAGATTTCACATTTCTACGTAGCTTTTTTTTTTTCATTCCCATCATACTACACTCTTCCCTTTCCTTCCCATGGTTCTCCTTTCTCCCTAACATTGTTTTTTAAAGGCATAAATAATGCATTTAAATAAGACATTTAAAATATAGGTAAGTTAAAATTCATTTTGTAAAAACATATTAGTACGAAGGCCTTTTATATAACTTGAATAAAAGTGTTAAACCATGCTGTGGTCTTTTATTTACCTTTCATATGTTGATCAGCAAACAGAGTAAGGGAATATTGGAAAGCATCAATGTCAGGGTCACCAGAAAGACTTCACTCTTCAGTGGATGAACAACAAGGCTCAGAGTTGTCTAATAGTTGGCCAGTTATGTCATAAGAACTTTTGGACTGTAGGCAGAAAGACTTAGAATATATATGTTTTAGCAATGGGATTAATAATCAATGTAATTTTGTAACTATCATATATAACTATTGTAATTTTTAAGTAGTGGTAAATATAAAAGCTATTTTGAGATACCTGCAATGACTACAATGTGATAGAAAATACCTCTGGTTTCTGTGGCAGATGAGGTCATAGATTTTGGCCTGTTGCTTACATTCGTAAGGGAAGGAAATGCTAATGTACAGATAGCATTTAGTGAAAATAAAGTTGAGGATTTTTCCCCCCATCCAATTTCGTAAACCCTCTAAATCCAAGGGCTCTGTGGCCCTCAGAGTTGTAAACGGTGAGATAAGACTCTAGCTGCTTACCCCTCCCTTCCTCTCTCCCTCCCTTCCTTCCTTTTTTTTAAGATTTTATTTTTAAGCAATCTCGACACCCAGTGTGTGACTTGAACTCACAGCCCCGAGATCAAGAGTCTCACACTCCACTGACTGAGCCAACTTGGTGCCCCTCCATGTTTTGAATCAGAGGTTGCTAAATAATAAGCCTGAAAAGAGAAAGGTAGATCTAAGTCCAAAGTATGTTCACAGATTATCTTCTTTCTCATAAATGTGTGTCTCTAGGAAGAAAATAATTTTTTGATGAAGAGATATTACTATAGGATGTAGAAATGATAGAGTCTAATTAATTTTATCTCTGCATAGTAACTTTGGGTAATTTGTTGTTGATGAAGATGAGAATCTCAAAACTTAACTGAAGTTGCCAAAAGGGTGGCAAAATCCAGATTCTTATTACATTTTAGTAAAAGTGTCCAAGAAGTAGAGTACAGGGAAATAGATATTAATGCAGTAATTAACAGTACTAGTTTCTCCCATCTCCATATCCTGGGTCAAGTGGAAGATGTATTTTATTTAATATGCATTTACCAAACCTGTGTTAGAGACCGTACAAATAGGATATTGTAGTCATCACCTTTTAACTCAACTTAGAAATTACTAACAGATACGGCACATCATAATTGTTACATTATTTGTTTTTGTTGGTCTCTTATTTGTCAGAGATCTGAAAAATGGTTAACTGACATTTTCTGGATGGTCTTTAAGGATCTGAATGAATAATAGGGGAAAGGAAAAAAAGGAAGAATATTTTTAGAGGAAGACTGGCGAGTTAAGGGCCTCTCTTTTCTTGGTTTGTTTGAGTGATGATTAAGTTTTCACCACTGAGACTTGACCTATAATCTTAGCTTTATTTTATTTTATTTTATATTAAGATTTTATTTATTTGACAGAGAAAGATACAGCGAGAGGGAACACAAGCAGGGGGAATGGGAAAGGGAGAAGCAGGCTTCCCGCTGAGCAGGGAGCCCGATGTGGGGCTCGATCCCAGGACCCTGGGATCATGACCCAAGCCGAAGGCAGACGCTTAACGACTGAGCTACCCAGTTTCCCCCTCAGCTTTATTTTAGAGAAAAAAACCTAGGTTGTTGGTATTATACCACGTAATTGTCATTTCTTTCCCCTTATGCTCATTAAAAATGAGTTTTCCTCAACTGTAATTGATCCTTCAGTGCTATTTTTTAAATTTTAGCTATCCTGAATATACATCTTAATGAATATACTTTCTTTCCTAAATGATATAAACAGTATTCCAAAAGAAAAGGTATAATTTGAACAAAGCTATTGTGAAAATGACATGAACAAAATGTTAAGTGTGATACAAATAAAACCTATTATTATTAAACTTCTTGGCAAGCTTTCAAAAAAAAAACCATTGAATGTCAAAAATAAATTTTTTAAAGTAAATGTTTATAAAATTTAAATGAATTATTTTAGCCCTCAGTTATTCAGATCTCAAGGTTTTATAAAGAAAAGTTCTAAATTTTTGATACTTATTCTGTAAATTCATTTCTTATACTAATTTTGAAGTTAATAAACAATGTAATCACCATTTGTTGCTGTCTGCATTGTCTCTTCAGTCCTTAATATTGGTTTATAATGTGTTTTATACTTTTTAATGAAGGGCTTTGCACCATTTATCTCGCCTGAGAGACCTGGTTGATGATACCAGTGGGAAACAGTCACCGAAAATGTGAAGAGGAAAATAAAACGGTCCAACCAATAAATAGTCATCACAGAACAAAGATGTATTTTTTCTCTATTGCTTAAACTGACAAAGAAATTATAAGCCATACATTATTCTGTGATTGGTTCAAGTGTTACATATTTTTTAAAAAACAAACTTGAAAATGTGCTAGGTTTTGTGACCTATTCTCATTTTATGCCAAAATACCAGAATGTGAACTGGAAGCACACTGTGTCCTACAGTCTGACTTTGGTCTTCAGGCCAGCAAATGTCCAATATTCAAAGATGGATGGTGTCCATTATTGAAGCTTATGTGGACTTAATCTTCTTGAATGTCCTCATCATTTTATTATCTGGTTCTGGATTATTAGGAAACTTTTCCTGGTTTCTATCCAAAATCTCTTAAGTAGACTTTTTGATACAAGTAGCATCTACTTTTAAGTAGGCTAAAGGAATATCAAAATTGTCATGGTGTAACTTCTCCATATATAAGTATGTTACTTTTAATTTTTATAAATATTTTAAGATATGTTGTATTTGCAAATAACAGTTTAATAATGGGATGATACAGTGCTAAAAGGAATGTTTTATGTTGTGAAATCCAAGAGAAAAACTCACTTAACTAATGCTTTGATTTTGATTCTGTGTAAGA
This sequence comes from Potos flavus, assembly GCA_028534135.1. Taxonomy (NCBI): domain Eukaryota; kingdom Metazoa; phylum Chordata; class Mammalia; order Carnivora; family Procyonidae; genus Potos; species Potos flavus. Next base: position 18,114,437 of record CM052889.1, on the reverse strand, counting down.
TAATCTTGATATCATTTGAGAGTTTACAAAACATTTTTGGGGAGTATATTTGAAAATTTAATATTTTGATATTCTCAGATTTTAGTTTTGGGGTTAGCTCAAACTAGTAAAAATTATGAGATCAGTGACCAATTGCTTTATGCAATTTGTTAAGTAAACTTAAAATGAATGTGGAAAATCCAAAAGCAGCTCTGTATTATAAAGCTATTTTGTAAGAGCTGAACATTGTTTAAAGCAACCTGTAAAATTTGTCTCTATCTGGAACTCAACAGAGCTCTATATTTTTGGCATTTTCTAACCAACCAAACTTCTAATAAGCAAGAAAACATCTTTACTAACAAAACTAGGAATTAAATCATAAAGCATATTTTAAAAGCCTGATGAAATAAAAGAATATGAGTGTCTGTATACAAACAGTACAAATTAACACTGCCCAAATTGTAGCATCTTTGCTAGATAGCTTTACTGTCAAATAGGAATTTCTAAGTATATCGTGTTGAAGATTTTTTTTTCCCTCAAGTTTAAAGCACTGTATGAGACCTTTGCTATAGAACTTACATGTTGAAAACTATAGAGTAAAGCCTGTTATTTTTTTCTTGACCAGTGAGTCAAAGTTACCACCATACAGTTGTTTTTGCCCGGTTTGAGACTCACTTGCCATTAAGTTTGTTTTGTTTACTCTGGAGGTATTTCTGCTACCGACATTCTATTTTCTGATTGTTGTCTTCTGCTTCAAAACATACAGTTTGCATATAATCAAACATGGTATTACTTTGATGATGAAAGTATGGCTGGCCGTTAGAAATGCAGATTTTAAGTGGATGAACACGAGGTAGATCTGGGTTGATCATGTTCCAGGCTTAGCCAAATTCACTGTTACACAAATTCTATAGAAAGCAGAGAAGATGAATACATCAGATAATAAACTTCTAATTGCGTATATGTTGATTAGTATGCTTAAAAAGCATTTCCAAAGGGATTATACTATAATTACCGAACAGCACTGATTTGGTTAGTGCTGTCATTTGCAAGAAAATATCTCCAATGCTAAATAAGATAAGCATTCTAAATTTTTATAACTAATATTTTAAGAAACTTGATTTCACTTACTAAAGGAGTATTTTTCCTTTTATGTTAAATATGGAAGCTTAGTCATTTACCTAAAAAGGGAATTAATTTAAAATGATTAATTCCAACTTTTTAAAAAAATAAATGTATAGGAGGGTCAAATAAGAAAAACTAAATGATAAGTGTTCATGAAATTCTCTAAAGAATTGATTTAATTACATGTTAAGTATTTCAGTATTTTTTTTTTTTTTTTAGTTTACCAGGGGTAAAAGGGTGACAACAGTATTTAGACTGCTGAGCTGGAAATTAAAAGCAGACGATGGGAAATTATAACCTATAATTATAGGTTTTAAAAATTGCAGTGAGAATATAAATTTTTTATCAACCCCTTTTTAGGTATATTTCAAAGTGTTAGGTAGAAAAGGAATTTTGAAAAGACATTTCAGATTTTTAGTTGAGTATGAAAAAAATTTGACAAACCTAATTCCAAATTTTTTTTGAGATCAAAAGAATAAAGGTGTGATGATTATATGAAGACTCAAAACTCAGCTGCATGTTCTTTATTATCAGTAGGAACTTTACTTTCAGTATTTTTGTGTTAACACATTTCAGCTTCATAGAGAGTTCTGACCAAATTGAGGAGCACTGTGTTGGGTTTGTTTGGGTTATATGTCTCTCTAGTTTTTATTTCTTGTTGAAATTTATAAATGTGGATTTTTTCTTGGTGTTCTATTTAATGTTTAGGAAAACATCTTATTAAATTTTACACAGTTCTACCAAAATATTTTTTAAAGATAAATAAATCATGACATGATTTTCCCCCCATGTTTTGAATGCATGGAATCACTCATGGATTTGAATTTTTGTTTCATCTTTCCTGTTCCAATGTTAACTGCATCTCAAAACCTATTTGGTGGACGTGCTATGGAGAAGTGAACTTGCCAAAAGGCAAGTATCGTGAAAAGAGACAAAAGAAGCAAAAGGCTAATAAAATTGATAATTTCTCAGCAACTGAAGTTTCTTCAAATGTGAACGACTGTGTATCATTCTATGTATCGATTGGATGTTTTATACACGGTTATGTGTCCTATTGGGTTGTAGTGCCTATCATATAATGGTGCAAACCTAGGCCTAAACCTGAACATATATTCAGGTTATATTGTTACATTTTTTTCCCCATTACATTTGAAATTATTCTTTTCCTTTTTATCTGTTTTCTTTATTTTCACCTTTGACTAAGATCATTTTCCTTTTTTGAACAAAAATATTTTTGCCTTTTACCCTCCCAGTTTGTTCTGTGTTATCCTTACTCTAGACCAGACTTGTATAACAGCTCTTCTCACTATGTAGCAACTTTTCTAACAATGTAACAAATATAACAACTTCTGTCCACCATTCATTACCTTACCTAAGAAGTGCCTGTTTGCCTCCTAATACTTATTTTAACCTGAAACCTTCCCTCCTCTCACTTTCAGCTCTTGCATTGAAGACAGGCTGACTGATCTTTCAAGACACTGTTGTAACACCACCACCATAACATTACTAATTTATTTCAGAAATTTGCTGTGATTAAATTGCTTTACTCCTATTCTCCCAGACTTTCTGGCTGTATTCTCACCTTTGGGCATATTATTTCCTATACTTGAAACAGTTTTCTTTCTTTCTGGTTATGTAAATCTTACTCTACCATTTCTTTAAAGTTCTGACCGAATGTTATACTTTCTTTTTCACATATTCTAACATTTTTCCAGACTTGATAGGTTGGCTTTCCTTTTTCCTTACCATCACTCATTTAAGCTATTATATTTCTTGTTCTTGTATTAAACAGTGTCTCTTTACCACTTACCACATTGTATCTCCAAGGGAGAAAATGTCTCAAAAGTTAGAGGATTGATTTTAATCTCCTTTAATGATAGCACCTCTTACATTGTATAACCAGGAACATGTAAATTTAAAATGACTGATGATTTTAAGCCTAGCTCTCTCTATAAGATTGTAGGCTCAAGAAAGGAGAAACTGAATTTTTTATTTATGTGATGTTTTGCAAAGCCTTAAAATGAGGTAAATTAAACCTGGTTGTTTTTTTTTTTTATGTTGCTGCCACTGTTTATCAAATAGTATCAATGTATGTGTAAGTATTTTGGATGACATATCTATAAACCTTCTAACCTTTTGAGCCCTCAAAGCTAAGATTTTTTAGTTTATATATTTTGTATTTCATCAGATATACGAATTATATTACAGATTTAGAACTATGTGTAGGAAAACTTTCAGTGACTGGTTTTCATTGTGTTGCTTCTTTGAGCCTGGCTTGCTGGGAAACTATCAGTCTGGGTCCAATCTAAACAGAAACCACGTAGTGATTTTAACAAGGGAAGTTTAATATAAAAAAGTTTTGAACTGTGGCAAAAGAAAAAAGATATGAGAATTCTATATGATAACCCAGAGCTGAGGGAGAGTACCGAAGGAAGAGGTACTTGGGGGGCATAAAGGTAAGGTAGCAAAAATGTCAGGTCATTTAGAAAACAGGCAAAATGAGAAAACTTGGGCCAAGGTTTTACTTATTTATTTGATTTATTGATTTATTTTTAAGATTTTATTTATTTGACAGAGAGATCACAAGTAGGCAGAGAGGCAGGCAGAGAGAGGGGGAAGCAGGCTCCCCGCTGAGCAGAGAGCCCGATGCGGGGCTTGATCCCAGGACCCTGAGATCATGACCTGAGCCAAACGCAGAGGCTTCAGCCCACTGAGCCACCCAGGCGCCCCTGGGCCAAGGTTTTAAACATCTTTTTTTTTTTAAAGATTTATTTATTTTAGAGATAGTGTAGGGGGAGGGGGAGAGGGAGAGGGAAAGGGAGAATCTTAATCAGCATCCATGCTGAGCATTGACCCTGATGTGGGGCTCGATCTTAACCCTGAGATCACGACCTGAACCTAAACCAAGTTGGACATTTAACTGACTGCACCACCCAGGCACCCCTAAACATCTAATGAATTTGATAACTATAAAATAGTTCTGAACTGGAGATCTGGGGCTATTATAAGTATTCTGGAATTACATGAATTATACTCTTAATCAAATGTCAGAGGTAGGGATTAGTACATTCCTTCCATTATTTTTCCTCAAGGTAGCCACATAGCTTTTATATGAACTTTTCTGGAAATGGGGAGTTTCCTGCAATTGGGATGCTTTGTTTTATAGTATATTTTTGCTTCAATTAAACCATTTTTTGCTTTGCTGTGTCTTCTCCATATTGCTTTTAATTTTGCCACTCAAGACCATCTCAATGCATATTTTAGTATTCCAAGTATTGAAATCAACAAGAGTGATGCTCTTTCCATCTTTCAGGCTGTTTCTGATTTCTAAAGTATTTCTTTGAACAAAGTTTTGTTTCTTCATTGTCTCACTTTTTGGAGGTTCTCTAGCTTTCAATATTTTTTTGTTTAAAAGCCTGTATTTTGCAAATGATTCAGAGCCCTACTTAACAGCAAAACTAGATTATATGCTTTATTTTTTTATTTTTAAAAAATTGAGTTATAACAGTTTCATGTGTACAACATAATGATTTGATATTTGTATATTTCACAGTAAGTCTAGTTAACACCCATCCACTTTTTTTCTTTCTTTTTTTAGAATTTTAAGTCCAGTATAGTTAACATACAGTGTTATATTAGTTTCTGGTATACAATATAGTGATCCAACAATTCCATCACTCGGTGCTCATCAGGACAAGTGCACTCCTTAATCCCCATCACCTACTTCACCCATCCCCCCACCCACCTCCCCTCTGGTAACCGTGAGTTTTTTCTCTACAGTTAAGAGTCTGTTGGGGCACCTGGGTGGCTCAGCGGGTTAAAACCTCTGCCTTCGGCTCAGGTCATGGTCTCAGGGTCCTGGGATCAAGCCCTGCATCGGGCTCTCTGCTCAGCGGGGAGCCTGCTTCCCCCTCTCTCTGTCTGCCTCTCTGCCTACTTGTGATTTCTCTCTCTGTCAAATAAAATCTTTTAAAAAAAAAAGTCTGTTTCTTGGTTTCTCTCCCTTTTTCACTTTATTTTTTCTTCTTGCCTCCTCTGGCTAATTTTTTAAAAAGCTTTGTTGATGTATAATTGACAAAATTGTAAGATACTTAAAATGTGCATTGTGATGACTTGATATACATACACATCGTGAAGAGCCCCCCCCATCTAGTTATTACATCCACCATCTCATATTTGTCTTTTTTTTTTTTCTTTTTGGTGAATTTTTTTATTGTGGCACCAATATGCAAGATACAAAGAGTAGAATGGAGAACTCTGCATTTGATTCTTTAATAAGTTATTACTACAGCTAGCCTTTATTTGGCTCCTGGCACTGTACAGGTGTGTGTGGAGGTGGATGGAGGAGGGGAAGAATGGGGTGGGAGAGGTGATGAATAAGAAGGAATAACTCGGGGCGCCTGGGTGGCTCAGTGGGTTAAAGCCTCTGCCTTCGGCTCAGGTCATGATCTCAGCGTCCTGGGATCGAGCCCCGCTTCCCCCTCTCTGCCTGCCTCTCTGCCTACTTGTGATCTCTCTCTGTCAAATAAATAAAATCTTAAAAAAAAAAAAAAAAGAAAAGAAAACCTTAAAAAAAAAAAAGCATAACTATCATGAACTCAATGATGGGAAGATATAAATGGACAAAATTAAACAATACTTAACAACCACTAAGTAATGTTTCAGAGAAATGAAGATGGAGAAACTGCTATACAGGCCCAGAAGATGCAGCAGCTAAGTGGCCTGGAAAAGATCAGGAATGATTTCACTCAGGGAGAAATTTAGTTGATCTAGAAAAATGAACAAGTTTGCCATCAAAGAAATTGGGTGGAAGGGTATTCTAGGCAGAGGGTAATAATGTGCAAAGACTTGAGCGGTGAAATGGTCTGATTCAGAATTCACTGACTTGGAAGCGTATGTTGTGGAAGAACAGTGGGAGAAACCTGCACGATAGTATCAAGCTTATGATTCCACCATTTGTTAGCTCTTCGTTGTGAACAAGCTACTTGACTTTGCCTGAGTCTTTTTTGTTTTCCCTCCCATTTGTAACAGCTACTTTATAGTTTTAAGGATTAAAAGTTATGCCTAGCACATACGATACAGTGTATACTAGCTGCTTATGTGATGATACCTCTAGTTGGGGAGAGGCATTAGGAATAAGACATAAGGCTGCTACCCTTGTGCCTCCCTATTCTATTCTCCATACTATTGCAAGGCTTATTTTTTTTTTTCAAAGATTTTATTTATTTGACAGAGAGATCACAAGTAGTCAGAGAGGCAGGCAGAGAGAGAGGGGGAAGCAGGCTCCCTGCTGAGCAGAGAGCCCGATGCGGGGCTCGATGCGGGGCTCGATCCCAGGACCCTGGGATCATGACCTGAGCCGAAGGCAGAGGCTTTAACCCACTGAGCCACCCAGGTGCGCCAAGGCTTATTCTTTAAAAACCTGTCAGAGATGTACCTTTTCTCAAAATTTCCGGTGGCTTCTCATCTCAAGAAATGTGAAGTTTCTACAATAGCCTAAGAAGTCCTATGTAGTGTACCAATGCATCTCCCTTTACTCCCAAAACCAGAACATTTCCTCCTACTGGATTTGCTCTCTGATTCAGCCACACTGGTCTTGCTGTTCTCAAATAACTACAAATATCCTTCTGTCCCCAGGCTGTTGCACTGTAGTTTTCATTTTGGAGTCTTTCTTGAAATACCCCATGATTCCCTTAGATGTCTGTTCAAATGTCATTTTATCAGAAAGGCCTACCCTAACCCCCACCACTCCCCTATGCCATTATTTTTGCCCCTCAACTCCTACTTTATTTTCCTTAAGTTTGAGGGTAGAGACTTTGTTTTTTTATTTACCTGTTTTCTTCCCAACAACTAGAATTATGCCTGGCATTAATTTAAAATGATATATAAATATTTGGTTCTCTGAATAAATGAGGCTGAGAAAGTGGCCTGGGGACCCATCTAAGACCCTTGGAATGCTCCGCTAAGAATTTTGGATTTTATCCTGCAGGCAAAAGGAAGGGAATCAATGTTTTTGATGCAGCCAAAAGTGAATGCTAATCTTTTGTGTTAGTCCCTACATTAATTTGTGGTTGCAGTCAAATTGAACTTTTTCCCCAAGTACTAAAACCAACTATTTTCCTTTTTTCCAATAATTAGTTCTTAAAATCTGATACCATGATATAAATGCATTTTGTTAGCAATTCTTTAGGTAGTAAAATTAGAATGCAGGCTTTATTTAGCTTTCGTTCAGAGGTATAGAGAGACTTTTACTGCAGCTCCTATGATGTTTTAGTGTAAAGTTCTCAGAATATAGGTTTAATTTTTTTCATAGTGTTTATAGAGGTCTGTTGATTTGTCTTAGGCTGCAGTAGTAGATGCCATTTAATTTACTTTATAATTTAGTTGGGTTTTTGGACAAGAGATAAGATGACAAGAGAAATAAGCATAAAGAAGTCTTGGAAGGGGACCCAGAAGTCTGATGACAGAGTAGAATATTGTGTATAACTTGTCTTGCCCAGGGCTAGAAGGAACATGATGATGCCCCTGACTAATAATTCAGCATCCCTTCAAATCATTTAAATCTTCGATATTTTGAGATAGACTTAGGGGAAATATGAAAAATTTTATTCATAAACAGGCTTACTTATTTCATTATTGCAAGTTAAACCTTGCAATATGCTATTAAAAATGAGCAAATTGTAGCAAATATTTCCCAAATTTCTGCTGTAGTTCTTGGCTTTTTCTTTGTGAGCATGTAGTTTTCTTAAGACAGTTTAAAATTTAAAAGTCGTTTTGTCCCTCGCCCCCGCCCCCTTGCCATTACTGGCTGGGGTGCCTTGGCAAGTTGTAGTTTTAAGTTCAATTTATAAAGCAGAGTTAATGGTACCTGCCTCACACAGTATTAAATGAGTTAATACTTGTAAAATGCTTGCTTAGCACAGTGGCTCACACATAGTTAGTGTCCAGTGTCAGATAGTATAGTAAATACAATACAATTTCAGCTGATCATTATTGCCATGTAGCTGCCTGTGTGGATATTTTGTAGAAATAGATAAGGCTCAGTGTTAGTAATAAGGGCTGCTTAATTTTTTTTTCCCACTAGAGGGCACTGTGCTCTTTGACGATGACAAGATTAAGAAACTGCCTGATTGGTTTACTGCCCCTAATCTGGCTTTGAGCTCAACCCCTGGCATTCATTCTCCGGTTAAAATTCTTAAAGACTGTGCAGGAGTACATTAAGAGATGATCTTTCTTATCTTTCCCTTCCTTCCCACTTCAAGGTGTAATTTTTTTCTTTTCCTTTTTTTTTTTTTTGAGGAAGGAGAAGCATCTTTTTCCATTCTGTAAACTGGATATATTCTTTAGATGTAAGACATTATGACTCAGACCCTGAATCTCTTCTCTTCAACATATGTTAGCCCTAGGATTTCTGTTAGACCACTGATGGACATGCATCGTACCAGATCTCTTCCTTGTCACCCTTCCCAGAATTGCATAATGGGGGAGTGTTTGAGTCTTGGCACACACTTTTGCCATTGTAAAGGGGTGGCCCTAGAAAGAAAAATTGGCTTTGGGTCTTCAGCAAGACATAGGCTTGACATCATGAACTGGGAGTGGAGGTCCAAGGGACATACCCTTGTTACTTATCATCCTTGAAGCCTCTTCCCTTTGCATATGGTTAAAGCACATTCAGCTAGTTGACTAAACCAGTGACCAACTTCCCCAACATCTCTTCATTTCAAGTCAGGGAGAAAAGAGGAGAGATGAAGTGTAGAAGGAGAAAGAAGGTGGAAGGGGGCAACAAAAAGTGAAATACAAAGTTTGGTAACATTGCTATTTTGAACTAACAGATCCTGCTTAGGTTAATCTTTTCATGAATTAGTAGAAATTTCTGATTGCTACCTGATGCCTGTGTCTACAAAGTAACTTTGCAGAGGATGATCTAACACCCACATCCTAGCCTGCATGTGACTTACCATTTTCTCCCTTGTTTCCATCAGTATGCAGTGGGATGTCAGTGTGAGGGGCCTCCACTTAGCGATGGCAACAAGAGAGAGCCCCCAAACATGAAAGGGTGAGTCAGATATAGAAATAAGGGACAAGGAGGAGACTGGAGGATCTGCCAGGATGACTGGAATGCTAGGGATTTCTCTAATGCCCAGTGGGAATGGTGGGAGAGGGGTTCCCCTTTGAGTCATCTTTGGAGGTCCTGATATGTAAAATCCTATTAGGAACTGGAGTCCCTCTAGCCCAGTTTTAGGTTCTAGAAATGTCTAGATTTCATAGCATATGTTTTTCATAGCATTCTCTGTGACCCGTAGTGTCAGATTCAAATGAAAAAGTTCAAATTTAGCATTAACTGCATAGCGGGGACTTCTCTGGCTGTTGGAAGGCCTCACTCGTCAAGAATGACCCAAACCAGGGCTTTGGTTCAGTAATTCGAACAGTATCTCATCCAAGGACCATACATTCTGACCTCAACCGAAAAGGGCAAGGTCAGAATGCCTTTAATATTGGCAATTGAAATAAGGGGTAAAATTAGAGACAACTAAGGAGTTTCTTGAAAGCTACTGACTCAAAAGGGAGCAACCACTGGTTCTGCAGGAACTAGAGTATAAATAATCTAGTAGAAATAATCATCCTTTTAATGAAGCAGGATCTACCCCTCCTGGAAGAGAAACCAATAAATGGTGATTTTTTTTAAGAGAGGGAGCGAGAGTTTCTTTTCAGTTTTTAGTTTTTTTCGAGAAGGAGAGAGAGAGAGAGTGAGCGTTGAGGGAGGGGCAGAGAGAGAGGGAGAGAGAAGCTTAAGCGGGCTCCATGCCCATCGCAGAGCCCGCAGAGCCCATTGTGAGCTCGATCTCACAACCCTGAGATCATGATCAAGAGTTGGACGCTTAGCTGACTGAGCCACCCAGACATCCCCAATAAATGGTGATTAACTGATGGTTATCACATACCTTTCTAGATGGTGGGGAGAAATAACTGTGTTCTAGAGCAGGCGTGGGCAAACTATGACTCACAGGTCAAATTTTAGCCTGCTGCTGGCCTTTGTACAGCCCACAAGCTAAGAATGTTTTTCACATTTTTAAATGATTGCATAAAATTTAAAAGATGAATATATTTTGACAGAAGTAAAAGAAATACAATCTATACCAACATTACTAGACTAAGTACTCATCACAATATTTCTAATTCACAGAAAAGCAACTGTCAAATTAGAAAAAAAAAATTTGTAATAACCACAGCAAATTTCTTCATAAAAATAAAACATGAAAATGAGGTTGAAGTCATAGTGTTTTCCTTACCTCCCCCAACTGCATGGTATATAATCAGCCACCCCTCACAACCCCGAGGCAACAGCTCTTTCTGCCTGAGTCCTGTCCCTGTGCTTTTTAATAAACCACCATTTTGCACTAAAGACTTCTCAAGAACTCTTTCTTGGTCGTGGGCTCCGGACTCCACCCCATTGAACCTTACTTATATTCTAAAACTTCATCACAGACAGGAGGTGAAATTGTAGCTATTGAAGTCTTGGTGTTTTCAAAGAAATAATTTATACTTTTTCTACCAAAGCCTTGTGAATTAAAAGGAAAAAAAAAAAGAGGATCATAGGATCAAAGTTTCTGGGTTGTGTTAAAAAGAAAACCACAGGCCCAAACAGTATCACTTAGGTGAAGGCCCCAAGTCCGTAAACTAAGACTTAATACCTAATCTAACTGTAGTTTCAACTCCCCCCCCCCCCCAAGAATGTAACCTTGACCCAGTAAGCATGGAATTTTCTGGTCAATACAAGGAAAATTTACTGATAGTGTAAGGTTTCGGTGGCGGGAAAAGAATAAAGGAGAGACTCGGAGGCGGCAAGCGGTTCGAGTGAGCTTTAATGGAGGCGCTCTCGGGCGAGGTTCCTCGGTCCGTCAGCAATCGGGGCCGAGGAAGTCGCGCACGAGGAGAGGGAAAGGGGCTATTTATCCGGTCCGGGGCGGGGAAATTCCTGGCAGAGGTGACTGTTCCCTTATATGGTATAGTTCCTGGTAGAGGCTCCATCCGGGAAGGACTCGGGTGCCATCTTGTTCAGGTCGGGCGGCCATTTCGTGTAGTCTCCTGCAGCCCTCGATCTGCCGGCCCAACAGATAGACCCCTAAAATTCCCCTTAAGAGGGCAACCTTGCCTAAACAATGCATTCCATGCTAATAAATTCCTTCTTTTTTATGCTCTCTTTCTGCCTTAGAAAACCTTTCTTTTGTTTAGCACAGTGGAGCTCTGCTCTATTTTCCAAATAGGGTGCTGCCCACTCATGAATCATTTAATAAAGCCAATTAGATCTTCAAAATTTACTTTCTTGAATTTTTTTTTTAACACCCATTTGCCCTAGGAGTAAGAAAGACACAATTTATATTCCTTTCCTATAGGCACATAGGTTGGCACCAGTAAACCTGAGCTTCCCTTTTTTAGGAAACTTTGATTACCTTCTTAAAATTGCTCCCTCCCATACCACACATTCTGCTTCTCCCCTGCTTATTTTTTTCCCATAACACTTAACATTTTCTAATGTAGAATGTAAATTACCACTTTTTTTTTTTTTTTAGATCTGTTTGTTCTGATTCTTCTACTAGAATGTAATGTGCACACGGGCAGCGAACTTTTATCTTTTTCATTTACTGATATATCCCAAGCAACTAGAAGGACACCTGGCACATATGGGGCATTTAGTTAATATTTGTTGAATGAATGCATTTGAGCTATGTTGGGGAGGAAAAATCTTCCTCTGCCCTTGAAGATTATTCTGGCCGGTCTAAGAATTAACATGAGACAGTAATAGGAGAAAATCAAACAAAAGTTTATAATAACACGTATACCTCCAGCATACATTGGAGAGACCCAGAAAAACTGAGTAACTCCCCATCATGACTGAAACCATCACCTTAAATACCATCCTCAGCTAAAGACAAAAGAAGATGTTGGGGTGGGGAGTCAGTTATGCAAGGTTGCTAGGAAAAACACAGTAAAGAAGAGTAAGATTGTTATGCAGATTTAATTCCCTGCCTTCTCCTTGATAAGAGTTTCTAAAGATTGAGTCATCCCCTTTCTTCCTGGCATAGCAAGGGAGAAACACACTTACGAATGAGATTTCCCTTAAGAATGTAAATACTTTTTACAGAAGGGTAACTTCTACTTGGTTTTCAGAGTTTCTCTAATTTCCGCTGGTTTTTAAAAAATAACTAGCTTAAAATAACCAATATGCCAAAGAGGCATATCTTGGGGTGGCAAAATTTGCTCCCCTTCAGCTGTAACAAGTTTTCTGGAGTTGGACTCAGCTGATTTTCTTGTTCATATAGTCACACAGTGGCCTTCCTGGAGTTATCTTTCTCTGTTAATATTCTGTTAGATTGGCACTATAAATTACATATGAAGCAACTTATTTTGCAGAAAAATTGGAATGTTGAATATCTTGAATCATGATGTCAATGGAATCTTGAAAAAATGGGAGTGTTGGGAAGCTAGCAGTTTAATGCTGTTGTTCAAAATAATTATATCCTCAATTCAAGTGGGTAGAGCTAGATTGTGGTAAGACCATTTAATTTAGCTTTAATTTTATGCACTTGGGGAAACTGATTTAGCAAGGTTAGTCCAAGATCAGATTGTCATGTAGAGCTGAATGAATAGAATAGTTTCTATTACATTTTCTTAACTTCATTCCATTTTTCTTAAACTCATTCCCAGTGTTCTCTGACACTTATTGTAGAAGCTCATACCCACATAACACTTGTAATGTTAGAGTTCTACCTGAGAACATTCTGGAATGGATAATGGTGGGATGTGGGAGCAGGGGGAGTATGTATCGAGCCTTTTCCCACTAAGATCTGGAATTTAAATGTATGGCATTGATTTTGAGGATAGAAAATATTTTAAAGTAATTGTTTAAGTTTTATCTGTGGGGCCAGTAAGGTGATTTCCTCGTCTTATCAGGGTTCCATAAAACATTACATTTTCCCTGTTCAATTTTGCTTCTGCATTTGTTGGCTGGAATGAATCATTACATTGTAGAGTCTTTGAGGCAAGGGTCTATGTCATCTATGATTTGGTAATCTCCGCAGTGTCTGGGGTATAGCACATCCTCATATATCTCTGATATCCAGTGGTCATCTGAAAGTTGAACAACAGATAAACATTTGCATAATGAGAGCATGGATCAATCTTGTTACTGGTAGAGATTTCAAAGGAAGTAATCAGAAAGAATTGCCCAACACTGTCTTATCAGTCTTTTCACCACAATGATTATAGAAGGCAGATAACTTAGAGATGGGGGAAGTTGGGGAGTTGGGGAAATATTCTTATTGGAACATAAAACACTGTCTTCTTCCTACTAGCGCGGCATGCAAGATCTAGTTGGCCCAGTTTATCGAAGGAAAACAATATTCTTTTCTGATTGGATGTGTTCCAGGAAAACAAACTCAAGTCATTTAATGAAGAGTTGTATCTTTTTTTTTTTTAAGATTTTTTTTTTTTTTTTTTTTTGAGAGAGAGAGAGAGCTCTGGGGGAAAGTGAGAGGGAGCAGAGAGCCCAATGCAGGGCTTGATCCCAGGACCCTGAGATCATGACCTGAGTCAAAGGCAGGTGCTTAACCGACTGAGCCACCCAGGTGCCCCTGAAGAGTTGAATCTTAATGTATGTTCAGTTTATCCCTTTATAGATATTGCCTTTTTTTTTTTTTTTTTTAAGAATAAGAAGTGGGGGCAGAAGGAGGAGAGGATCCTAGTCAGACTCCATGCCCAGTGCAGAGCCTTACACGGGGCAAGATCTCATAACCCAGAGATCATGACCTGAGCTGAAATCGAGAGTGGGACACCCAACTGAATGAGCCACCCAAGTACCCCTCTTTGATAGTGCAATCAGCAGCACTTAGCACTTGCCAGATTTATTGTTAGTATGCTCCTAGCCCTTATGATGGAGATAAACATTAAGCAAAAGTAAACCTGGCAGCGAACCTGAGTGAAAATAAGGACTTGAGAGGGTATGAATATGCTTGTCTTAGTTTGTAGTAAAACATAGGCTGCCTGGATGTATCCTGGTACAATAGAAAAGAACTTCATTATTTTTTTATGCAAGAGTTTGAGATGGGAGTTCTTGGTTGATAGGTGGTTTTATCTACACAGTGAACTGGGGACTTAGACTCCTTCCCTCTAATGGCTCCGCCATCCCACAGGGCATCTCTGCATCCAGCTGGTGAAAGGCAGAAAAGGCACGATGGGGGGCTAACCTTTTTTTTAAAGTCTTAGCTTGGAAATGGCACACAGCATTTCCACTCATATCTCATTGACTAAAACTCAGTTACATGGCCACATCTGTTAAAGATGTTGGGAAATATAAACTAGTAATGTGCCTCATAAAGAGGTAATTGTTATTTTTCAGGATTTTCCTTCTTTCTCTCCCCCTTCTTTCCTTCCCTCCCTCTTCCTTCTTTCCTCTCTTCTGCCTTTCTGGCTTCCTTCCTTCCTTCCTTCTTTTTTTCTCTTCTTTCTTACTTTTTATTTTAAGATAATCATAGCTCTAGACCTTGGAGTTGCAGATATTCCCTGAGCAGCTTTCTCCCAGCTTCTCCTTATATTAGCATCTGCATAACCATAGAACAATTTTCATCTGACATAATACTGTTAAATAAACCACAGACCTTATTCAGATTTCACTAGTTTTTCCCCATAATGTCATTTTTCTGTTCCAGGATCCAATCCATCTAGTTGTAATGGTTCCTTAGTCTCTTGCAATTTATGACAGTTCTTGCCTTTCCCTGCCTTTTATGACCTTGGCACTTTTGAAGAGTCAGTAATTACAGTCAGTAATTTTGTAAAATGTCACTCAATCTGGGTTCGTTTGATGTTTTGTCACGATTAGACTGAGGGTTATGCATTATTGGGAAGGCTACCATAGACCAGAGTTGATCTGTCCTTCTTGGTACATCATATCAGAGGGTACACAATGTCAGTAAGTATCACAGATGATGCTAACCTTATTCACTTGGCGAGGATGGTGCTTTCCAGGATTCTCCACTTGGAACTCACTATTTGTCCTTTCGTGAAATTATCAAGCATTTGGGAGCAACCCTTTAAGAATATACAAATATTCTGTTTTCTTTTTTGTTTTAAAGATTTTTAACTTATTTATTTGACAGAGAGAGACACAGTCAGAGAGAGAACACAAAAGGGGATGTGGGAGAAGGAGAAGCAGGCTTCCCTGCTGAGCAGGGAGCCCGATGCGGGGCTTGATCCCAGGACCCTGTAATCTTGACCCGAGCCAAAGGTAGACACTCAATGACTGAGCCACCCAGGTGCCCCCAAATATTCTGTTTTCAATTTAACCTTTTGACCAGTAATTTTAGCATCCACCGAGGGATCTTGCTTGCAGCAATTATTGCTGTGATCTTCCAATGATGATTTCTATTTCCCATATTAAAAAATAGATTTTTGTTAGATATCTGATGGTTACTGATAGATATTAAGGATTCCCACCCTCTTCCCAGCACTGCCCATTTTGGAGATTAAAATGACGATGGTTTGAATAATATTAAATGTGGGAAGGTAGATTGGAAGAAAATGAAGGGGTTGAAAGAGGATTATACTGCTTCAGCTTTGTAGTGGTTTATGAACTCAAGTGTCCTTATGCTATATTAAAATATAGGTATTACAGCCAGTCTACTTCTACTCATTAAAAAGGAATCAGGCGAACATTAATTAGGCATTTATTGTGTGCAGGCACTGTGCTAAATGCTTTACATATATTAACTAGTTTATCCTCTCACACTTTGTATAAAGGCAACTTTATTAGTCCCGTCGTATAATTGAAGAACTTGAGGCACAGGGAGGTTAGACAGCTTGCCCCAGGTAACACAGCTAATAAGTGCAGAGTTAGGATTCAAACCTTGGTGGTGTGTCTCCAGAATTTGCACTCTTAACCATTCTACTATAAACTTGTGCCCTGGTTGTAGCTATTGGCAGGACTGAGGTTTACCCAGTACACATTTATCTGGTGGCCACACCAGCTAAATATTTTCAGAGGTGCCTGGGTGGTTCATTGGGTTAAAGCCTCTGCCTTCGGCTCTGGTCGTGATCCCAGGGTCCTGGGATCGAGCCCCGCATCCGGCTCTCTGCTCAGTGGGGAGCCTGCTTCCCCCTCTCTCTCTGCCTGCCTCTCTTCCTACTTGTGATCTCTCTCTCTCTGTCAAATAAGTAAATAAAATGTTAAAAAAAAAAACATTTTCAGGTACTTACGTTTGGAAGCACAATAGCTTAAACATTTTAAAATCAAAACAAAAGTATTGGGCATGCATTTGTTAATTGTTCTTCCCAATTGGGTGGCATTAACCCATGTTTGTCTTTGGCCACAACGTGTAAGTAGTATGGCTCTTATTTAAAAGCGATTATTAGGGGTGCCTGAGTGGCTCAGTCAGTTAAGCGCCTGCCTTCAGCTCAGGTCATGATCCCAGCGTCCTGGGATTGAGCCCCGCATCGGGCTCCCTGCTCAGTGGGAAGCCTGCTTCTCCCTCTCCCGCTCCCCCTGCTTGTGTTCCCTCTCTCGCTGTGTCTCTCTCTGTCAAATAAATAAATAAAATCTTTAAAAATAAATAAATAACTAAATACATAAATAAAAGTGATTATTAGATGTGTGATTATTAGATGTGTTACAAAAATGGGGTGTTCGAAAAATGGAGTCACCAGTCTTCTACTATTAATGAATGTCTGGCACCGGCTTGGTGATTTGGCTACTAGTTGTAGACTCTGGTTCAATGAGCAGTTCTGCCTACTTACTTCCCAGCCTGCCAAGCATTTCTGGTTTAGTAGAAACTACCCCACTTCTGAGGGTTATGTGAATGGCTAGCATACCCACTACTGAGGGGTCTCTGGGCTGCACCATAGAGTTACATTCATATATCTTAAAATGATTTTGATAATATTCCTCCTTTTAGCTGTTTTGTTTCAATTCGCTATTTACATATATATCAAAGGCATGAAGTTCCCCTACAGCAAATAGAAATAGGAAAATCTCTGGCTGAAAATGAGAGAGCTGGACATTTGCATTGGCTCTGCCAGTGACTTACTGTGTTACTTTGGGAAAAATACTTAGTTTCTCTGTCCCCTGTTTTCTTTCTTTCTTTTCTTCTTTCTTTCTTTCTTTTAATTTATTTTATTTATTTTTTTTAAAGATTTTTATTTATTTATTTGTCAGAGAGAGAGTGTGCAAGCAGGGGGAGCGGTGGGCAGAGCAGGCAGAGGGAGAAGCAGGCTTCCCACTGAGCAAGGAGCCTGATGTGGGACTCGATTCCAGGACCCTGGGATCATGACCTGAGCCGAAGGCAGCGGCTTAACAGACTGAGCCACCCAGGCGTCCCTCTTTCTGTTAATTTATTTATTTTAGAGAGCAAGAGAGCAGGAGCAGGAAGGGCAAAGGGAGAAGGAGAGAGAATCTCAAGCAGACTCCACGTGGAGCCTGATGTGGACTCAATCCTAGGACCCTGAGATCATGACCCTGAGATCATGACCTGGGCTGAAACCAAGAGTCTGACGCTTAACCAACTGTACCACCTAGGTCCCAGCCCTCTGTTTTCTTATCTGCAAAGATGAAAAGGACCTCATCCAGCTGCAGCGTTCTTTCATTTAGTGCTGAAGTGAGTTTTCATATAGTTTGGTTGATGATTTGCTTGTCTTGCCACTTAAATAACCAGATAATGCTGGTGACAGAGGACTGTGTTTTCATACTTCTGAGAAAGAAAATGGCAAAATACAAAATTGTGTAAAACTTGCCTTGAAGATTCATATAGTACCATTTGCTGATAAGACCAAGGAAAACTGGCATACTTTCCTTTAGTCTTAGAGACCACTCATTGTAAAACATATCCCATTTTCAGAGATGTTAAGGGGTGAAATGTATTCCAGTTAACAAATGCACAGGGAACATCGAACAGGAAAAACATTGTATTTTATGGTACCCTGATAACGAGATGACATCACCCTACTGGCCCCACAGACAAACAATTATTTTAAATATTTTATGACCTCAAAATCAATACCATTCATTTCAATTCCAAGTCTCGGTGGGGAAAGGCTAAACTGGTATGACGCACTGCTGCGTCTTAGATTTGATGCGACGTGATAGGAAGCTCTCCGTTGCTTCAGATAGTGACCACCTGCAGCCTTGTCGGAGCCTGAGCTGCCTAACCCAGAGAGGGTCTATGTCTTTATCCTGTGTTCCAGAGCTTCTTACAGACGAGCCAGGAGTATGGACTAGAATGTAATTGACTAACTGAGCCTACCTAGTGAAGCCGTGTTGGGACTCAAAGGCTCAGCTCAAAATTATGACTTCGGAGAAGTCCCATCTCAGACACAATCGCTGTCTTCTCTGTCCTCACAGGGCCTTGGGCACACTTCTGTCAGAACACAGCACAGTCTTTCATAGTAGTTTCCTTTCCATTTCTCCTACCAGAAGCTATTCAGAGGCCTCATGCTGTTGCACGGGAGTGGCAGACAGTCTGGAATACAGTAGGCATTTAACCACGTTCATTGGAGGAAGACAGATAGGGAGATAGAGAGGAAAGAAGGATGGATGACGCTTTGTGGATTATAGGAGTGGTTTTTAGGTGACTCAGGCCACCCCTCGTCACCAGGAAATATGATGCAAGTGAATTTTGAATGAAGATTTAATTTTCAGGGAACAAAATTATTCAAGAAAGTACATGGGAAAATCAGTCCATTGTTTAGAGGCAGGACTGATTTGGGTGAAAATAGGTTGCACTAGACTAAGCACCCACTGAAACTCTGTAGAGAACCAGTGTCATGAAAAATCTGAGAGATGGTGCCTTGCTCTGATGCTAACTAATATCAGTGGGGCAGTGACTGCATCTCCATGTCTCAGTTTCCTCGTCCACAAAGTGGGAAGACTCGGAGTACCTGATAGAATCACTGTAAGAATTCAATCACATAATGTATGTGATTAGTACAGCGCCTGGCACACCATGAGAGAAGGAAATGTCAGTTATCATTATCTGTGTTTGCGTCAACAGTAGCAAAGAAAAAAAAAAAACAGTACCAAAGAGATGAGGACCAACGGAAGTATTTTATTGGTCTCTAATTTGGCAATTCTTTCTGGGGTTTTTCTGCCTTTCCCCCCCCTTAAACTGAGATTATAGCTTCCTTATTGTGTTTCCTTAACTTTCAGCTATATATTAGTACTCCCTTACTGAAGAGTTATCATTCTTCACCCCTCAGGGATCTCCCCATCAACTAAAGCTATATTTCCCCCTTTTTCTTTTTCAGTGAATTGGCTGCTTCTGTTGCAAATGGACAATTCAGCATTTGAAATACATGAAGATGCAGCACAGAATACTTCTTCTCTGAGGAAGATGGACACCATCTCCAGAATGGTAAAGTGGAGATTGACACCTTAACATTAGCTCCCCCCAAACCTTTATGCAAAGCCCAGGAAAGAATCCCTTTTTAGACCAGCTTTCCTCAAGTGACTCTCTTTTGAAGGGTAGCATCTCTTGCTCTGAACATTTCTTGATTTGCTTTCTGTCTCATAAACTCTTAGCTCACATCTCCATTAACTTTGTAATGGTTCAACTTTCCATGAATTGTTGTTCATGATATAAGTGAATTGTTTATTGCTCAGTATAATATCCTCATACAGTGTTGAACTGAGAATGTCGATCAATGATTATGCTATACAAAATATACCATTTAAGAATGTTGACATGCTAAAATCTATGTTAGAGTTATTAGTAATCAATGATAAGCCTGCTCAGAGAGGAATTCGGAGGGCAGTGGACGGGAAACATGACATTAGTACTTATGAATGCCATTTTGTGGTCAGAGGAATGAGGGCAAATCGGTCCAAAAGTTAAGGGATGTATTCTTTTGGTAGCTTTCAGTATTGTAGATTGTAACTCACAGAAATAATACTGTTGTTTGTAGCATGTATTTTTAACGTGAAACTAGGAAATAGTAACACAGCAATACATGGAAATATTGTGCTTGGACTTGGTAGATGGGTTAGTAGCTCAGACAGGTAATACACGGAAGGAGGGGGTTTAATGAAGCTATTTAAGTGAAGGAGGGAGGGAGAGAGAAGCTAAGATCTGTCAGGCCAGTTGTTTACTAGTATGTTACTTTTCCCATGCTTACTACCTGTACATATGTATATTCTGGAACTAAGGAGTTCTTAGAATCTAGTCTTTATAACCTCTTTAATTTTCAGGTGAAGAGACTGGTAAACAGGGGCTTATTGGCTGCACTCGAATGCATTTTATATGCAAACTTAACTGGCTACTTAATTTTCTAATAATTTATTCTGCGCCTCAGCTTTTCATATATTTATTGTTTTTCTTATTTATTTGGGTGTCAGGCAAGGTATATGGGATGTCTGTGTGTGTATGTTTGTATTTATTTACACTCATATTTACACATGTATTATTTTACTGAGTATATTTATCCCACGAATGCATTTTTAAGTAAAAGAAAATATAAGCCAAAGTGAGAAAGGAGGCAATATTTTGAATGCGTCAAGAGTAGAGAATAATGGCTTCATAATTTCTCTTAGGAGAAGAGGCAGTGGTCACTGATGAGCGTTTTCCTGGTGTGTCTCTTGGCCTGCACCGTCACCACGGCAGTAGGAGTACTGATACTTTCCCTGGTTTATGTTCACGACTCTCAGCCGCCTTCACAAGTCCATCTAGAACTCGAAGCCCAGCCTCTGCAAACAACGATTCCCATAGTGCAAAAGGCTGTTGATCCAAAATTCCAGTTTCTTAATCATTTGCCTAAATCCAAGGTATGAATCACACATGTAGCAAAACGAATCATCTATTCTAACGGTGATTTCAAAACAAACCTCCCATTGCCTGTTTACTAAGCTTTGTTCTCTGCTCATTGGAAGGAACCGACTGTGGGACATCTAGATGAAGGGAGGTGAGAGATAGAGGAGAGGAAGTGTTGGCTTGATACTGGCCCCAGGCAGAGATTTTTTTTCATAGATAGCTCTGTGTCAGCCCAGAGGGGAGGACTGCAGACAGACAAACGCAAAGGTCACTATTCTCTTGTCAAGAGAGGTGTTCTTTTCCTGTCTAACAGGGACTGGACCGACAGTTCTGTAGGTACTACTGCTGTCATTCCCAGAGTCTTGCAGACCTCTTCTTCCTCTTCCCTTCTGGGACTCCAGTCTTCACCTGCTCACCACTGTCTTCTCTGTTTTGCCTCCCTCTTACTCCGCAGGCCACAGTGGCCTCACGTTCCTCGGACGGCCTCCATGTTGACGGTTGCTTGTCTATGACGTTTCAGGTGTTTGAATTCCCTGGTGGTGCAATCCAGTGGGCCCGGTACAGGCACAATGTCAAAGACTACCTCAGCGTTGAAGAAGAGGCCTTTGGCAGCAGCTTGAACAGTCAGAGATCACAGATGACTCTGGGGACCCTGAGAATAAGAAGCAGTGGTCTCCGGGCCCCGCACTGGCACTTCAATGCTAATGAACATGGCTACCTTGTACAGGTATAACCAGTTTGCCCGTGTTCTGCGCCTCGATGTTTATGCTGTGTGTCCTCAAGCTATTATTTTAGTTGTTATAAAACCTACTTAACTAAGTGACAGACGACACCCAGGCTTTGGCTGTGTATTCAATTAGATTAGTTAGCAGTGCCCTGAAGCATTAACCTGTTAGTTGTAATTATTCTTGGCATCACTTTGAACTTCTTTCTTGGGCATGAAATCATTTTTCATTTGCTCTTGTTAAAATATATAAAGATCACTGTTTCATCCTTTGAGCCAAAGCTAAAACTTGTAGCTCTGATCCAGTGATCAAAGAGATGGCAGCTTTCTTCTAAGGAAAAAAGCAGTTTGCTAATGTTCAGCCTGGAGTCCCTAAGATCAGGCCAATTAGATGCCCTTTTGTGGTTCAGACTTTTTAGAGTTGTCTAGGAGTCAAGTGAAAGAGAGCTGGAGGTGAAATGAGCATTCTGACTTGAATTTCAAATAATTTGTTAATTCTAAAGAGTACTGATTGTTGCATTCTGTATTCCAGATGCTGGGGGAGGGGTAGTGACTAAGTGCTTGCTCATGGCACTTTCAGAGTTGGTCTCACCCTGGTGATCCTGTTAATAGATCAGCCAGTGTTCTGTGACATATTTCTGTTGGTGTTAGTAATACTCCTTGTTTATGCAATTCATTCAGTTCTAGAATTTACAATAAGAGAGATTAGAGTTTATCTGTCTGAGACCAAACTTCTTACTGCTTATGAGAAAACAGAGGCTCAGAAGGATTGACTTTTCTAAAGATAAACTGTGGTTGTTGGCTGGCCTGGGACAAAGTCCATGTTTTCTGCATTTTTTCTTTTTCCACATATACAGAATATGTAAAAGAGGTCTGTCTGGGGGCACCTGGGCGGTGCAGTCAGTTTAGTGTCCGACTCTTGGTTTAGGCTCAGGTTATGATCTCAGGGTGATGAGACGGAGCCCTGTGTTAGGCTCTGTGCTCAGTGCAGAGTCTGCTTGGGACTCTCTCCCTCTACCCCCCTCCCAATAAATAAATACATTAAAAAAAAAAAAAAAAAGAGGACAGTTTTCAAAAGGTTGGTTTCCATGCCTCTGGCTGAGTAGTGGCAGAGTAGTAGGAGGAAGGAAAGGCAGGTTAATGGAAGGGGACCCTTAAAAACAAACCTCAAGTAAGGAAATTAATCTGAGGGAGGGGGTTCCAGTAGATAGCAGGCCTGGAATCCAGCTTAGTCTGGAGAACTGTTCTGGAAGTCCAGAGAGCGTTTATAATGCGATCTCCTAAATGTGAGCTAGAAGGTGGTCAAAAGGTGCAAACTTCCAATTATAAAATAAATAAATCATGGGATGTAATATACAGCATGGTGACTATAGTTCATAATATTGAATTGTAAATTTGAAAGCTGCTGAGAGTAGATCTTAAAAGTTCCCATCTTGAGAAAATTTCTAACAAGGGTGATGGATGTTAAAACTAGACTGGTGGTGATTGTTTCACAATATATACAAGTATCAAATCTTTGTGTTACACACCTGAAACTAATAGAATGTTGTGAGTCAATTATATCTTACTTACAAAAATATAAAAAAATTCAACTATAAAGGAAATAAATGTGGCTAGAATATTGTTTAGATCCTAGGAAAATTGTAGGATCCCTCAGACACATGGTAAGGAACCAGTCAATAGGATGTGAAGGAAGTCTCTCTACCACATACTCACCCATGGACATTGCTTTTTTTCTGAGTGTCTTCATGAAAGCCGTAGAAGGATTGGCCCCTAGAGGAGTGGGGCATCTGGGGTGGCCAGTGGGCATGACCCTGCAGCGCATGTCCCATTGGCCGCTGGGCTGCCTCTGCTGTGCGTTTGGAGTAGTTGGTACCCTGATATGAATGGAAACACTTCTGCTGTTCTCTGCCTGTGGACTTGGAGAGAGCTCTTTAGAGGTTCACCTTTCCCATGTATCTTTAATATCCATCTGGAACTGAGTTGTACACGTCTATGTAGACACAACAAACACTACTTATTTTTTTTTATTTTGCCCTTCTCAGAGATATTTATTTATTTATTTATTAACATATAATGTATTATTTGTTTCAGGGGTCCAGGTCTGTGATTCATCTCTTACACAATTCACAGCACTCACCATAGCACCCACCCTCCCCAATGTCCATCACCCAGCCACCCCATCCCTCCCACCCCCCTCCACTCCAGCAACCCTCAGTTTGTTTCCTGAGACCAAGAGTCTCTTAAGATTTGTCCCTTTCTCTGGTTTCATCTTGTTTCATTTTTTCTCTCCCCTCCCCTATGATCCTTTGTCTTGTTTCTCAAATTCCTCAAATCAGTGAGATCATATGATAATTGTCCCACTCTGATTGACTTATTCCATTTAGTATAATACCCTCTAGTTCCATCTATGTCGTTGCAAATGGCAGGATTTCGTTTTTTGATGGCTGCATAGTATTCCATTATCTATCTATCTATCTATCTATCTATCTATCTATCTATCTCACATCTTCTTTATCCATTCATCTGTTGATGGACATCTAGGCTCTTTCCATAGTTTGGCTATTGTGGACATTGCTGCTATAAACATTGAGGTGCACGTGCCCCCACAACAAAGACTTCTTGTAGATGCTTCCCTAATGACCAACTCTGGAAGAATAATATTACCTTTTCAACTTACTTTACAGAATGATACTGTGGAAATGAGAAAAAGGATTTTGTATAAGTGGAATCAAAGTACAGTGTAGTATGGATTAAAAGTGCAGACTTCCCTCCAGCCTCTGGCAGCCACCATTCTATCTCTACTTCCAGATATTTTGACTATAGAATTAAGTTTTAGGGATCTTCTGTACAGCATTGTGCCTACCATTAACAACTGTATTGAACACTTAAAAATTTAAGAGGGTAGGTCTCACGTTAAATGTTCTTAACACAGTTTTAAAAAGTGTAGACTTTGTAGCTGGACTGCTGGAGGTCCAAATCCCAGCTTTGCCATCGACTAGCAGAGTAACCTTGGGAAAATTGTACATTCTTTCCAGATTCAGTTTCTCATCTATAAAATGAGGATAATAATAGTACTTGCTTCATAGGGTTGATACAGGGGATGATTGAGTTAAGTCAGGTAAAGTGCCTTAGAGGAATATCTGGACACACAGTAAAAGCACTGTGTTATTACTATTAGTATTATTATTAAAATTGTGTGCAGACTTTTTATCTAGAAAATAATTTGCATCCGTATGCATACCCATGGAAACAGGGACATACACAAACATGCATGTTAGCATGACCACCTGTGAATACGCACACAAGTGCTTTTAAAACTCTGAAGCATGAACTTAGAATTCTAAATTCTCAATGCAGGTGATATTGCCCCCTGGGGAGGGGCATAAAAACTGGTCCTTAGAAGGTAAAATATCTCCGTTTTTTTATGTGTAAAGCACAGATATGCATGTGGGGCATGAACACTGTGTATGTAAGGTATATCCAGATTTACAGTACATCTGTAGTGTCAAAATTTCATATTTTGAAATATGAACAGTGGTTAGTAAACAAAGACTAAAATGGTACCGTATGAGATGTAATGAAAAAAGTTTGAGAAACATTGCTCTAAAGTGATGTTGTACGTGTTTTCTGTTTATGTTTCAGGGGACGGCATGGATTGGGGTGGTTGGTGATGGTGGTGTAGTTACTACATACAATGTTACAGCTGGCCAAGTGATCTTCTTCCCTAAAAATACTCTACACTGGATAAAGAATGTGGGGAATGAAGACTGCTTTTTCTTGCTCTTCTTTTCCACACACGATGAACTTCAGACCCTGGATGTTGATGATGTATTCTTTTCTGTACCTGAAGATATTGCTTCCAGGTCACTTAAGGTCTGTACCACTACTGAGCACAAATCCTTCTTCGAGGGTTTGCATTACATAGGCGCAAAGAAAGCCTGAGTATTTGTGTTTCTAGGGTAGCAGTCAGTAGGGTAAGAATTGGGTAATGAACTCAAGAACATAACTTGTATTCCCACTAAAGATACACTACTTGTTGAAACTGACTTAGCTTTTACTTTGCTTTATGAAGGACTTCTACAGGAAACTATAATGAATTGGCAGAGAAGTTTTGATAGAGTTAATACAAATGACTATAATTTATATCTCTGAAAAGTTGTAAGCTCATTCAGGGAGAAGTTTGCGACAGATGATGTAATCGTGTTTTCCTAATCCAGCACAGAGTAGCCCATTGTTTTCCTGAAGGAAAAGCTGCTTTTGGTCTCTCTAAATACTTCTATTATCATGGAGGGACTACTCATAGGGCTGGGTGTGGAGGGAGAGGGCCAGATGCAGATGCTAACAATACAAATGCGTGATCAGAAGAATTGGTGATGGCCTGTGAGTGGCAACTTGAAGGAGTTCTGTGATGAATTTAGAAACCTAGCTAGGGAGGTTTTGAGATTTACCTCGCTGCAGATCCTGATCTAATGCTATAGGGAAAAGTGGAAAAAATGAGTCATTAAGAGAATATTGATAAATATGAGAACCAGTGTATATTTTTATAGGGGTTATAAAGATTACAAAATATAAACACATTTAAAGCCAAAATGCATTGAAAACCTGGAGGATTTTCACGAATATCACAAGACTTAGGTTGATTGAGGTCAGTTCCTTTGGGCCACTGAAAAACACAATGCTGCCCTATCCTCAGCTACCTACCTTTCTATTACTAAAATTCGCAGAATGTTTCACAAATACCTTGTATTATTTCTTATGTGTTTCAGCCTGAAGGTGGAATTAATTTCATTAGAACGTTCCAGAAGCAGAAAGAGGATCAGGGGGTCAACCTTCCCCCCAACTTGGCAGAACTGGTTATAAATCCTAGTTATGTTCAGTCTCCAGACAGTCTTGTATGGAGATATTTTTATGACCTTAAAGGTATAGTATGTTATTTTGCAAAATCTTTCTAGTTAAGTGTTGGTATATGTGATTATACAGGTGTTGGATTGAGATGTAACTTTTTTTTTTTTTATAGTGGGTCACAGTCAAGAGGAGTTTGAAAAAACACATTTCTTTATAGAATAGGAAATGAGAGAAAAGGAATGGAAGCAAAAGAGAATGTAGTAGAAGATTTCAAAGTGTGAGGGGTGTATGTTGCGACTGGAGGTGCCTCAGAAGAGGCTTATGAGGGAGGAGAGTCCAAGAATGCAGGTTTCAGAAGCCATGGTAATGAGTTTATACTTTATTTTGATGGGAAAGAGGAGCAATTAAGGGATTTCAGGTAGGAGATTTTAAATTAAGTTTTAAGTTTTAAATTAGGTTTTTTATTTAGTTACAGAACGTTTTTCTCTTCTAATGAGAATTTTTTTTTTAAATGATTTTATTTATTTGACAGAGAAAGACACAGTGAGAGAGGGAACACAAGCAGGGGGAGTGGGAGAGGGAGAAGCAGGCTTCCCGATGAGCAGGGAACCCAATGTAGGGCTCAGTCCCAGGACCCCGGGATCATGACCTGAGCTGAAGGCAGACACTTAATGACTGAACCACCCAGATGCCCCTGTAATGAGAACTTTTAAGATCTTAGCAACTTTTAAATACGCAGTACGGTTTTTTGTTTTTTTTTTAAGATTTTATTTATTTGACAGAGAGAGAGAGATCACAAGCAGACAGAGAGAGAGGGGGAAGCAGGCTCCCCGCCAAGCAGAGAGCCTGATGTAGGGCTCGATCCCAGGACCCTGAGATCATGACCTGAGCCAAAGGCAGAGGCTTTAATCCACTGAGGCACCCAGGCACCCCTGCAGTACAGTATTATTAACTATAGTTGCCATACTGTACATTACATCCCCATGACTTCTTTATTTTATAACTAGAAGTTTGTACCTTTTGATTCCTTTCACCCACTTTGTGGATACCTACCTTACTCTCTGCCTCTGGCAACCACCGATCTATTCTCCGTATCGGTGAGTTTGTTTTTGTTTTTGTATTCCACATATAAATGAGATCAGATGGTATTTATCTCACTCTGTCTTACTTATTTCCCTTAGGATAATGCCCTCAAGGTTCAACCATGTTGCCCCAAAAGGCAAGATCTCATTCTTTTTTATGGCTAGATAATATTCCATTGTATGTATACACCACGTTTTCTTTATCCATCATCCTCTGATGGATGCTTAGGTTGTTTCCGTATCTTGGCTATTGTAAGTCAGGCCGCGGTGAATATGGGGGTGCAGATATCTTTTCAAGTTAGTGTTAGTTTTTTGAAGCCGTGGCTAATCTAGCTGAATTGTGGATTGGAAGACGACAGACGAGAGGCAAGGAGATGAGTCAGGGGGCTCTTGAAGTCCCTCAAGTGAGGGATGGTAGTGGCCTGCACGCGGCAGTTTTGAGAGGGAGAGGATTGTTAAGAAGCAGGAGAATTTAAAGAGGTATGACTGACGGGACTTAGTGGACTGGCTTGAGGGTAAGGTGAAGACTGACATACAGTATGACTCTCAAGTTTTCTAGCAAGGTCTCCTGAATTGAATAGTCTGTCTTAAAGAGGTCAGTCTATGTTAGAAATTTCAGAACTTGGAAGGTAGGATAGTATCTGACCATATCCGTCAGTATCTTAGGGACACATAGGATCTGGTGGCAGCGATTCCCATCACATGTTTCCTGTGACTACAGAAGAGCTGATGTACCTTAGTGGGACTACATTTGGCTCTCCTTTTGTAGTACCATTTTGAAGTGTTTTATCTTGTTTTTTAAACTTCCTCTGACTCAGGTTCAAAAGAATATCAATTTCCAGGAGGAGTAATACAACTGGCACAATACTGGAAAAATGGAAGCGAACTAAGCAACCATGAAAAAATTTTTGGTGAATTCCTGAATCAGGTAATTGAGAAAAAAAATTTTTTTTTAAAGATTTTACTTATTTATCTGAGAGAGAGAGCAAGAGAGCTTGGTGGGGAGGTGGGAAGGGGAGGGGCAGAGGGAGAGGGAGAAGCAGACTCCCCATTGAACAGAGAGACCAATTGGGGCTCAATCCCAGGACCACAGGATCATGACCTGAGCTGAAGACAGATGCTTAACCAACTGAGCCACCCAGGAGCCCCAAGAAAAAAAAAATTTGATGACCACTAAGATGGATGAAATATGAGATTTAGATTGGATTCAGCCTTCTTTTGGAAAAAAGGAAAAGGAAAAATCTAGTCAAACATTACTAGATTTGATTAATAGAAACTATTAATTGAGACTGCAGTGTGGATTTGGGAGCTTAACTTCTTGGCCTGGATGGTTACATTAATGAAAAGACTGGATGATTTTGAGATTTCTCTTTCATTTGTTTTTAAATGCTCAACTGGCTGTACTACATAATGACTAAGAGGGCAATGGGGGCATCAAATTCCCTGATTCAAATCCCAGGTTCATCACTGTCCGACCCTAAGTAAATTACTCAGCCAATCTATATTTCAAATTCATCACCTGCAAAAAAGGAGAGGATAACACTACCAACCTTACAAGATTGTTATAAGGAACAAGAGACATAATAAATATAAGCGATAAAAAAATTGTATGTTCTCAGTGAGGGCTGCAGAAAGATAAGTTATAATTAGGATTATGTGAATGGTTAAGTTGCTGAGTAGGATGTTTGCCAAATAACTGTATTTATTTATTTTTTCCTTTTTCAAGCATCAGAATGCTCTCACTTTGAGTACACTCAGAATTTATAACAATGGATTACGACAGCCACATTTTCATCTTAATGCAAATGAAATGGGATATGTAATAAGTGGATGTGCAAAGGTAATTGCTCCATGAACATCTTTTTGAACTTTCCTTTTTAATGCAGAAAGAAGCAAACAGGAGGTTATTCTTTGTTTTGGCTCAGTTGTTGGTAACATTGAAAGACTTGGTACTAATGGCTTTCTGGGCACAGTTTCCACAGAAAATACCACGCAGGCCATGCTGGATAGCTTCTAACTTTGATATTAGCATGAGAAGAGGTTCAGCCCATGTCAGAAATGATAAAGAAGTTATCACGTAGGGTGAAGGGTTTGAAGCATTTTACATTTTCAGAGTTTCACATTTTTAGGTAACGCAAGGTTTAGTGTGCCGCTCTTTGGGGACTAAGACATCACTGGCTTCCCCTCAGTGTGACATGAGTGGAGATGGCTGGGGAGGTGAGGAGTGTCAGTAAGGTGGGCGCGTACCCCTGTTTATGCAGGATCCTTCTGACTCACATTTGTCTTGGTGAAACTAGTGACTCTTCAGAGAGTCTTGGTTTGGATGATCAATTATATGGTTACCATGAGAAAAGCCAAACTGAATGGCACATTATGGTAGTGACTTGGCCATAGTTCTTCTGGACTTTCACAGGGCTCGCTGGGGAAATCTGCAATGGCCTACCCGGGTCTAAGTGGACTTCTAGCTTGTTCCTGTCTCCATCCTGACGGAAAGAACCAAACCAGACTTAACTGCACTTGCTAGGTGTTCCGTAGCAAAAGTTTTGTTTTATGTTTTTATAGGTGAAGGCTTGGGTACATTGGAAAGGGGCACTGTAATCGCTCCCAAATTCTATTTCAAGGGTCAGATTTTATTTTTGGTGTGCTTGTGTGCTCACGGGTGTGCATTTGTGTGCACATTTCGTTTCTGATCTTTTTAAGGGGGGCTACTAGGATGCTGCTATCCTGGAAGGCAGAATTTTCCCGAGCAAGTCAGAAGGAGGACACGAGGGCAGAAAAACAGTGAGATGTGAGCCTTCTGCCTGATTAGGGAATTTATAATCCTTCATTAGAACATAGTGATTGATGCTCTTTTTACATGATGTTCCACAGTATTGAACTCATGAATGCATTTTGCGGAACATTTACTTAATAGAGTGTCTTTTGACTTCTGTGGGGTTACATCTCAGAAACAGAAGATTTTATGTAAAAGATGGCCTCTATTTTCTGCTATTTACCCTCACTAAGAAGTCCTTTTATAACTATATGTTTTTATTTGTCTGGTCTTCATTATTAATACTTCTCCTTTACGAATATTTGAATTTATTTGCTTAACTTCAGCATAGGTTCCCCCCCCCCCCCCTTTAGGTGGGCATTATTAATACTCAGGATATCGTAGAGTTTGATGTTCACATTGGAGATGTGGTTTTTTTCCCCACTGGAACCCAACATTACATTAAGAGCACATGCGATGAGGATTTGCTTTTCCTTCTTGCCTTCAGCACCGGAGACCAGGTGAGTATAAGACAGTTTCAGAGAGATTGCTGAGTGTCTCTGATGTGCAAAACATCCTGTTAAGCGAGGTATCTGGACCACAGGAGGCTGTCAGTAAACATGAGCTGAATGAATAAATGAATGAGCTGGCAAAACATATGTGTGAAGAGAAGGAGAACCAAATAATCTCATTTGGTGATAAAGGGATCGCATATATCACATTTTCTCCTAATTCCCCAAGTTCCAAACCAACTGAGAAAAACACACACAGAGACACAGAAAGAGAGAGACAGAAACACACAAGACAGTTCCAGAGGGCCAAACTGAGAGAGGCTGACTGAGAGAGTTAGCGTCAGAGAGGAAAGAGCATGATAGAGAGAGGGAACAAGGACAGACGATCAGACCAAGCCGACAGCCAGGCCAGACAGGCAGACATTATCAACCCAGTGCAGGGGGCCTGTGTCTGGCTGTGGAGTAGGAGGACCCGTTATTTGGCAGCGGAATCTGCCTCTGTCATGTGCCGCTGGGCATGGAGCTCTGAGAAGCCCTTTTGTACTAGTCTCTGCTCATGGGAAGACAGAGGGTCTTCCCTCATCAAAGAGAATTCCCCTTCAGTAGGATAGACATCCCGTCCAAAGAAAGTTGCCAGTGCGTAAGCACCTCGAGCCATCAATCGGACTTACCTTATTCTCAGAACTGAAAAGGTGAGCTCCCTGTGGCAAGGGAAGACAGGCTTCCAAGGTGGCCGTTCACAGGAATTCGTGGCGGTCATAAAGTTACACAGCCAAGTACCCCGCCGGCTTGCAAGTGCCTTGATGGCTGTAAGATCTTTGCAGAATCTGAGTACTTCGGTGCTGATATATCTTGTTTTGGTTTCTACTGCCAGTTGCAAACTCTTGATATGGACGATTATCTCCAGGCCACAGCAGACCACATCCTGGCCCAACTTTTCTTCAAGAAGCAAAGTGAATTTAAGAAGATCCCCAAATTCAAGGAGGACCAGGCAATCAACCTGCCATAGATTTGCTGATGAGTTCATACTTATTCTTCCTTCCTCATTTGTTATTATTGTTTGTAAAGAAGGACCACTTTGCTAATGAACCTGGAGCTCTTTATAGAGCAGAAGTGGGAAAGCAGGTGCAAAACAGCCCTGTGAGCTCATTTAGCTGACAGTGATGCTAGGCAGTGTATGCTAAGGGAGCATTTCAGTATCCTCTGTGTAGATTAGTAGATCTACGGAGGAGACCCAATAAATTAAATTCATATATTTTTGTATGGGTTTTAGTGTATATGTATATATTTATTTGTTTTCCTTTTGTTACTTCAAATTTTATTACTCTAAGTGAAAAGTCATTCTTTTTATCCCTATCAGTAAATCTTACTACTGTGCATGTATTTTTGTCATTCATCACTGTGAAAGAAGTTAGTCTATGTATGAGGTGCTAGAATCCAGGTACCTCAAACCTTGTCTGGAGAGTTCAGTATAGCACCCGAGGCTGGGGGACGCCTGGGTGGCTCAGTCGTTAAGTGTCTGCATTTGGCTCAGGTCATGATCCCAGGGTCCTGGGATCCAGCCCTGCATTGGCTCTCTGTTCAGCGGGGAGCCTGCTTCTCCCTCTCCCACTCCCCCTGCTCGTGTTCCCTCTCTCGCTGTTTCTCTCTCTGTCAAATAAATAAATAAAATCTTAAAAAAAAAGAAAAAAGAAAAGAAAAGAACCTGAGGCTGGTGATTCCTAACTCTTTTGTTGGTATGAAGTAACTTTTCTCGATGGCAAAATTTTCAAGGACTCACTCATTTGACTGGTTGTATACTTTCTGTATATTAGCTGAGAAAATATCCAGTGATGAACTAATGATAAATTCAATACTTTCTTTGAATGTATTGGATTTCATCAATCACATCAGCAACTATTTACATTTGAGTAGTGGTCATCCCTATTTTGAGAAGCTTACAGTTTATTTAGTCCATTGGCAATGCTGGCTATGTATGTGGATTCAAGAACCGCTTGTCATCATTGGAAGCTGGTAGGGGCTGGTGGTCTCCAAGCTGGGGGTCATTGTCTTAAGTAGAAAATAACTTGTTCAGATTTAATCTGTCCTGGGTTTTGTTTACAATTTATTTTAACAGGTATTTGGTACCCCTGCATTGTACTTGGGTACTGCCATTAGTTCCGGTTTATATAGGACTAATGGCAGTTAGTCCTACATAAAATTCTCAAGTCAGTGTAGCTAAGTTCTAATGCTTTTGACCACCATCCCCCTTCAGATACTCCCCTAATACCTAATGGAACTTTTAGATGTCTTAGGAAGTTTGTTCCCAGGCTAAAAAGATCTATATGTTCCTTTCTCTCTCTGTCTCTATTTTTATTTCTGTCTCTTTCTGTCTGTCTGGAGTACCAGTTCTGTTGACTACAAGTACAGAATTCAGTGAGAATCAGGAATAGCTCACTTCTAGCATGAGGAAGTAGCCGTCTACATAATGTACCTAATCAGATAACAGAAGGCCTGTTATCACTTGGAACTACTGTTTATTACCTTGTTGCCTTTTTCCGGGAGAGGCAGGCAAGATCAGAACTTGGTAGTGATGGGAGGTTTGTGGAGGCGGTATTGGTTTGAAGAGACTTTATAGGGAATGAGTCACTATCCAGGAGGAGGAACATAGTGAGAAGATGCATGGAACAGCAGAAGGCAATAGATATATGGAAAGAGGCTGTCCAGATAGAGGGGAAATAGTCATAAAAGGCAAACAGCAATGTGTGTAGACAGATTTTATCTATAAGTTTTGTTTTACTTTAGGAACTGCTTTATATACTATAAACTAGTTCATAATCCATTCTCTTATATCAGGAAATACTATACCAGGTTTTATTTAATAAAGAGTTTATGCGTCTTTGTATATTATTTTACCATTGTAATTTTGAATGAAATCTGTTCTTAAGGTCTTATGTATTTGAAGCATTATTGGTTTCCCTGTATGCATCTTTGAAATATGACTTAGGAATCCAATCCATTATGTATTTAAAAAAGAAAAATCTTAAAAAATAAAAACAATCTAATGAAGCCAATTCAATTGGAATATTGTTGGTACGTTATTTTATGGGGGGATGTATTCTTAACTTCTACTTTGTTGGTCTAATTTTAGTCATTTATCTCTCCTTGGGATGCTGATTTCTAGTTTTCATACCAGTTTATTCTCTAAGGTGACTTAGTCCACTTATACTGAA
This sequence comes from Potos flavus, assembly GCA_028534135.1. Lineage (NCBI taxonomy): Eukaryota > Metazoa > Chordata > Mammalia > Carnivora > Procyonidae > Potos > Potos flavus. Next base: position 18,080,416 of record CM052889.1, on the reverse strand, counting down.
GTGCTTTTAAGCTTTTTGTTATATCAACTTTATTAATTACCAAATCAATAGATTAAAGAGTGAATTGCTCAATCAGACTGATCATTTGGCATCATTCAAGCAAAACCTAGACATTTGAAAACTTCTTTAACCTGAACCCACCTAAACCATTTTATATACACAGTCTATAATACAGACATAGTTGATTCATTTGAAGTGGTGTCAATTGTTCTTTTAAGTTCTTAACAAAGAACCTTCTTTTTTAACAGCACTTTGAATAACTGAATGGAATGAATTAATTTGAATAGAGGACCTACAGGTTAGGTAAACAACCCTGAATGTTCCTTATTGCTTCTAAATAGTGGAAGGTGGTTATAAAAAGTGTCTTTGTTCATACTCTCATTCTTCCTTCTTGAAAAGCAATCAGGCTGCTTTTTATCACCCAGCTGATTAAGGAAAAAGAAAATAGTTAAATGTTACTATACAACTTGATTCCCAATGACTGTATTTTCTTAACGTTCTAAAATGATTCAGCAATATATTATTGCTTTAAAAAACTAAAAAAGATCTTTATGGGGCACCTGGGTGGCTTAGTCATTAAGCGTCTGCCTTCGGCTCAGATCATGATCCCAGGGTCCTGGGATTGAGCCCAGCGTAGGGCACCCTGCTCTGTGGGGAGCCTGCTTCTCCCTCTACCGCTCCCCCCGCTTGTGTTCCCGCTCTTGCTGTGTGTCTTTCTCTGTCAAATAGATAAATAAAATCTTTTAAAAAATTTTTATAAAAAATAATAAAAATTATATATTATATTTTATAAAAAATAATAAAAAAGAGAAATAATAATAAAAAATAAATTTTTATTTTTTATTTTAAATTTTTTATTTTAAAAATTAAAAAAATTTTAAATTAAAAAATTTTATTTTTTTATTTTAAATTTTTTTATTTTAAAAATAAATAAAAATATAAAATAATTTTAAATAATAAAAAAGATCTTTATATATTTTGGATACTAACCTTTTATCGAATATGCCATTAACAAATATCCTCTCCCATTCAGTAGGGTGCTTTTTAGTTTTGTTGATTGTTTCCTTCACTGTGCAGAAGCTTTGTATTTTGATGTAGTCCCGATAGTTTTTTTTTGCTTTTATTTCCCTTGCCTCAGGAGACCTGTCTGGAAATACTATATGTTGCTACAGCTGATGTTGGAGACATTACTACCTGTGCTCTTTTCTAAAATTTTTGTGGTTTCAGGTCTCATATTTAGGTCTTTAATCCATTTTGAATTTATTTTTGTGTATCGTGTAAAAAAGTAAATAGGTAATGGGGATTAAGGAGTGCACTTGTCGTGATGAGCAATTGGGTTATTATGGAATTGTTCAATCACTATATTGTACACCTGAAAATACTATAATGCTATATGTTAGCTATACTGCAATTAAAACACTAAAAAAGAAAGAAAGCCTCTAAAAAAAGCCAACAGTGATTTTGTGCTGTAATTAGAAGTCACAAGTGGTATCTCCTCCACAGTTAGCACTCACATTAGCTTCATGAACCTGGTGTGTTTTCATTTTGGATCACTGTTCCTTTGAAAAGAAGACCCTTGGAAGTTCAGAACAGAACAGTGATGACTAACAAGATGGGAACCTGTTTTCTTCATTGCATTTACGTTGGAACTGTTTGGGAAAAAGAATTTAAAGGATAACTTAGAACCATGAAATCACAGGGCTGGTAGAGGCCATGTGTCATTTGGTCTCACCGCTTTAGTTTGCAGAAATGGAAACTAAGTCCTGAGAAGGGTACTTTACCCAGGTTGCAACAAAGTCCAGAACTTTTGAGCCCTCCCACCCCTCGTCCTGTGTACTGTTTTTTTTGGTTACTGTCTTCAAATGTATGAAAGATTCCTCTACATGAAGCAGAACTCAATACTAGAAAATGCACCATCTTCAAGTGGGAGAGATGGCCTTTGTCATCTATGTATAGGCAGCCCCTGATGCCAGCATTTCTCCTTTGTGGGCCTTCCACACACCAGATGCCCAGGTTCCAGCTACTTCTGTAAAGAGGTGATCAGAGCCTCCTGAGTTCACAGGTCACTATCCTCATCTAGCCAAATACTCACTGCTTGTGTTTTATTTTAAACTTTTAATGCATTTTAAATTTTTTACTGAAAATTTAAAAAGTTGTGCTAGAATATACAAAATGTAAAATTTACCATTGAACCACGTTTAAGTGTATAATTCAGTGACGTCAAGGATATTCACATGGTTGTGCAGCCATTACTACCATCCATCTCCGGAACTTGTTCATCATCCCAAACAGAAACTGTCCCCCTTAAACACTAACTCCCCATTCATCTCTTCCTCCAGCTCCTGGTAATTTGTCTCCATGAATTTGTCTATTCTCAGGTACCTCATATGGATGAAATCCTAAAATATTACTCAAGGCTCATTTTTTTTCATTTATTTATTATTTTTTTTAATTTTATTAACACACAATGTATTATTTGCCCCAGG
>CM052889.1:18015475-18077430 GCA_028534135.1 Potos flavus | reverse complement strand
TTTGTTTTTGTTTCGATATTAAAGATGGAGTGCACTGTAGGTGTTAGTACTATAAAGAATAAATTAAGTGAAAAATAGAACCATTATTAGTATTACTGAGTATTATCACTATTCAGACGATATTGTCCTCGGAGATGATTTGTCTCTGTTCATAGGTAGGTATAGATGGTAAAAGTTGGGAAGAAAAATTCCTGTTAGTCAGGAATTGTCCTTTCAAATAGACCTTCTCCTATCTTGTAAAGTAAGCCATTGGAGATGGGTTTACAGGTTTACAGTACAGAGCCCCCACTCGGCCCGGGTGAGGGAAAAATACTTAACATATAGACAGCTATAGGACAGAGAGAAGCAGGAACACACAAAAGGGAAAAGGATGAATTTAGTGGGGTTTTTTTGTTTTGTTTTTTAATTTCCTGACTTGATCAAGGGCTGGAGCATAATTCGAGCTTTCTTCCAATGAGTTATCTTGAATGTTCCCCATAAAGTATTTGCTTTTGGATGGAATACATTTCTAATCAGCCATGGTCTACTTCGGCCCATATTTTTAGCTGCCACCTCTTAGGTTTTTAACTTTGAACTTCCTTAAATATAGCATACATGGAGAAAACTGTACACATCCTAAGTTTATAGCTTGATGGATTTCTGCAAACTGAGCATATGCATCCAAACAGCAGCTCAATCAAATTCTCGAGTGCTATCAGGTTCTGTTGTTGCCCCCAGTATGGTAAAATTATTTGTGCCTGTTTTTGGACTTTATGTAAATGGAATCGTACTATATGTGCTTTTTGGTACCTGACTTTTTTTGCTCAACTGTATATTTTGTGAAACTCATTCATGTTGTGGCTCCTCTCCTTAATTTTTATGCTCTTTAATTTTTTCGTTCCTTTCTCTTCAGAGAAAGAAGAGATGTGTCACCTCCTTGATTCAGTGTTGGCTTTGATGTGTCACCTCCTTGATTCAGTGTTGGCAGTCACGACATGTACATAGAGTGACTCTAAGATCTTCATGGTGGTCTTTGATGCCTGAGGCTGTCCCCGCTCTTTCAGCTCTACATGGTTATCTGGAATGTAACTGTGTTCCAAGCAGCCCAAAGGCTGTATATCTAACTCATCAATCTGTGCCTGCTAGCTTATAGTTTGACTAATTGTAGCCTCTTTGAGATTTCAACAGAACACTGACCCTGGGGAAACAAGGAATCAGTTGTTCCCAGAAGATCAAACTTGACCATGCTAGAAAATAGCCAACCCTGACACCAGCAAGTGTGCTTGAGATCATGTGGAGAATGCTTCCCCTGCACGTGGACCCTCACCACCTCCCTGGCCTCCCCCTGAAAAAACTCCTGGTTGGTCTGGGACTTTGGTGATGATCTTGGGACATTAGTCTGCCATCTTCCCAGGTTGCTGGCTTCCTGAATTAAGCAACCTTTCCTTTCCAACCAACACTTGTCTCTCTGAGTATTGCCTTTGGAGGCAAGAGCAGACGAACCTGGGTTTCCGAAACAGGAAGAACCCAGAACTAAGAGAGGAGGTCAAGCTCAGTGAACTCTGCCCTGTAGCATCTTTTTCTTTAACATTCTTCTCCTCTCTCCAATCCATTCCGGCTCAGTTCCTCAGGTAGCAGGAGTGTGGTAGACGCCCATTACACCAGCTGGGTTAGATTCCACGGCAATGCTTTTCCAAACAGGACTCACTTTCCTTTCTGATTAGGGAGGGAGCAGTGGAGGGATGTGGTCTAGGAACCCATTATCAGCTGTCATAAAGGAATGGTTTGTTTGGCTGGTAATTTTTTCATGATTTTTTCCCTCTTCCGGTGAGCTTGCCCATGAGAAATGAAATAATACTTTCTAAAATATATAAATAACTTTAACATTTTTTTGAGAGAGAGATTTAAACTGCATAAGCACACAACTTACATGAAAGAATTCAAGGGCTTTGATCCATTCAAATTTGGGCAATTGATTTTATAAAGATTTTTTTCCAGGTCTCTTTGCAGTACGAAATTTATAATAGTAGCTCTGTAATTTTGTAGGTCATCTTTTTACTAAGCACTAGTCAAATTCATTCATCTTCCTGTGCTATGCAGAGATAAAGCCAATAGCTGTCTGAGTTTATCAACTTCAAATGCTAATGCAGTATCAAGAAAATCAATAGGTGTCTCATCACTCTTGTAGCTTATCCTTCTGGCCTCAAAGGCAGAAAATATTCCCTGGAATGAAGTCAACTCAAAATTTTAAGTTACAGTGAAAGTGGTTATGAAACAAGGTATTTACAAGATAATTTTGCATTTCTTCTGATACTTCTTTATATATCATAGTCAGTATTTGCTGCACAGGGAGAAATTTAGGAGGAAGCAGAGTTATTAATGGTGACTGTGATTTTAAATGCTAAGGGAGATATAGATCCTCCTGTAACTCAGTCACTGCAGGAGGAGGAGGCAGGGTAGTGTGATATGGTGCAAGGAGTGGTGAATTCTTTTGGCAGGTCCGCTCTTAACATTCAGTGACACTAGCTGACTATTTGGAGAAACCACTCAAGAGGCGATAGCTCATTCAGAGAAGTCCCTTCCATTCTCCTCTTCTTGGAGCATGAGAACCATTTTGACTTACAGCATGAAATGTGAAAATTCTGTATATGCAGGCACTAAAAATTCCCCAAAAACCACACATCAAGATCAAATGGATTGGAAAATCCATTGTTTGAAGTCTTAAGAGGCAGAATACTGGTGAGAAATTTTAATTATTTTGGGACAGATGCCGGTAAGGGCAGCTTAATCTGAATGATGGTTTAGATGAAAGGCTGGGGCTCCAACCGTCAGTGATGCAGCCATGATAGGAAATTCTTATGAACTTGAATTACTCCCTGAAGACTTTCCCCAAGTGCCTTTGTTTAAAGGAGAGAAAAACCTCATTCATTTAATGTCACAGGCCAGATTACTCTGTCACCTGCTATGGCATCTCCATAACCACCTGGAATGCCATATGACTTATTACTGTGTTTTAGTGAATTCCTGCTTGGGGTGATCCCACTTACTTCATCAAAGGCCCCTATGTCTGCTGTACTCCTTGCCTTCCAGATCCTCACCAATGCTTGACCTCACCTTATCCTGGTATTCAGGAAGGCTATAAGAGAAAAAGACGCCATCAGAGTTGGGAAGGGACCACCTAGATCAGCTAGTCCAGGCCGTTCAAGCTGTGCTCCTACAGTACTATAAGCAGCCTCCATGAAGCTTGGACTCCGAAAGGGGCAAGCCAAACTGGGGGTGCTCAGTGCCCCTACCAGCCTTCACACTGCCCTGCTTCAAACAAAATAGAAAAGAGTTTGAAACTCAGTGACCTAGTCGAATCCCTGTCCTTTCCAGATAAGGAAATTGAGGCCTGAAGAGCTGACTCTCTAGATCTGAGGTGTGTGAGAGTGGTGGGCCTAAAATTGCTCTAGAAACAGATTTCTGGGAACCAGAAGTCCAGCTCTCACTTGTGGAGCAGGACGTTAAACGGCAAGCTAACTTTGTAAAGCTTGGGTTTCATTGAGAGATTTTGATCTTCCCAACGATGTGCTTGATAGCTTCTTTTGATTCTCTGTGTTTTTGGAACACACCTTTGGAGTGTTGAGTAGGTTGTTTCTGGAAGAAATTCAATGGCACCTTTCAGCTCGTAGTTCTCATGGCAATGTGAGGCCAAGCACATTATGGTGAAGACTATTTCTTGATTTTAGGCTTATCTTTAAAGTTTTGTGTGTGTGTGTGTTTTTAAAGATTTTATTTATTTATTTGACAGAAAGAGAGCACAAGCAGGGGGAGCAGCAGAGGGAGAGAGAAGCACGCCCCCCACCGATCAGGGAGCCCCACCAAAGGATGACCAAGAGGAAGGCAGACACTGAACTCACTGAGTCAACCAGGTGCCCCTAGGCTTATCTTTAGTCCAGAGCTCCCCTCCCACCTCAAAGAGAAGACCATGATGAAATGATAAACGTGCCCAATCCATGCCTGGTGGTTTGTGGATAACTGCTTCTTGACTTGGGATGATGCTGGAGATCCTTGCTCTCACTCCTCCACCTGCCTAACGTCATCTCTCCATAAGACCCTCCCTCCCCAACTCAGACTCCAATATGCAACTGTCTACTTGACGTTTCCACTTGCTTGTCTAATAAACATCGCAGACTCAACATGACCAAAAGTGAATTTCTGGTCGTCTCTCCCAAATCGATTCCACCTGAGCACCTTTCCTCACGGTTAATGGCAATCTTAATTATCCGATTACTCAAGCCCAGACCTTCGGAGTCATCCTTGCCTCCTCTCTGTCTCACACCCTTCATCTACTCTGCCAGAAAATCCTGGATCTGACCAGTTCTCACTACCTCCACTGTTACCTCCTTGATCTGAGGCACTATAATTTCTCTCGTATCTTGCTTCAGGATCTTTCTAACTTGACTTTCCTTCTGCCTTTCCATCTCATTTCAGTCTATTCTTAACAAAGTAGTCAGAGTGGATCTGCCCCTCCAATTGCCACACCCCGGACCCAGCCCTTCAAGCCGCACCCTCCCAGCCACCCCCTCCTCCCCCTTCGTGCCTCCTCTTCCATGGTCATCCCCTCCACGCCTCATCCCCTCACTCCTCTGGCCTTATCTTTACTACTTTTTCTCTCGGTCACTCCACTGCAACCACACCAGCCTCTGAGCTGAGCCTCCCACTCCCTTGGCTTTGCTTCTGAGTTAGGGCATTTGACAGGGGGTTCCCTCCGCGGGGATCACTGCAGCCAGATTTCTAACTCCCTCACACCTTCAGGATTTTGCCCAGATGTCCCTTTCTCAATAATCATTTTAGCTGATATGGAAAAACACCCGCCACTCCACACATGTCTCTCCCCACCCGTTCTTGCTTACGGATATGCACGGGAATATTTCTAAGTGGGAAGACGCTGGAGGAGGCTCTCAGAACTCTCGCGAGACCTGTCGCCCGAACTGCACGGCGGGAAACGCGGTGGCTGCCTTTGCTCTGGCTGCGTGCGTGCTGGCTTTAGGCCACGTGGTTTGTGCAGTCAGTGTGGGGACGGAAACCAGCGGCGGGAGTCCGCAGAGCTCTGGCCGCCTTCCTCAAAGAGTCAGGGAAGCCGAAAGCCCCTGAGTGGGTGGCCACTGTCAAGCTGGGAGGCGCGGGCTTCTTGTGGTGAGAACTGCTTCCGCACACGAGCTGTGTGTTCAGCGCGGCACCTGTCCCTCCCCGTGCCCGGGGTCTGCGGGGGACGACAGCGACACTGCGTCATGCCCAGCCACTTCAGCCCACGCTCCAAGCCCTGGAGGGGCTGGAAACAGTGGGAAAGGACCAAGATGGGGGCCGCAAACTGACTTCTGAGAGCCAAGGGAGAGCGAGGCAGGATCGCCGGACAGGTAATCGCGGCATTAGAACCAGAGATGCGGGGTTAGTAGATTGCCTCATTGGGGAAGGGCGCAGAGAATAGCTGGGTTGGAAGGATACATACTTAAATTTTTCCCAGCTATTGCCAAACCTACCATCCAGAAGGATTCTGCTAATTTACATTCTCACCACCAGTGTGTTCTCTACTCCAAACTCTTTGAAAACACTGCATTATCATGGAAAAACTTCTCTGCCAATCCCATAGGCAAAGAATTATATATTATTGTTTCAGTTTAGGTCTTTAATTACTATTAAGTATGAACATCTTTTTACATCTTTAGTGATAATTTGTAATTTTCACTTCTGTGAATTGTCCTCTGTCTATATTTTTAAATTGTCAGAGCTTATAAAAGCTCTTTTTGAATTAACCGTTTCTTAGTATTAAACTTTGCACCTGATTTACTCTTTATCTATTTTTTTTTTAAAGATTTTATTAATTTACTTGAGAGAGAGAGGGTGAGAGAGAGAAACAGAGAGAGAACATGAGTTGGGGAAAGGGCAGAGGGACAAGCAGACTCCCTCTGAGTGAAGAGCCTTTTGCTGGCCGGATCCCAGGACCCTGAGATTATGACCTGAGCCACCCAGGCCCCCCAACTTTTTACCTTATTTTATGGTGTTTTGCTGGTCACGAAAGTTTTAAATGTTTAGTCAACTCTGTCAACCTTTTATCAGATAGAGTTTGTTGTCTTGCTTAGAAAAGTATCTCTCACCTCTTCTCAAATGAATATTTGTCCATATTTTCTTCTAGGTTTTCTGTGATTTTTATAATTACATTGAGATGTTTCTGTAATCTGGAGTTCATTCAGGTTTAATATGTGTTGTAGCTTGCAAAAATGGCTACAGTTCTCCACCCTTCTCAGTATACACCCCTGTCTGTAAGATATTGCAGTTCTGCCCTGGAGGAGGTGAAATCTGTTTCCCAACCTTTTCAGTCCGGGCTGGCCTTGTGACTCGCTTTGACCAATCGAATGGAGCGGGAGTGACCATGTGCTGGTTCCAAGACTAGACCTTAAGAGACCTTCCATGCTTCTGCTTGCTCTGTCAGCCACCCTGTCAGTAAGGTTGAGAGGATGCAGGTGGTCTTTTGCTTTCCATCACTCAAGCTCACCGCAAGCTGACTCCAGAGATGTGAGTGAGGTTATCTTAGACCAGCTGGTCCGTAGCTAAGGCATCAGCAGAGTGGTAGCTGACAGCAGGAGACACATACGTGCATGAGCCCAGCCAAGACCAGAAGAGCTGCTTTTCTGAGTCCAGCCTGAGCTGCTGACCTAGGGAAAAGTGGACTAGATACACTGTTGTTGATTTTAAAGCACCAAAGATTTGGAGCTTGCCTTGTTAGGTTAGCAAAAGGTAACTGATACATGATGTAAGGAATCTCATTTTATTTATCCAGAGGTGAGCATGTGGTCTAACTAACATCATCACTGAATAGTTGATCTTTTCTTCACTGATTTGAAATGTCACTTTTATTCCAAATATATTGTCTTGGTTCTGCCTCCGTTCTCCATTATATTCTATTGATTAGGCTGTCGTTTGAGTAATAGTCTTGCTCAATGTGTTTCAGTATCTTCAAGGATAGGTTTCACTTGGTTACTCTTTTTTCCTACAATTTTTAGCTATTGTTGTATTTTTATTCTTCCAGATGAATTTGGAAAATTCATTATTTTTCCTCATTCCAAAAAAATATGTTGGACTTTCAGTTGGAGTGGTATTAAACATATAACTTGAAAAGTATTGGCATTTAGAAAATATTGAACTGCCTTATGTAGAAACACAATATTTTGAATTATTTAAGTCATATTTGATATATTTCAGAAGAATTTTATAGTTTTCCTCATGTAGCTTTCTCACATTTCTCATTAAGCTGGTCTTTTATATTTTAAATTTTATATTAAAAATAGGTTATTTTTTCATTCTGTATTTTTTTATTATTTTTAATATTTAGGAAACTGTTGACCTTGATGTATTAATTTTGTAACTGATCACCTTCCTGATCTCTGATTATTTGAAGAAAAAATGTTTAAAGTTGGGTTTTTCAGCTATACAAATCATATTGCAAATAATATTTTTTCTGCTTTCCAATATTTTCCCCTCTGTTTTGTTTTTGAATCTTATTTGGTTAGCTATCACAGAATAATGTTAAAGAATAGTGGTGACAGGGTCACCCTTTCCTGAATCTTACTTGTATTGTTTTCTTTAAATAAGACAATACCTCTTTGAGAGCAGGGTCCATATTTGGTCTTTTATTCTTTCTCCCTTGATTCTTTTTTAATTTTTTAATTTTTTATTTTATTTTATTTTTTTCTCCCTTGATTCTTAGCACAGTGCCTTGCTTATATGTGACGATAAACACATATTTAGTAATTCAAGGATCACACACTTACTGCTGACCTTCCCTATGTCAGACATTGTACTAGGTAAGGAGTGTGTGAAGATTAAGAGGAGGTTCCCCAGCTTCAGGGCTCTTTTAGTCCATGTATATTGTATGGGTTTTGGAATTAGATAGAACCAGGGCCAAACCCTGGCTTTGTGTCTTATCAGTGGTGGGACTTTAGAAAATGTATGTCACGTTTCTAAATTTCAGTTTTATCTCCCTGAAAATCGGAAGTTAATAATAATGCTCCCATGAGTTTGTTGGGAAGATTGAAATAATTGTGTAGAAAAGCATATTGAAGGAGTTCTGAGTAAATGAACAGAAATAGGAAATACAGGAAAAGCAGCCAAGGTGTGGAATGTGGTGGCAGTGGGAGGAGTATGGACTCAGATTTAGACATGCTAAGTTGTAAATACCTATGGAAATCTAAATGGAGTTCTATGCTGGGCAGTTGAATATACAGATCTGAAATTTGGAGAGATTTAAATTTATGACTGTTACTTAGGTCCTTAATGTTTCAAGGCCAAGAAAATCACTCTTGCCATTACAAAAAGGGTGTTTTTTGGGGGACGGTGGTTAGGGAGGACATGCATATGAAGCTAAACTAAAGGTGGAAAGCCACCATAACAGAGGCAGCTCAGAGATGAGGGAATTATCAGGAGAGGCAAGTGCCTCTTGAGTGTGTCCAGGGAGCAGTGGATGACAAAATGCACTGATGTCAGCATTCAGAAGGTCACTGCTGCCCTCTCAGGAGCAGCTCCACTGGAGGGGTGTGAGTGGAAGCCTGATTGCAGTACAAGTGGGATATGAGAAAGAAGAGAAGAACTCTGCTGGGAGGATAGAAGGAAGTGTATCGCTGTCCATTGGCTTGGTGGCTGGTTCATCTTCATTGTCGGGGTTCAGATATGTCTCTGGGAAAGTCTTCTGTAGGTGGCTACAAATGAAGCCTATTTCTAATAGGGCCTGAGACACCCCTTTGGCAGGTAGCTAACAGAGTGTAACTACCAACGAGAGAGAGGATCTCCCTACTTCCTGATGGAATGCAACAACACTGAGGATTACAGCGAGTGTAGAGGGTCTTTGTTTTTTTCTTCTTTTTTTTTTTTCAAAGATTTTATTTATTTATTTGACAGAGAGAGAGAGATCACAGTAGGCAGAGAGGCAGGCAGAGAAAGAGGGGGAAGCAGGCTCCCTGCTGAGCAGAGAGCCCGAGGCTGGACTTGATCCCAGGACCCTGAGATCATGACCTGAGCCAAAGGCAGAGGCTTTAACCCACTGAGCCACCCAGGCGCCCTGGGTCTCTGGTTTTTCAAGGCCTCTAGAACATCAGCCCAGCGGACGAGGTGTTTATCAGCAGCATAGGCTGTAGTGTGTGGCAAATGGGATAGTACCCAGCAGCAGAATCACTGGTTCCAGGCATAATCATGAAACCCAGTTACATCAGTAGCAGTGGCTGGAGGATGCAGAGGTCCCTGGAAGAAATGACAGGTGCTTTCCAGAGGACGCAGTCCTCAAAGGGTATGGTGGTGCCTTATGACATGAGAGGAGATGGTGGCTGGGGCTCCTCATGGTACCTGACTGGGCTTGCTTGTTAGTACATTTGAGGCAGTCCTTGGGGATTCTCAGGAAATATGCAAGGGGGTTTTGAGGGTTTAGAGTACTATTTGGCAGGTAAGTGTGGGAGCCAACAAAATATGGGTAATGGGTTTTCCTATGTTCCATTGTATACCCGTGAGCTAGAGTGGGTTGCCAGGTGAAGGAATTGTTCTTAAATAGGCCATAGGAGACCTGGCAGGGCAAGACAGTTTACTACTGTCTCTGGGATTGTCTTTGCATTCCATTTTAGTGACACACACACACACACACACACACACACACACACACACATATTTCTTGGAGGAAATAATCTGGGTAACAGTGGGTTAAACAAAACCGAATGGGTGTACTTTTTTTTAAAGTTTTATTTATTTATTTTAGAGAAAGTGTGCGTGTGAGAGCAAGTGAACATATGAGTAGGGGGAGGGGCAGAGGCAGAGAGAGAGAAAAAGAATCTCAAGTAGACTCCCTGCTGAGTGGGAAGCTCAGATGCAGGTTTCCGTCTTACAACCCTGAGATCATGATCTGAGCCGAAACTAAGACTTGGGCACTCAACTTGAGCCACCCAGGTGCCCCTGAATGGGTGTTCTTAATGACTCTTTCCTTCAGGGTCTCTGGTGTCCTGGTCTATTCAAATCGTATTCATTGAGCACCTACCAAGTGGACAAGGTGAATATCACAGACATGGTCCCAGCAGTCTAGATGGGGAGACAATACTAATGTAGACTGTGAATCTTAGGGGTAAGGATATTCAGCATTCCCCAAATTAACACCGGGAATCTCTTCTGAAGGAACATGGATTAGCAGCTCTCACATTCTGTGGAGTGTAGCTTGGGCGCCCCCGCCCCATGCCCCATCAAAGGAGAAGAAGTGGGGAGGAAAGCTGCAAAGGTGTGGTATGGCTATCTGGTCTCTAAGCAAAGGACGTTAAACTAACAAATGAAAGACAAAGAAGAAAACAATATATACCGTAGAAAGTGTTTATAAATGAAAAACAAATCTCAAATTGGGTTTAAGTGACAGGAAGGAGATTCTGAATTGCCCTCCTCCTCCAGAGCCCGAGAAGGAACTCTTACAAGAGCTGGGTTGTTCACATTTGGTTAAGGAATGCGGGCCCTGTAATGCACAAAAGTCACACAGTGGTGGGTCCAGGTTCAAGGACTGTGAAAAATGACAACCAGTACTTGACTTAGGTAATTTTTACTTTGGTTTATTACAGTACTTCTCTCTCTCTCTCTCTCTTTTTTTTTCTTGTATTATCTCCAAGTAATTTGGAAACCTTTATCTCCCCTTTCACATTTATAGTTGATACTTAAAAAAACATTTTATCGTAAGCTTAAGTAGTTGTAAATGAAGCTGCTATCAGATTATTGCATATTATAAATGTGCTTCAAATATATTTTAGAAACTGCAGATTTAAGTTATCTATTCATAAAATATGCCCCCCATGTAATTAATTGAAAAAAATATTCCTATTGCCAGTTCAAATAGCCAAATTAGACTTCCTTTCTGACAAAGACTTTCTTTCTTAAAGTTTTTCAATTCCATTCAAATACATTCCTATGACAGCCATCCTACTTCTGAGTTCTCATGCTAAAGTAGAGAGAAGAACAGCAAGAGAGAGAAGACAAAGACTTTGGACTGCCTTCAGTGTGACGCTGAATGAATAAGGCGTTACCTCCACTATTTCCTACCTTACTTGCTTTGCTCTGTCCTCACAGGATTCTGTTTCAGGAGAGATACTTTCTCAAACTATGGTTTTAATGAAGTGAAAGTGTTTTGAACCCGGGACAATGCTTTGGGGTAGGACTGGATAAGGCTGTGTCTTTCCTTTGTGTGGAGGGAAAAGAGGATTGCCAAAGAGGAGGTGGCAGGAGGCCCTGTCCTAAATCAGGGGCCTGTTAAGATTTTCACTTTTAGGAAAAGACATGGAAATTTGGGAACTAGGATCCATGCCCATGTGTCCCCAAAAGCCTTTCTGTGTCCCAGCTTACTTGTACCTGTTAAAAGACCACTACTGAGCTGTGGTCCATAACCAGAAAGCAATGGAAAGAAGGCATCTCTGATTGAGTTCACAGTCAGTGCAGAGGTAGGGGGCCTCTGTTCTTCCTCAGGGAGGCACTCTTAAAGTCACTATCTCCCAGCCCACTTGCAGGGATGGATCTGCAGGCTGAGGAACCTAGAGCTGGAGTCCATAGATATTTGCATTATTTTTGGCTTGGATTAGGAGGGAGGGGGCCCATGATTAGCACCTGGGGGGGTTATCCTCCCACAAAAGGGGGAAATTCTTATTGTGCCAGAGTTGCATTCTTCTCCCTTCTGTGTTATTGGGTCCCTCCTACTTTCCCTGGCCTCCATGTTTCAGTGTAGCTGGCCCATCTTACTTATGTAATCCTCCCCTTGCTGAGCCCACCAATCTGAAGGAGATGATTGCTGCCCTCCTACCTTCAATTAGGGTAGTGGTTGCCACAAGCGTTCTAATGCCCACATTCAATAAAACCCCTATATGGTCCTTTCAGCTGCAGAGAGTGGGCCTCTTTCTAGGTATTCTTCTAGCTTCCTGCAATCTCTCTTACAATGCCTACAATGTTGACCTTTCTCCCCTAAGTTGTCAGGATGTTTTATTTCCACTGCCAAAGTGGGAACCCCTTGGGGGCAGGGTTTTTTTTCCCTCCTTCATTTTTGTTTCCTCTGTAGTATCAGGAATGAGGTAACACGTACAGTAGGTGCTCAACAAATACTAGTTTAATGAATGAACTTGGAGATGACATAATATAAATAAAAATATATGAGCTATGCCTGGATAAGACTCAGGCCGCAACTATAAAATAAAATTCATATAAAGGAAAATATGGACATCAAATTTACAATTGAGGCTTTTAGCAGTTATAATGGATATTATTGGCTTATGCATTATTGACAAGGAAATTCATGGAATCTGAGCAGGTGGCTCTGTAATTTTTTAAGTTTTTATTTTAATTCTAGTATTGTTGACATACATTGTTATATTAGTTTCAGGTGTACAATATAGTGATTCAACCATTTTGATGCCATTTTGTGGTTAGGATGGATGGCAAGCCTGAAACCAGAAGTCTGAGGCTGGAACCATCCTGCCTCTGGGCGCCAGATGGCACTCACACACCACCAGAGAAGGTTTTGCAACCTGTTAGTCTGAAGTTCGTGTTAACTGAAGGAGATAGCTGTGGCTCTACGCGAAATTCTGCAACAAACTGATTTCCTACAGACTTCTGGGCCGTTGCTGTAGTTTCCAAAGAAGGGTTTAATACACAGGCATAAAAACCTGATTGTAAAGCACCCAGCTCAGGCTGTACTGAAGGCCAAATCCTCTTTCTGTGAGTCCAGTAACATTGTCTTTTCCTGTGTGGTCTTTGTGCCTTTCAAACGGCTTCCTTACAGGAAAATGGTATATACCAGAGAGAGGGTATTCTTAGGAGTCACTGTCGACCTTCTGAGAAACCCGGGAGGCAAATACTTTGGCGGATCACTTGCCCTGAGTGAGCAAGCCTGGGTTTCTTCATACAAGGAATGAGGACACTGCCTCAGGGCTCAGATCTCTAGGGAGCTGAGTATTTACTGTTTTTATCACCTTTCATCTTTGCATCTTACTCTGCAAAACCATTGTGCCATAATCTCTCTACTGTTTTCTCTCCTCCATTATTAGTCTGCAGGGATGAAGTGATAGAAACAACAAGAACAAAAAAACAGGCTTTGCACTTACCACCTGAACTGGTGTCCTCTTGAGCCTCAGTTTACTTATCTGTAAAATGAGGTTAACAATACATACTTGAAAAGGTTATTTTTATAAGAATTGAACAAAATTGAACAAAATAACAAATATATGGGCAGTCCTGTCCTTTCTTATACCTCTGAATAAACAACAATATGCAGACTAACACTAACCAAGAATTTGAGTGTAAAATCTCCGTGGATTCATTTTGAGTCTTATTACTTCTAAGCCATCATGTTTGTTTCCCTTCAATTGGGCTGGCTCTTTATGACATGATTGTTTTCCTGTTCATTCTTTTATGGGACAAATATTTACTGAGCACCCAGCGTGCTCCAGGCATTGTACTAGGTATTGCTGAGACTGTGACAACAAGGAGAACAAAATCCCTGGCCTCATGGAATGTATGTTTAGTGACAGAAATAAATAACAAACAAGTAAACACTTGTAATTACAAATATTTACTATGAAGGAAACAAGTGCTATGGTTTAAAGAAATAACAGTGAGGGGAGAGAGAAATGTTAGTTAGGATGGTCAGGGAAGGCCTTTTTGGGGAGGCAGAATAAAAATACAGAGGGAATGGAGATGAGGGGGCATACTTTCCTGTGGAGTAGGCCAGGGGACAGTCCATGAATGCCTGCTGAGAGATTTTTATTTTTATTCTCCTTAAATAATGAATACAACTATGCTTATGATAACATAATAATACTATCCTGTAACATCTTGCAGTTTGTGTTAACATATTTCTTTGGGAGATTGCATCAAGTGCATCATTTTACCCAAGAGCTTTACTCTCAGCCTGGTCTGTAGCAGGTGCCCGCTAAAAGCTTGTTGAATGAATAAATGGTTACAGTGGCCCCTCGGTGTGGGCAAGGCAGGTATTATTGCTCCATTTCAGGGATGTTTAATGCCTTGTCCCTGGCCTTATGGGTCACAAGGGAGTCACAAGAACTAGAATATATATATATATATATTTTACTCCAGTGTTCTTCTTATTTTTCAGTCTTTGGAATTAAAGTTTCATCCGTGCGTTTATGGAAGTTTTCCTCAATATGCAAGAATGCTTAGGCAAGATACAGTTCATATATTTGACTAAAACCAGTATAATCTTGTAGGGAATGAGTTGTTTCTAGGTAACACTGGTGTTAATCCGAGTGGAATTATCCACACCACCTACACTCCACCCATAAAATTCTGGACAGGTTTATACCTGCCAATTGCTGATTCTTAGGTGTATTTCACAAACCAATGATTAGCTCTAAAATTCTAATGCTTCTGTGACTTATTATTAAAGAATGATTCCAAAGCTTCAGGAAAGATGGAGTGACACCATTGTATATATTGTAGAACATCAATCAGTATTTTAGGAGTGGGAGATGGATTCTTTCACATACCCATCTATATTCACCCCTCCTTTTTAGGAGGTAAAGTTCATGTATATCTCACGTGTTGAAAGATTAAGTAGTTAGCTAAAGAGATGCCTGAATAGAACAATCTGGAGGTAAGATCTCTGGTCAAAAATCTCTCA
The DNA here is from genome assembly GCA_028534135.1 of Potos flavus. Lineage (NCBI taxonomy): Eukaryota > Metazoa > Chordata > Mammalia > Carnivora > Procyonidae > Potos > Potos flavus. The sequence goes on along the minus strand of CM052889.1, from coordinate 18,062,780 downwards.
TAGGAATCTGGAGCGCCACCCCAGTGGCTTTGTTTCTTCATTTCAAGTAAAATCCTTGCCTTGTAGCCTTTCTTTAAATACAAATATATTAATCTATCAGCGTGCTAGGTTAGGTTCTGAGAGAGATGCAAAGAAGGACACAAGTCATTCCTCCCTTCCCCCACCAAGAAATTCATTCATTCATTCATCATTCTCCAGGTATTTCCTGGGTACACACTATATTCCAGATGCTGTGTTAGACTCTGGAGGACTCAAATAGCTAACATATTTTGATGCTCATTATATTTGAATGCTCATTATATTTGAATGCTCATTATAGATAGACACTGTTCAAAGTGCTTTTATGTATTAACTCACAGGCCCTGTTGATAAATCAGAAAGTCCAGAGAGGTTAGATGAATTACCTACAGCCATACAGCTAGGGAATAGTAGTGACAGGATTCAAACTTGGGCAGTTTGGCTCTAGAACCTGAACCTTAACTGAGTGCCTGCCCTTGAGGAGCTCACAGCCTAGCTGGGGGGAGAGAAATGGAAAGAGATGAGCTGCGGTCCAACAGCACTGTGATCAAGGGGTAACCAAGGAAGACTTCTGGAACTGGCTGCCCGGAGGAGCTGAGAAACCATCATCAGACAGGAAACATTGACCTGGAGCAGTAGTTTAGTCACAAACAACACAAACATGAGAAGCACCTCTTTTCTTTTTCACTGACTTCTTTACTTTGCTGTTTAGGTGTATCATGCCTCTAAGCTAACTTTGGGAATGCAATTTTAAATTATTTCTAAGGTAATATAAATGAATAAATTACTGATTGAAGTAATGAACAACATTTGGGTTTGTAAGATATGGCAAGTACACCATACATAAAGAATTTCACCATATATTCTTGCTTTTCTCTCTCAGCTTCTTTTGTTCTCTGGGTTGGGTGTGGGGCCCGAGCCAGAGTGGAAATTGCCAAGCCACTGGTGGCTCTGCCAGGACCACATAGACCTCGTTACAACCCCTAGTAACAACCTCAAGGGAAAAGTGGGTGATAAATTTAGCCATACCAACATAAGATTTTATCCATTAATCCTCTGCTTGCTTATTGTTCCTCAAAATCTGTGTCTTTTGTCTCCTTTCCCTAAGTTCAATATCATTGCTTTTCCTGCCTCAAGGACACAGCTCATAGCCTGCGTCTTTAAGGAAGACTTCCAGGGCCTCACCACTGATTCTTCCTTCACGCCAAACTCCTACGGTGCTTAGAATCTATACCATTCACCTTAGTATTAAATAGGCATGGCTTTGAATAGGTGACATTTTTATATTATGACTTCATATTTCATATCTTTTCCTCAAACAGAAGCTTCTAGTTAGCTATACATGAAGGGCTGGGCTTCTTTTTAAAACCAAGGGAATCTTGAATATATACGTATAAGTTTCTCTCCTTTTAAGCTCATAAGCAAGTCAATTTTCATAATTCTGTTTTGCTTAAAAATTAGTTTATCTTGTGACTGACTCCTAACACTTTTGTATAAACTTCATTTACACTGAAGTTACGAAAATTTATAGGCATTGTTGTGGTAATTGCACCTTTCGAGAATATTTGCATTGTTTTGTGTACCCTTAAAAAACTTTTAAAATCAGAAAGTACATATAAATACAATTTACCTCTTAACTATTTGTATATCCTTTTAAATTCTCCAAGCGTTTGAGTTAAATAATCCTAATGCATTTCTTTATTTTTATATTTCTAATGTTCGTAAATGTATAGGGCTCCACATATCACTCATTAAATGTATCCCATTGGAGTGTTTTTGCTCAAACAGTAATCAGCATTTTTGCTGTTTTATGGTAACAGTGAAAACACATGATAGATACGTCAGGAATATATTTACTCAACAAATTCATTGCACTTTAACTTTTGCATTCCTAATTAACTCTAGATTACAAAAGGCTAACTGACAAGTTCTCAGTTGTGGACATCTGTACCAAACTTATCACATTGTGCGTTTTATCTTCACCCTTCCCCAGGGTTCAGGTGTTATTGATCCTCAGAGCTGGGGGTGAATTATTTTTGACATTACATTGACCATTATGACTTAAAATCTAACTAATACTAATAATATGAACACTACTACTACAGGTAGCTAATATTTGTCAAGTACTTAACTATATTGCCAGGGACTATTGTAAGTGATTTGCATAGATTGACTTATATGTGCAAAAAATTACTAGTCCAGTCCTGTGGAGAGTAGTAGTTGATAACATGCCATGAAGTTAGACCCACAATGGATGCGGGTGTTTCTTGTCCTCCCCTGAATTTGTTCTTGGGATAATCAGGCACAGATATTAAAGATCACCCACAAGTAAGTGAGTAATGAACTACCCTAGATTGGAAGTTTCTTGAATTACTTATTTTTGATACTCTAAATGTTGCTTAGCACATAAATGTTTGAGAAATAAATTAATGAATATTACTTGATTAGAGCCCAACAAAATATAGCAGCACCATGATGGGCATCGAAATGGGAGGGAAAACAGCTGTGCAGCGAGCTGAATTTGCAGCTAGAACTTACCTGCTGTTAGGGAAGGAACTATTCCTGTCAAGGAAAAAATTTAAAGTACATAGTGTTGGCTTCATTCATGATTGCAAATGTCAAAATTCCATTAATTTGATTTTTAAAGTTTAAGGTATTCTGCCATTTGGTTACTCAGTATATGAATAGAATGACATTTATTCTACTTGGCTCTCTGTAAACTACACATGCACACTTGTTTGAAGGGTATCATTTATTCCTTTAATGAGAATTTTGGGAGCACACCATGTTGGGCTAAATAGGATAAGTGATCTAAAGGAAAAGATACTAAACATACTCTAAAGTTTAGACTGTAATGGAAGACAGACTTAATATACATGAAAGTCTTAAGTTATAATGAAAAACTGCGAGATTAAGTGGCAATGAGTGATATAGACAAGACAATGCATCTGTAGAGTTGGGAGAAGGGAAAGAATGAGCCGCTAAGATCTTATGAGGATGGTAAGATTGTGTTCAGACTTAGTCTGAAGAAAGGGGAAGATGGAAGGACCTTTAGAAGTGGTATATTGTGACCTGGAGCAGGAATGAATAAGGACTGATTTTTGAGGAAAGGTAGTGATATTTTCCTGGCTGGAGTGAGGAGGTTTTTCTTTGTTTTGTGTTTTAATAAGGTTATTTTATTTTATTTTATTTTTAAAGATTTTATTTATTTATTTGACAGAGAGAGACACAGCGAGAAAGGGAACATAAGCAGGGGAAGAGGGAGAGGGAGAAGCAGGCTTCCCACAGAGCAGGGAGTCCAATGTGGGACTCAATCCCAGGACCCTAGGATCATGACCTGAGCCAAAGGCAGACGCTTAACAACTGAGCCATCCAGGCGCCCCTTAATAAGGTTATTTATTGAGCATTTACATGCCTGGCATTGTGCCAAATATTTAGGTAAATCATTAACTTAATCCTTAATATAGTCCTATTGCGTAGCTATTACGCATTTCCGCATGAGGAAAGTCAGGCTAAGGGAGGCTAAGTCACTTGCCCAGGGTCATACAGCTCATCAGCAGTGGAGTAGACACATGATCTCAAGTCTCTCCCTCACAGAAGTTCATGCACTAACCCATCTGCTCTCCTCCCAGTTGGTTCAAACCTAGATGGAACCCATGTGTCAATCTCCCTTTCCAAGTCTCACCTCCCTTTAGTATAGGGAAAGGTGGGCTTACTTCATGTTTCCTGAGTTGTTTCTCTGTAGCACATGTTCTTGCTCACTTCTCTCAGCTGGGCCCTGGGGCTCTGCTTGTTTCAGAGACCGTTGGTGGCCTGGACACTACAGCTGTAGTCCTTGTGATACGATGCTGCTGCCATAATGCTGGTGGCAGCAGAATGGGGAGGTGGAGAAGGACATGGTGTTTTTCCTGCTCTGTGACTTAATTCTTTACCATGTCCCCAACACAAAAAAAATTACTGAAGGAATAAACTGGAGGTCATGTTAGTTTGGATGTAGGTTTAGTTGTAGAAACAGAGACCCAACATTAATAGTGGCTTAACGTTGACGAGAGTGTGTTTCTCTGCCATATAAAAAGTCTGAGTTGTTACACGGCTCTCCTTTCTTACAAGTACAGGGGCCCAGACTTTTCCCTTACCACTCTGCCATTACAAGGCAGCTTCATGTGAGGTCCAACATGGTGCACTGTCATTCTATATCCTAGCAGAGTCTTTTAAAAGGAAGCCTGGAAGTTGCACACATCATTTTTACAATCATCCTATTGGACCAAAACATAGTTACATGGTCTTAGGTAGCTGCAGGGAAGGCTGAGGAATCTTGTCTATGTTCTGGGTGACCAAGTAGCCAGTTTAAACTCAAAGATTCTATTACTGTGAAAAGAGAAGAATGACTTTTGAGTGATAGTTATCAATCTGTGCCTCACAATTATAAAAAAGGATAGAACTGTAATACTTGGATGACAAATATGGCTGTTCCCGAAGTTCATTAGAAAAGGCTACTATTTGTTTTTTTAGAGAGAGAGAGTGAGTGTAAGCTGGGGGTGGGGCAGAGGGAGAGGGAGAGAGAGAATCTTAAGCAGGCTCCAAGCCCAGCATGTGGAGCCCGATGTGGGCCCAACATGGGGCTTGATCTCATGACCCTGAGATCATGACCTGAGCCAAAATCAAGAGTCAGACACTTAACTGACTGAGCCACCCAGGTGCCCTGAAGACTAAACTATTAAATCTCTTTGGGAGGGGTGCTGTTACTTAATAGACACTGTCCAGTTACAGTCTTTGCTTTCCTACTTCAGGTATGTCTTCTTTTTTCAGAAAGACAGAGAGAGAGAGAGAGAGAGAGGGAGAGAGAAATATCCTAACGTCCATCTCTGTTCTTTGAAATGTCCCTCAGACCCCTTCTCTGCACTATTGGTGGGCACAGTAACCTGCAGCTGCACCTTTGCCAAATCCTGAGTTGTTCTATCTAGAGTTACAGGTGACATGAGCAGAAGACCCCAGCCTTGGCTTTTGTGGAGGTGAAGCTGTGCCTCTTCATTCTCCAGCAGACTACTCAGGTAATTAAGGGAGTATGTGTGTGTACGCAAACACGCAGACACCACCCATATTCTACTCGCAGGGACAGAAACGACTCTTAGATTTGAGGCAATCTAAATCTAAGTTAGCAAAGAGAAATGCTGTTTAAGGGTCACAGTCTGCACAGACACCGAAGCCCACAGCGTTGAGGGAGCCTTATGCTTTATGTGGAGTAGTGTGAGTTTTTCCTTATTCTCGGGAGAATCTTTGCTCTTTTCAAACATCAGGGCCATCTATCCCTAATGACTGCTGTTAAGCTATTTTAGGAAGCATTGAAATCTTTGAACCTTTTTCCCTTTAGGCCAGATAGAAGTACTCCTATCTCCTCGAACTAGTCTAAGGACATAATTAAACAAAATATAAATACATATTTGCTTGTTTTCAGAGTAAACCATAGGGTCTGTGTGGGTGTGGTAGTTAGATTTGTATTTCTAATTATATTTAGTAAAATGTGGTCTTTTGATTTGCAAATTCTCTGAGCTTGTGTATCCTCTGGTGATAATGGTTCTTCTGGCTTGATGCAGTTTTCTTCCCTGAGTCCTTGGATTCCTTCTATCTCCTTTGCCACCTTTTACTCCCAGCTGTGCTCCAGCTGAGGCTGCATTGTGTCCTTCCTGCCAGCTGCCAAATAGTTGCTTTTAATTAAGACCTTCACTTGGGGAAATTTCTCCAGCAGTCAAAAGTTGCCTTCCAGAATCAAAGCATGAATATCTAAGACAGTCAGAGAGAATATGCTAAGATCCTAAGACAGATACATGGTATAGAAATATAGAACCTCTAACTGACAACCACTAAAGTTAATAGTTCTGTTTTCTCTTCCCTCCTTACGTCTTTTCTAAGCAAAAGAGGCATTTAACTGCAACGGAATTTTCAGAACTTATGGACAATTTGGGTCTAAAAGATTATGTCATTAAAATTACAAGTTGGGGCGCCTGGGTGGCTCAGTTGTTAAGCGTCTGCCTTCAGCTCAGGTCATGATTCCAGGGTCCTGGGATTGAGCCCCTCATCGGGCTCTCTGCTTGGTGGGAAGCCTGCTTCTCCCTCTCCCACTCCTCCTGCTTGTGTTCCCTCTCTCTCTGTCTCTCTCTGTCAAATAAATAAATAAAATCTAAAAAAAAAAAATAAAATTACAAGTCGAACAGATGTAATAGAAGAAATGTTACAAACGCATTAACAGTGGTTTTTGCTTCATGTCATCCTCGGCTTTTTCCTTCTCAGAAGTGAAGTAAAAGTAAAAGTGGACAGTCACTCTGGTTGGCCCTGGCAGCTGGTTCTGAGTCTCCACACAGTCATTTTCAGACTCAGCAGGCTGTTAGAGTCCCTGGGGAGATATTTAACATGCTAGGCCTGAGTATCACTCCCAGGGCTTCTACGTTCATCAGTCTTGAACGTGGCCTGGGTCTTGGAGATTTAAGAGGCGATTTTAGGGCCCAGCCACTGATGGGCTCTGCTACTCAGGCTTTTGAGGTAAAATTTTGACTGTAAGGATTTAGATTTACTATGTGCGTAGGGTTAAGTGCACAGGAAAGGAGGAGTCTCAGGCCTAGGAGTGAATTAAACTTCCCTTTTCCCAAGCATCCCTTTCAGAGCCGCTTGGCTGGCTCTGTGTGCCCTGAGGGGCTGGGATAAAGCAGGTGGGACCCACCCTGCCTCTCTCCCCAGGCCCTCTTCTCTCCAAGCTGTCCTACCAGAAACCACGGACAGTTCCTAAGCAAGCCCAGGCACATTTTTATTTGTCCTGGACTCTTACATCTTCCTAAATGGCTTTTTATAGCTCTGCCCCTTGATTCAGTTAATCTCTGCAATCCAGCGGTTTTAAAGGGAGCTTTTAAAAATGGGACAGTTAGAAGTGCAGGACAGTGAGAGAAAATTCAAATTTTCACTTTTGAAAATTTAGAGACATGGGGCCAGCTGGTGATGCCTTGGTGAACAGTATTGGTATTGTTAATTTTACTCCCTAAAGATATTTTTTTGTTCTTTATAGCATTTATTTGGTGTTTTTCTGCATCTTACTCTTCAGTGATTAGTAAGATCTGATGTATGTCTAGATAGAATAATGTTAAATGATTATGTTTGGCTCATATTACATTTCTGCCTTCTAATAGTCTGTTTAAAGAGACCATTCATTTTTCATTTAAGTGCAATAAACATTGAGTTTGGCCTTTCTCCAGTTTTTTCTGTCAGCCGTTGGAGGCAATGGTGTATAAAATTTATATTTGCTTTGGAGCCATGTAGTTTGAAAAATTACTTAAGATATCTGAGCCTCAGTTTCCTTTTTGTAAAATGGGGATAATAATCTCTATCTTATAGGGTTGTCTTCTTTAATTGATGTATTAAAATTATTAATATTATTTGGTTTTTTAAAAAACCCATTTTACAACACTAGAACAATTTGGGCAATAAAATAAAGTAATATTGAATTATAATCCAAAGTCCAATACATTTTTTTTTTAAGATTTATTTATTTGACAGAGAGAGAGAGAGAACACAAGCAGGAGTGGGAGAGGAGAAGCAGGCCTTCTCACTGAGCAGGGAGCCCGACGTGGGGCTTGATCCCAGGACCCCGGGATCATGACCTGAGCCAACAGCAGCCACTCAATGACTCAGCCACCCAGGCGCCCCAGAGGGAACTTTTTAAAAAGATTTACTGGGGCAGGATAAAGACCTAGGGCCAGAGTTTTACATGTTATTAAAAAATTATGAAGTTAAAGCAAATAAAAGCAATTATTTACCAAGTCTTCTAATGTCTACCAAAACAAACCCAGATATGTCTTCCCAGATATATTTCTTAATTTTTACTTTTTTCCCAGAACTTCGTATATCATAGCAGCAGACAATTCCCATCATAATCGGAGAATTCAGATAAACTTCTCTGGGTGAGAATCTTCATATTGGTTAAATCCAAGATCACTAAAGATTCTTTTTTTTTTATTTCATGGAAGTGTCCTGTCTCTAAGCAGTGTGTGTTTTTCAATTATTATTTATTTATTTATTTATTTATAGAAAAGATGGGGAGGGGCTGTGGTAGAGGGAGAGGGAGAATCCTCCAGCAGACTCCCTATTGAGTGAGGAGCCTGAGGCAAGTCTCCATCTTGGGACCCTGAGATCATGACCGGAGCCGAAATCAAGAGTGGGCCACTTAACTGAGCCATCGAGGTGCCCCAGCAGTGTGTGTTTTAAAAAGAAACGGTAGTAAGTGCCAGGCATCATCATGCTTTACATAAATTAAACTGTTTATATCTATCTCACAACGGTCTTCTGAGTTAGGTGCCATTATTGTCATCAGTATCCCTGTGTTATAGAGAGGAAACTGAGGCTCAGAGAAATGAAGAGCAAGTGGGGCGGGGGTGGGGGGGGAAGGGCATGAACCTGAAGCTGTGCAGCCCGACTCCAGGGCCCTGCCCCTAACCAGGACTCTATGTTGCTACCCAAACAGAGACATCCCTGCTTTCTTAACCTTTGCTCACAATGACATTTGTACACTGCCCAGTGTAGAATGACCCAGAATTCTCAGGGACAGTTTGTTCTGGAAACATTGTTTTATTTCATTTCAAGGGAGAATATCTATGACAATCTGTTCACTGTAGGAACAGGCAGTGAAGACGATATCCCAGGAAAATCCAGGACTTTCCTTTGTGCTAAGGATTCTCCAGAGTGACAAAACTAGAATTCTGAGTCCCAAACTCATATATAAATGACAATTTGAGGAGGGAAAAGAAAAAAAAGGAAAAGCAAATAAAGAAGGAAACAACAGAATGAAGTCCTGAAAGGACAGAATGGAAAACAACATATGCCAGATTTCTTTTAACATGTCTCACTTGAATTCAGTGCATATTGTGAACATTTTTTACTGAGGTATTTGAATTTCCAGAGATTTTTTTTCTATTAGTACATCCTTTCATTTTTAAAAATTTTATGTCAGATATTCACATGTCCAGATACCTACCTTTAGGGTAAAAGTAGCTACTTACTTACCTAAAAATAAATCATTTGTATAACAAAAATGTTGAATAAAAAATATTAGGTCTATGGGAAGAGGATTCTATTCATGATTAATTTCTATTTGTTAAACAAACTCACATGGAACTATATATCATTTTGACAAAATATGGAGATCTGTAGTAAAGCTATTACATAAGCAACAATAATAAAATTTTACAGTTGTGATGATTGTGTATTTTCTCCATTACACCTTACACACCTTCAAACATTCGGGGAACATTTTGAAGAATGAGGAAGAAGTTATACCTAATGGCAATTATATTAAATTGCCAACACCTATTTGTGATACTGAAAAAAAATCGCCATATTAGCTGGCAAGTTTAGATGAGAAACTGGAGCTTGCTTAAGGGGAACTAGACCGACTCTCAGGAAATTTGAGTAGCCTGGCAGCAAAAATTTCTAGCGTGTAATTACTTCCTAAACACACATAAAAAACGAGTTTTATGTCCTTAATGATCTTCCTCCTTCCTCCCCTCCTTTTTCCCTTTCTCTGTCCTTCTGTTCTTTTTCCTCTTCGTTTCTTCCTTTAGCACATATTTATTGTCTGTTATATTCCAGTCTTTGTTCCAGGCACTCAGAGTGCAGCAAGATAGAAGGAAGGCTCCTTCCCTTTTGGGGCTTACATTCTAATCAAGGTCTCTCCAGTGATGTTTCCATTTTCTTCATTTTTACTGGCATCTCTCATGAATAAACATGGCCTATTGTAACGAGACTTTTTTTTTTAAGATTTTATTTATTTATTTGACACAGAGAGTGAGATCACAAGTAGGCAGAGAGGCAGGCAGAGGGAGAGGAAGAAGCAGGCTCCCCACTGAGCAGGGAGCCCGATGCGGGGCTCCATCCCAGGACCCTGAGATCATGACTTGAGCCGAAGGCAGAGGCTTTAACCCACTGAGCCACCCAGGCGCCCCTGTAAGGAGACTTCTGATTGCCTTCCCGGATGTCAACTTTCTCCCTCTATTCTGTTTAGTATTTGGCCACCAAACAGATCTTTCTAGCATGTACAGCGAGGGCCATAATGCTACTATCCTATATGGTTAAAGGGAACTTGCAGGTGAAGACTTAGCACAGTAAGTTCCCATTAGATATTGTTCCGTGTTGTTATTCCAGAGTCTCCATTGGCTAGGAAAAGGTTAGCCTCTCATGCATCTCTTGCACTTCCCCAAGGCTTTGTTTAGGGCTCGACATATACCATGTTAGTGGAGTTCTGTGTGACTTAGCATTTATGGTGTAGATAGGTTCAGGTTAGGTTTTATAAAATAACTCAGTCCTTAAAGTGATGATCCTCCATGGATAACAGGGAGATACTGTTTGTCTAGAGCACTGTTCAGTATTTTAGATTCTGCTCTGTCAGCCTATATTCAGGGTGTCCATATTTGGGTTTTTGTTACCTCTACTAAGTTATGCTGTTAACTTTTACATGTCTAAAATAGAACTCATGGTGTCCCCTCCTAACTTCTCCCTCTTCCTCGTTGTGCTACCCCCAGAGGTAAATGGCACTGCCGTGCACCCACTTGCTGAGTCCAGAGACCCTGGAGTCATCCTTCACTTCTTTCTTTCTTTACTGCCCCAGGGAGTTGCTAAATAAAGCCTAGAGGTTCTAATTCAAAATGTTTTCCTCCCCAATCCCATTTCTCCTACTCTGGTCCAAAGCATCATCTCTTCTGGCTCGGTTTCCACAAAAGCCTCCTACCTTGGTGCCTTGATTCTACTTTTGCCTTCTACAGCCTATTCCCACATGGCAGCCAGAATGAATCTTGTGAAATATTAAATTATATCAAGAACCTGAGTCTTCTGCTGCCCCAGTGACTTCTCATCACCCTTAGAAGCAATGTGGATGCCTTCCAGAGGCCCTCCGTGACTTGGCTCCTGGCCATGTCTTTAGTTTTCTACCCCTTTCATGTCTTGCTCAGAGCTTTCCAGCCACACTGGCCTTTTTACTGTTCCTCTGACTCACTGTGCATGCTGTCTCCTAAGGGACTTAAACTCCTGAAGCTTCAGTTTCCTTTGTACAAAGGGAGTATTTGTATAGTTGGAAGTTTCTGTCTCATGATGCTTGTAGAGATTACAATGGATTAGGCTCGTGAAGTGTGAGACACTGTGCTAGCATATGGTAATTTCTCAATACTTTCTTTCTATGGTTCCTCTTTTAATACTAGCCTCAATTTTCCAGGTGTCCTGGATGTCCCACTGGCAAATCCAGTCCAGTATTTCCAACCTGAACTCATGAGCACTTCCCCACAAACCAGTTCTTTTTCTTGGCATTCCTGTTTAGGTTAAGGCCATCACCATTTTTCTAGATCCCTGTCCTTAAACCTCTGTCCTTGCCGCCTCCTCGCTCACCCTTGCTCAGTCCCCACCTGTAACCAGTCACCAAGTTCTGTTGATTCTGTTTTATAAAAATCTCTATCAGGACGCCTGGGTGGCTCAGTTGGTTAAGCATCAGCCTTTGGCTCAGGTCATGATCCCAGGGTCCTGGGATCGAGTCCCACATCAGGCTCCCTACTCAGTGGAGAGCCTGCTTCTCCCTCTGCCTGCTGCTCCCCCTACTTGTGCTCATGCTCTCTCTCTCTGACAAATAGATAAATAAAATAAAAATGGGACGCCTGGGTGGCGCAGTCAGTTGGGCCTCTGCCTTCAGCTCAGGGCATGATCCCAGAGTCCTGGGATAGAGTCCCACGTCAGGCTCTTTGCTCAGAGGAAAGCCTGCTTCTCCCTCTGCCTGCTCTGCCTGCCACTCCCCCTGCTTATTCTCTCTTTCTCTCTGACAAATAAATAAAAATCTTTACAAAATAAAAAAATAAAATAAAATTTCCATCCACCCCCCTCCTTTCTATCTCAATGCTACCACCCTAAACACTCATAGTAACTTCTTACCTGACCATTCTGCCTCTGGTTTCTTCTTTTTACTCTCCCTTTAGTTGTGGAGTTTGTTCTGTCCGTCTTCAGGTTGATTTCTAGGGTATTTAGGATTATTTGGTAGTTATCAAGTTGTGTTTGTGAGGACAAGACGAGCACAAGATCCTCCTAATCCTCCACCATCTTCTCTCTGGTCTCTCTAAATGATCCCACACACCACCCCGAGATTCCTGTGGCCTGGCTTAGCCCTGGCCATGCCATTCCTGGGCGCAAAAGTCTTCAAAATCTTCCTGTCACCTACAGAAGAAAGGTTCTGTAATGTGGCCTGTTATTTAAGGTCTGTGGATTTGTCAGGGCTCTCTAGAGAAACGGAACCAATAAGGTGTGTGTGTGTGTGTGTGTGTGTGTGTGTGTGTAGATGTATTATATGGGATCGGCTCACAGAGTGATGGAGGCTGGCCTGAAATCTGCAGAGTGGGCTGCCAGGCTGCTGCTGGTGCAGCACCAGCTGGGAGGCTGGCCGGGTGGAGACCCAGGAGAGCCGATGTTCCAGTTTAAGTTCAAAGGCCTTCTACTCTATAACTTGGAAGAGCCAATGTTGCAGATGAAGTCTGAAGTCAGTGTACTGGAGAATGTTCTATTGCTCAGGGGAGGCTGTTGTTGTTCTATTCAGGCCTTCAGTTGATTGGATGAGACCCACTCACATTTTGGAGGGCAGTCTGCTCTACTCAGAGTCCACCAGTTTAAATGTTAATTTCATTCCCAAACACTCTGACCGAAACAACCAGAATAATGTTTGGCCAAATATCTGGGCACCACATGGCCCAGCCAAGTTGACATATAAAATTAAAAGCCGGTTTCTTAACAAGCCCCCTTTGTATAGGCCAGCACATGCTCTTTACTTATGACTCTTACTTAGCTCATGTTGAAGTTTATATCAGCAACCCTCTGTGTTTCTTGTTTGGTTTTTTTTGAAATAATAAGTAAAATATCATTAAAAGGATCCATTGTTCATAGAGGAATTTAGAACACCTGTTGGCCTCTGTCCTTTCATTTCTGTTCCCAGGCAGAAGAGGCCGCTGGGTATGAACTCCTCCCGATAGTTACCAGAAAAACCCCTTGAAGCCCCAAACCCAATAGCAATCCACCAAATGAAGAAAAAAATCTATCATTTGTCATGCTGAACATGAACTATGTACTACAACTAATAGCCCTGAATGATGGTTTTTATTCTTCCCATTTTGCAGCTGACAACACCAAGGCTCAGGGAAATTGAGAGGGTTTAAGTAATTCTCCTGAAGATACATTATAAATGGCTAACCTGGGTTCATCCTGGGAAATTAAAAAGCAAAAGCACACAAACAAGAAAATGAAGAAAAACAAACAAAACAAAAAACCCCCAAACCCTAACACCTTGATCTGTCCCCATCCCTGAGAGATTCTAATTTAAGAAGTAGGGCCTGGGGCCCTGCATTTCTAATGAACTCCGCAGGAGGTTCTGATGCGTAGGCTGCTCTTTGAGAAACACTGACCAATGGAAATGAGCTTGTGAACAGGAATAAATGAGCTCACGGACACAGCACTGCTGTGGGTTAGTGTTCAGTTCTCTCCATACCGGCCATTTGGTATTTCAGATAAATTGAAAGGAGAACAATAAAATTTAGTCAGCGGGTCTCACAGAAGAGTAGTGCAACACAAGAAGCGTGCGCGTCACGTGGGGACATATGGGATAGCTCACAATCGGAGAGCTTGAAATAATTATGAAGACCAGTTGAGGAGTGGACTTAGTGGGGGTTACCTGGACATGTCGGGATTCCATATTTCTGTAGATAGATAATCCGGTGTCAGCTCAGACCCTACCTGGAAGAGATCTATTCACAGATGAAAATACAGCACATACAACCAGGACTCATTGTTTTCAGTTTAAGGAGAAAATAGCCCACTGTGGTCCCGAATAAGTGGTAGGAGTATTTGAGTGAGATTTCTGGAGAATGGGAGCTGTCACAAAAATAAATTATAAACAGTGACCCAAAATGAGCTTTGAGCAAATTCTAATGAAAAGCTATGGGTTTTCTGCCTATTATAACAGGGTCTTAATACAAGGTCAGAACACTGAAGTGAGAACGGAGCCACACAGCAAGAAAACATATACAGAACCCAGAAAAAGGAGGAGTCTAGAATGCCTAGGAGCAAAGATGTTATCCTGATTTCTTCTCACCAGTAACTAAACACTTTGAATCCCCTTCATTGTGTGTGTGTGTGTATAAAATATGTATGTATGTTGAGTATAAATTAACCGTGTTATAAATGCATGTACACACACACACACATATGTAACATTTTAGGGTAGTGTATTTTTCAGCTCTTTCCATATAACTGAATATATTTCCATATAATCCATTTGTGGTCTTCATAAACCTCTGAGTTCAAGTCACTCCAACTATTGCAACTGGATTGAATGGGTCTAAACATTAAAAATGTGACAGTACAAAAAATATATAAAGTGAAAGTGCCTTTTTAGTCATTGCTTCATTTCATTTAAAACAGTACAACAAGAAACAGAATTGCAGAAAGTTGGTATTGCTTATCTCAAATAATGAAAACAAAAACCTGGAAGGGAACTATAAAACACAGAAGCAAACTTCAGAGTTTACCTACAGCAGTGATGTAGATTGCATCATAAATAATCATATTTCCCATTTTAAGAACAATATATATTTGCAAGTTCTGAAGTGAATGTTACCTATTCCAAGTTACAAAATATATCTTCAGCTTATTTAAAACAGAGGCAGGATGACAGATTCTACACAGAATTTTCAGCAATACCATAGAATTCTAACATTGCTTTTTGCGTATCAGGGATTTTTTGGCAACAGAGAGCATCACGAAACAGGGACATATTAAGGAATTCATCTGTAAACTGACTGCAGTTTTGCAAATGCCAAATGCTTACTTAAGGTATTTGATATTTCACAGAGCTGTTAAAAAGATTTTTTCTTTCTTCCTTCCTTTCTTTCTTTCTCTCTCTCTCTCTCTCTTTTCTTTCATTCTATTCCTGCACTTGGCCAGCTCCTCGGAAATCAAAACTCTCCAGGACACATCATCTTTTGTTTGTCTTAATTTCCAGAAATGCTCTTCATGCATTAATCGTTAATGCTATGTAGTATTTTTTAAATGGAAGGCAGATAAGAAATATTCATCTGAAAAATGAATCAGAACAATGGCAAAACTATAGCCAAAGATACTTTCTTTTATTTTATTCCATGCGCCTATCAAAAGGATTGAAATGATGTTTGTTCTTCTTCAAAGGTAGTATATGTATTCTGCCAACCTCAGGGCCTAGCATAGAGTGGACACTCACTAAATGGTAGTAATTTTTAAAAATCCCTTTTAAGACTTATTGGCAGAAAAAAATATTTGACTCTTCTAAGAAAACTTTCATTTTTTATAAAATGTATAATTATAATTATAGACTCTCCCTTGTTTACCTATTTTATAGAACTAATAGAGATACAGAACTAAGTGCCTCACTTCAGTAATCAACTTATTCTAATACCTAACACATCTGTTTCTAGTTTTTTTTACAGTTGTAAGAAATTAGCTGTCTCTGTTATTTGGGTTTTAACATTTTGATCAGCTTTAGAGTTTTTTTATTTTAGTGTTGAATGTTTGAAGTATTTCAAATATTGCTCCTTCCCTCGGTGGTAGTGGCGGCGGATTGTACAGACATGGCCAAGTTAAGGCTGGAGACCTTCGCACCAGGAGGGAGGAGCTGCTTAAAGGGCAAGAAGAGCTGAAGGTGGAGCTGTGCCAGCGGCGGGCCGCCAGAGTGACAGGCGGCGCCTCTTCCCAGCTCTCCACCATCTGAGTTGTTCGCAAACCCATCGCCAGTGTTCTCACCATCACCAACCAGACTCAGCAAGAGAACACAGGACATTCTCCGAGAGGAAGAAGGACAAGCCCCTGGATCTGCGGCCCCAGAAGACATGTGCCAGGTGCCGCTGGCCGAACAGGCACGGGGAGAACCTGAAGACCAAGATGCAGCAGCAGCTGCAGGAGCAGCCTTACTCCTGCGGGAGTTGGCGGTCAAGGGCGGAGCATCCGTATCCATAAAACACAAACACACTGGGGGAAAAAAATTCAGATATCACAGGAAACATAGTCCGGATGACCCATTTGTGCCCCCACTTGAGAAACAAAACAAAAAGCCAATGTTTTACAAAATTAAGAACTTTTTTTAAAAAGCGAATTCTGAGAGAAGCAAAAATATTAATTTATGTTATGTTGTAACACATCTGAGTGTCATGCTATACATGGATATGTGAACAGAATCTGACACACGTGTGCCCGGATCCTGTTACTGCTGCTTCCTGCTGGGTGATCTTGGCAGTTAATCAGCCCTCTCTGTGCTTCAGTAAAATTTAAATAACTCCTATCATTCATAGTTGTAAAGATTTATAATAGTTTATGCAGCAAGCCCAAGACAAAGCCTGATATACATTAAATATTCCATAATTGATGGCTATTGAATTAATAATGAAACCAATAATATATGCCTTGGTTAGCCTCAGAAGTGTGTTGAACATGAGGACCTCCAGTAGACTGAATTGAGCAAGAAAGTAACACTGGTGACAGAACAAGTGGGTTCTTCCTTCCAAAGCGATTCTGGCTTGACTGGCATTCTCTCTGCTTGATGAAGCAGGCTGTAAAAATGGAGACTTGACCTTATTTTTTATAGCAAGTTATTACATACTGGTTTTTGTTTATATCAAATATCAAAAGTAATAACACTAAGAAAAGAACATTGTGTTATTTACATAGCTACACTTTTTTTTGTAAGGAAGAGAGAAAAATAGTTTAACCACTTATAATAATCACAAGGGACATGTTTTTCAGGCTGTGGGGTTGTTTCCTGTAACACCCTGGAATAATTATTTACTTTTGCCAAAGTCTGTCCTTGGTTAATTGCATAAAATTTCTGTTGATTACCTAAGAGGTGTGCTAAGATTCGAAAAGGCTCAATTTTCCTCATAACGTAGTACACAAATTAAATCTGGAAGTTGCGCCTATTGGAGAAGAGATACTGACTCAGATGGACTATAGCGTGACTCCATGTAGAGCTGCTTTCACATCTAGTAAAGTTTCTGGTGTCCTAGCCGTAATTTTTTAATTTTGTTTTGTTTTGTTTTTGCTTTGGAGGAAGGTGATAATATGAGTCTCAATATATCAAGGCCGTATAGATCTAATACAACAATTAGACTTTGGTCTTCAACATTTGACAACTTTTTGTGCTGGTAAAGAGAATCGTTTGTTCAGTGTGTATCAATTTTGACCTTTTTTGCTTTCTGTAGGAAAATATAAAACCAAACAAACAACTTTACCCATCAGTTGGTCTTCATCTATGAAAACAAAAATCACGGAATAAAGGAACAACACCCATCATATGTACTACGTAGATCCCTAGTAGCCAGAAGAGCAGGCCTTTTACTGCAGTGTAGCTATTAAGTCTAGAAATGCATCATGTTTGACTCTGTCAAGACATCAAGTAATGATTGTACTTGATCTGCTGGGGGAGGGGTGCCCTGGAGTGGTTAAGGGACTGGCGAGGTGATGTCGGCCCAAACTGCAGTGGACTGTGTGGCTGTGTGAAGTGGCATGCATACTTCCCAGTCATGGAGGCCACGCTTGTTTCTTCCAGTGTGGGCTAAAGGCACAGGTTTATTTAATGGATACTGAAGGTACAAATTGTCTGAGATGCATTGCAGATGTGTGTGTGTGTGTATGTGTACGCAGGAATGGATGGCGGTGCTGCATTAATGCACTCGATTGCGGTTTTGTACATTGCAGTGAAATAGACATTGCTAATGGGGAAATTCTTTGAACTTCCATGTATGTCATTGAGCACCCCATGTATTTTAATCCTATATCATCAAATAGGTATATTTGCCTGTGTTTCCAAAATGTATGGTTACCCTATAGCTCTCTGGTCCCTGAGTAGCATAGTTACTCAGGTGCCCAAATGTCCTTGTTTCTCTGGGCCTGAGAAGTTTCTCAGGATTAGGACTTATAGTTTAAAATTAGGAAAGTTCCTGAAAAGCTGGGCCAGTGGGTCCCACTCTAACAGTGACACACCAAGATGTGAAGAAGTTGGTCAACATGTGACACCTTTAATGCTAGTACAGAAAGTGTGAAATCAACCTAATGCTAATTTCTAATGATAATTTACACAACAGGGTAGTAGCCATGTTCTTCACCTGTGATTGCTGTGGGTCTCAGGAGTATTTTCATAATTATCTCCTGCATCATGTTTATAATCTAGGACAGTGGGCAGTAACTGCCAACCAGGAATTCATGGACTAGCTCAGCTACCCACATCAAGTCCCAGCATGGAGCGAGAGACTTGTGGTGTACAAACAAAATCAGAATTAATCAAGTCTGTAAGGATTTTTTTTAAAAGATTTTATTTATTTATTTGAGACAGAGAGAGCACACAAGGGGTGGGGAGGGGTAGAGGGAGAGAGAGAAGCAGACTCCCCGCTGAGCAAGGAGCCCCACCTGGGGCTTGATCCCACCCAGGACCCTGAGATCATGACCTGAGCTGAAGACAGACACTGAACCACCCAGCCACCCCTATTCTGCGAGGATTTGTAAACCTTTTCCTCAGATTTAGAGGGACCTTTATAGGAAATATTAAACTGATTGGGCTGGAAGAAAGGGAGGTATAATTCATTGCAAAGAATCTTCCTGGCTTTGTGATTATGTCCTGTCTCTTTCATGCAGTCATCTTAGCCCCAGAGAAACAAGGGAAAGAGCATAGAGCTCTGGAAAGGAATCCTATCTTTACAACCTCTTGGCTATGTAACCTTGATCAATTTACTTAACCTCTCGGAATTTCTGTGGCCTCATCTCTGAAATGAGAGATCTTTAGTCTAGATCAGCTTCCTTTGTTATATACTCTCAGAGCATTATATTCCTTTTCATTAGAGCACAGAGCTTAGTACTGAATAGTTGCTCAGTGTCAATCTCCCTGTGAATTCTGTGAGAGGAGGGGTCGTCTCCCTTTCACATTAACTATATTGCCATATTGGGCACTCAAATGCCATTTTTTTGTTGTTGTTGAATGGAGGAGTGATAATTTTTTTTTTTTTTTTGGTGAGGATTGCAAGAGATGACTTACATACAAGGTTCTTGGAACCTTCTTTCCTTTCTGTCTCCCCCCAAAATACCACCCAAATGCCTAATGTTCCGGCCTTGCTTCCATATTTGTAGAAGAAGTTTTAGTTAATAGATATTTCGGGGGGTGCCTGGGTGGCTCAGTCGTTAAGTGTCTGCCTTTAGCTCAGGTCATGATCCTAGGGTCCTGGGTTCAAGCCCCACATCGGGCTCCCTGCTCAGTGGGGAGCCTGCTTCTCCCTCTCCCACTCACCCTGCTTGTGTTTATTCTCTTGCTGTCTCTCTCTCTCTGTCAAATAAATAAATAAAATCTTTAAAAAAATAGATATTTTGTAAGTATGTAGAGAAGCTGAAAACCCAAAGGTCAGATGGCATATCTGCATGTTCATCAGATCTGCATATTTGGCCGAAATGCCAACTTCTATCCAGTTATTTTGGGGTAATATATATGCAAACTTAGATTCTGGCCAAGGAATTGTGACCATGGAGAACTGGTGGTTTATTTCCTCGTGACTAGTGGTCTCTGGTTCTGGATGAGGATGAACTGACTACCAGCGATTTAGCTGAATTGCATACATTTTCAAATTATTTGTTTGTGCCAATTTTGAGCCCAGTTATTACATCCTAGACAAGAATTGTGTCTGAGCAAGCAGTGAAAAGTGAGGACTGGCGGGAAGTTCATTTCATTTTTTCCAATCAACTCAATATTTCAGCTGTATGTGATTTTCTGTCCAAATGATGTAGTTGATTGCTTCAATTTTTTACTTCCTTCTGCATGTCTAGACACATCATTAGAACTGACAAAGAAGATAGAGAATTTAAGTGGCATGCCCATCTCCACAGCACCGGGCCTTATGAGAAGGATAATCCCAGGGATTTATTCCTTTCTAAAACAATTTATATAAAACAGGCCGTACTGTTTCTTTATACAAGGAATCCTGTTCAGCTCACCGAAAAGTTAATTTGGGACAGGTAATGCCAAATACAGTTATATCCTGTTTCTATCAGTGGGCTTAAATCCTAATAGCCTTTTAAGGAGTCCTTTAATTTTGTGTGTGTTTAATTTTCAATTTTTGTGTGTGTTTTTATTTTTATTTTTTAAAGATTTTATTTATTTATTTTACAGAGAAGCAGGCACCCCCGCAGAGCAAGGGAAGCCTGATATGGAACTCGATCCCAGGACTCTGGGATCATGACCTGAGCCAAAGGCAGTGGCTTAACCCACTCAGCCACCCAGGCACCCTTGTGTGTGTTTTTAATTAGTAATATGTAACAATTCAAACTTTTTAATGGTTTTTCTAAGTGATCCCTAGAAACCCACAGTGGATGGTGGACCCTCAGTCTTCTTGAGGATAGGCTTATTGCTGTTGCCATTTTCTTGTCTATCCACATGCTCTGCTCTTTGTGAATATATTATTCTCAGCTATGCTTTTTTAAAGGTTGGAAGTAATGAGGATATTAAAAACATACAAACCAAACAAATAAGAAAAACTTGTGAATGATTATTTTATGCATGAACCTCGTAAGAATGCAAAATATAGTTGTCACTGATACAAAAATACTTGCATTTTGCCGCAGATGCCATTTTAGTTTTTATACAGTTGATACTGAAGGGAAGGGAGAATCTCTTCCTCTGCCCGTTTTCGATTCTCTAGCTGGGGCCCTGTAAGTCGGACTGGCGAAAGGCAGATTAACAAGAGAAAACAAACAGATGTTTATTAACAATGCATCATGCATGTATCACATGGGAGTACTAGAGGTGAGTAACTCAGAGGTTTGGTTAGCATTTTAGCAAAGAAATAATAAATTTTTAGAGAAGTGACAGAAAAAAGGAGTCTCTAGGGGCCACAAACTGTGGGAAGGCCAATATATGGGAAACTAATGGAAGGTAAGGGCTAGTTAGTGGTTTGTTAAGCAGATTCCTTTGGTGCCATCTCTAGTTGATAAGAGTCTAAAGTTGTCTCTGCTGAGTAAATTTTGTCCTTCCTGGTAGAGAAGGGGGGAGGGGCACCTTTGTCAGTTTATGTCCTATTGTAAGCAAATAGGGGAAGGGCAGGGAGCTTTCTTTTATCTGCTTTTACTCAGTTGCCTTCAGCTCAGAATAATTCTTATGCCAAAGTGCTACATTTTGGAATGTATTCTCCTACCCTGCAATGTCATTGACCTCTTCTTATGCTGCTTTTATGAGTGTGTGTTTGTTTTAAACTGTAAGATGAAATTGACAGAATTAAGGGCATATGTGATAATCTCTCTGTAGCACTCATTGGTATATTCAGGGTACATGTTTACTTTGTAGAGAACAATTGTATGATATGATGTGAAAACTAACTTCAAGTGACTTTAAAATAGAAAAGCATACCGAGATCACCTCTTTTATTCACTGTGTCTATTCATTCTTACAGTTTAGGACTAAATTTAAAAATAGTTTGTCAAGGGCGCCTGTGTGGCTCAGTCGGTTAAGTATCTGACTCTTGTTTTCTGCTTAGGTCATGATCTCGGGGTCCTGGGATTGAGCCCCACGTGGAGCCCCACCTTGGGATCCATGCTCAGCATGAAGTCTGCTTGTCCTTCTCCCTATGCTCTTCACCCCCACCCCCACGAATGAATGAATGAATGAATGAATGAATGAATGAATATCTTTAAAAAATAGTTTGGCAAATAAAATTTCTAGAATAAAAGCCTGGAAACATTCAGCGCTCCCATGTCCAACATTTTATAAACTACATGGAAGGACATATTATGACATATTTGCCCAGTGTTTTCCAACAGAATTTATTCTTTCCTTCAAAAACATTTACTGAGTACGTCCTATTTTTCGGGTACTGGTGCTACACTGCCAGTTTTAGGAATGGGAACTGAATAAGACCTTGCCCTAGCCCCGAGGAAGCTTACCATGAGTCATTCTTACACAATGTGATGAACGCTTTGATAAAGACAAGTCCAGTGTTGCCTACTAGTTCCCCTTAGAGGTAGATTCTTTGTCAAAGTAATGACTAGTGGGACAAGTTAAACTATGATCTTTGAAGTTAATCATGGCAGTGGGATAAGTGGGATCTTGAAGGTGTGTGATAGGAAGGATGTAGGATGGGAGGCCACAGCCTTTCTAATCTGAAATCTTCTTAAGAGGATACTTTCCTGATTTCTGGGAGGTACTTAGAACCATGATAGAGAGGAGTTATGATGTGGACTTTCTGAAAAATCAAAAACAGATTTCTGGATCCCTTTCCAGGTCTTCTAGTGCTCCTTTATTACTCTGTCCTACATTTTACTTACCCATGATGCTTTCCTGTGCACAGGAATTCATTTATATTCTAGCACTTATAAGATTTATATGAAAACAAAAAAATGAAAACTACTTGCATTGTTAATTGCAAGAGCATGTGCGTTACAAGTGTTCCTGTGTTGCAGCCCATCTTCCCTTCATTCTTCATCAATGTTTTTAAGCATGTGGGTAGCTTTATCACAGAAGAGTTTCTGATTAACTCTGAAGTCTGTATAGTCCTGTTGTCAAATATGGTAGTTCAAAACATCTGGGTTTGTCAAATTTCAGTCATCTATCGAAATCAGATGATTTTTCCTCTTCTATAACCCCCTTATTAATTTCTTGGTCTCCAGGTATGTACATTTGAGCTAATTTTGGGAGAGAGAGAAAAATATTAGAAAACTGAAATGGCAATGAAACTTGAAAGGTTAAAATCTGAAGAAGAAAATACCTTCACAAAAAGCTATAGACACTGAGGAGTAATGATTTCTTACTCTCTATCTTCTTCAGGAGAAGAAATCTATGAATCCTATAGGAGGAGGAATATAGGTAAGAGTTCTTGGATAGTAACTTCCTCTAGGATGTTTTAAGGACAGTGGAATTGGTCAATACAGAAATTTCTATTAATTTCCTTTTTGACTTTTTAAGTTAATATTTATACTCATCTGACTGGGTTGATGTATCTGTGTTCTAATTGGAAAGACATGATGGCTTCTTAATGGACTTTTGGGATCTATTATTCCTTTCTCCATCATTGAAAATTTATCTCATGTGTTTTGTGACTTGGAATGTGTATCAGCTCCTCTAAGCTTCTGTATCTAGGGGTACCCAAGTGGCTCAGTTGGTTAAGTGTCTGACTCTTGTTTTTGGCTTAGGTCATGATCTCAGGATTGTGAGATTGAGCCCCATGTTGGGCTCTATTCTGTCTGTGGAACCTGCTTAAGGTTCTTTTTCTCCCTCCCCACATGCCTCTCCCGACTCCATGCTCATGCATGCACACTCTCTCCCTCTCTCAAATAAATAAATTAAAAATAAATTTTTTTTTAAACTTCTGTTTTTTCTTAAGCAAAATGAAGATAATCATAGCTCCTACCTTATAGGTCATGGTGAGGACTAACTAGGACAATGCTTGAAAGGCTCTAACTTAGCAAAAGCTCTGGCAGATGGTAAGCAATTCACAAATATGAATTATTATTTTAATTACTGTTAATTAAAGGGACACTCCTTTCATAATAAGCAGGGCATGCATCTTTAGTTTTTTTCACATTGACCATGACTTACATTTGTTGTCCATCTTTGGAATATTGACATACATTTATTTGTGTGTCTACTGATTAAGGTAAATGGACATGTTCTGGTGGGAAAAGATGCCAATAGGCACTTCTTAAAGATAAATGCAGTGGGCCAACTGGTTGCCCTGGCAAAACTCAGACAATAGCATTCTTTATATGGGATCAATGGAAGTGGCAACAGTTGCCCCTCTCCACAGAAACAATGTCCATTTTTTTATGTTCAGACTTATTTGATAAAAAGGTGACCATATGGGAGGGAGGTTTTGTTCTATATATATCCTTCTATTCCTACTCTACAAATGTTAAGGTGATATTTTGTGCTGGTTCAAACATTTTTTTCCCTTCAAATTTGAAAATTTGAATGTTTAGAGTCTCTTACCAGGAGAAACCAGGCAAGTTAGGCTGCTCCTCCTGTCAGTGTCACATAGGTGGATGTGGGTTACAGAACAGGGACTGGGGAACGTTTTGAATGTTAGTCATCCACAATAGTCAGAAGAGGATGGAGTAAAAAGATAAGGACAAAACCATATCTGAAGAAGTCATCTAAGATCAAAACTAGTTATGGCAAACTGGTCATCAGTAAGGGGTGGAATGGTGGTGGGGCAAGTATGGGGAATTTTCCAGAGTTCTTTGGCTACAAGAAAAATCGTAAAGCAGAAATGAGGTGGGAGAGGTCAAGACATTGGTCATAAATAGGGATGGGTTACCTGGAACTTTCTTTCATTGGGTGTTGATTGCATGATGTATGTGTGTGTCACTTAGGTCAGAGGCACAGGGTTTAAGGACCTCAATAATAGATTTAAAGCATGTATTCAATTTTATATCCTTTAAGTAATTAAAGTTATTCATTCTAATCTAGAGATGAAGTCACTGACTTCAGTGTTTCTTGCTTTTGAAAATTTGCCATATAGGACATGACTTCTTTTTTTTTTAAAGAGGGAATCCTCTCTTAAATACTCAATTCTGTTTATCATAATAGAAAGAAGAGACTGGAAAAAGAGAACAACAGACTGGAGAAAGAGAACAAGAAGAAAAGGAGGCATATAAATGAAAAATGTTTTAAGTATGTGTGTTATAGAATGTATCATAGAAATGAAAAATATGTATTGGAAGAACACCACCCAGATAGCTAAAGTCATCAGAGTGTCTTACATTTATAGTATTTCTGGGACCAGCAGGACAGGAATTATACATCTACTGCTTTAGTCAGGAGAAAGAGCTTGAAAAAACCCAGGACCTTTCAACATCTGTAGAATTTTGTAATTTAAAATTGATAGAGATTAAAAAGAGTTTCTTTCCCTATTAGTTTTGACTTTAGTTCAATAGACATGAATGGAATGCTTATAGTTTCACATGATACAACATCCTGGGCTTTGTTTTCTGCCCTGGTGCCAAAGAACAAAGATCAAGTCATACAAAATCTCAGCCCTTGCACCATGCAGTCATATTGTTGCTCCTGAAACTTGTCAACATGAAGCATATCTATGTTATAGCTAATGGTTATTCTTGAGCAGTGTGTTAATACACATTAATTGCTGGGTCAAAGATCATGCACATAAAAAAAGACTCTTGATACATTATTTCAGGTGGTTTTTCAGAAAACTTGTACCGATTTATATTCACACCAATACCTTCTCTGTGCCAGTCCCTATACTCTGGGAAACCCCAGTTCAACTCTTTATATCTTAGGATATCAATCCTTTGTCTACCTTATGTCTTTGGAAATACTTTTCTAGTGTTTTAACCTCCATTGCTCTCCAGTTAGACTTGGTAAATCCTTGATATTTACTTAAATTTCATAGTGTACTCATGGTTTGAAAAGAGGTTAAAATTGTCCTCTCACTTTGAACAAACATAAGTAGGGCGCTGTGCTATTATTGGTACTTAAAAATATGGTTACTTAATTTCAGATACTCAGATTCCATCAGGTTGGTTGGCTGGACCATTCATTCATTCATTCATTCATTCATTTTATCAAGCATTTATTGAGTACCCTAAAGGTTTTCTACTTGTTAGATATGTATAGTTAGGTTAAACATGATTCTAACTCTGAGGAAGCTGATAGAAAAAGAAATGCATAATTATATTTTAATATACATATATAATATATATAATTATATAATATAATATAACATGAAAGTGTTATGATATCAGAATACACAGAATAGTTTGCTAACATAAGGTAAGGAAATCTCTAATGATATAGGATTTTCAAGGAAGGCACTTGGGCCATTTTGAAAATTTAGTAGGTATTTGGTGGATATAGGCATCAAAGGGCATTCTCTATAGAAGGAACCGTATGTATGAAGGTGCAGAGACATGATACACACTGAAATATTTGGGAAATATTTTTGTGTTCAGTGTTTTTGTTTGTTTGGATCAAAATGTGTTGGAGAATGATGAGAGGGAAGCTAGAGATGAAATTGGGGCCAGGATAAAATGGGCCTTTTGTGGATTAAATTAAGAATGTTGAATTTTACCTTGAAAATTTTGGGGGAAAAGAGGGAAAGAAACAGAATTGCAGAGGGGACAGTGTGGACTTTACCTGCAGTGTTTTTCAAGAAATTTTAGATTTAGAGGAGAATTGCAAAACGGAGAGTCTCTGTATGCCTTTTAACTAGCTTTGCTTAAGTAACACCGAACCATAGAACATTTATCTAAACTAAGAAATTAACCTTGGTACAATCTTATTGATTAAAGAACAGAACTTTATATGATTTCACCAGTTTTGCTACTAACATTCCTTGTCTTAGAATACAATCTGGGATTCTCCATGTCTTCAGCTGTTGCATTGCCTAAGTCTTTCCTTGTTCCTCAGTTTTCCTTGTTTCTCATGACCTTCATATTTTGGAGGAATACTGGTCAGTTATTTTTTAGAATGTCCCTCAGTTTGAATTTGTCTGTTGTTTTCTCATGATTAGATTGAGGTTATGCATTATTGGGAAGGCTAACTCAGAAGTGACGTTCTCTATCCCATCAGGGTGTACAATGATTTTTTTTTAAACTGGTATCTGGTGATATTAACCGTAATCAGTTGGCTAAAGCAGTGCCTGCGACGATTCCTTACCATAAACTTAATATTTTTGCCTTTGTAATTACTATATATTTTGGGAGTGTCAACTAAAAATCTGGAAGAAAAGCTTCTTGGAGATTTGGATACATCTAAGAAATGATATCACTATTATTATTATTAAGAGACTATGTTTTCTGAGCTGGTAGTTTCTATCTCATTAAAGCTTGAGGTTTTCTTGACAGATCAGTAGTAATTCAGACATTATTGCTCTTTGAAGACTAATCCAGCCTCATCTTCGATGGACATTGTGACATAGCCCACATGCATTTATTGTATCAAAGGTCACCTTCATCTTTAACCCCCAGCCCAGTCTCCCCTCTTTTTCTCTCTCTTTCTCAAATGTCTTTTCCCCTCAATGTATACATTCATTTTCTCTGTTTTCTCAGGTCTTTCCCACATTAAAGAAAGTTATAAACAAAAACCCCTCAAAAATCTCCTTTGACCCTGTGGCTGTCTTCCTAACAACTACCCTTTCTACATACTTCTTTCTTAGTCAGACTTCCAGAATATATAATCTATACTCTGTGTCCACTTTCTGTAATTAGCCCAGCCCATAGTATTTAGCTTTGTTCCATCAAATAATTAACATTATTCTTATTAGAGTCATCACAACTTTTCATTATACACTTTTCGGTAATTACTTTACTTCCTGTG
The DNA here is from genome assembly GCA_028534135.1 of Potos flavus. Lineage (NCBI taxonomy): Eukaryota > Metazoa > Chordata > Mammalia > Carnivora > Procyonidae > Potos > Potos flavus. The sequence continues at coordinate 18,035,377 of CM052889.1, read as the reverse complement.
ACATTTGACGTTGTTGACCACGACCTCATTCTTGAGATGCTTTTGTCTTTCTTGGCTACATGGACAATAATACTGTCTCTGCGTTTTCTTGTGGACATCTGTCTGTGGACAACTGTCTTCGGACAGTTACTGCTTCTATTTCAATTATCCTGGAATTTAGAGTCCTTCCTAAGGATAATAGCATCTTGGTGTTTGATGTTATTTTATTTTGAAGAATTCAAAGGTTTTTATTTTTCACTTTTATTTAGATAAATATACATTATTAGAATATTCATGTTCTACTTGATAATGTACATTAGCATTTCATAAAATATGCAATTAAAATTCTCTAAACTACTTAAATAATGGTCTTGAAAGGTAAACTTGTCTTTATATCATTAAGTGAGATCAGTGGATATGCTTTTCTACCTTTACCTCAAATTAATTGAATAAGCCTAGATTTTATGATGTTAGACCATGTAGGTATGAGAATTCCAAGGATATTAGCAACAAAAAGATAATAAGAGCATACATATCATTAAAAATTAAGAAATTTTTGAAGTAATTTTTCAGGTACCTTGCTTACCCTATTATGAAGGTAAATTAAGTTGGATGCAACTAGTTGTAGGCTCCATATTTCAGAGCACCTCATACATTATTTTAACATTATTTATTTGGTAAAATAATGGTTAAATTCCGGTTAATTATCTCAGTTTTTCTTAGACAAAGAAAATCCATATAAATAAAAGTACATTAAATGAAAGAACCACTGAAAAAACACACAACACTCAAGTACGTGTGAAGTTAAAATATGAAACAATGTAGTTTTCTAAGATTTAAAAATGATTTTAGTAAAATATTAAGTGCCCAAGTGAAGAGAAGAAAACACTTTTGGTTTTTGAGCTATTTGAAATTCAAAAGAATTGAAAATTATTTCAGGTTTAGTGCAGTCAAATCTTTGCATAGTTCTTTGCCTGGATAAAATGAGAACTATTAATAAACATAAAATTAGGGAACGATTATTTAAACCACCCTTGAGTGAACCATAGTTTATTTATTTAATGGGAAACTTTTTGTCTCTTTCCTTTTATTTCTTGCTGAAGAAGTGCCAGAAACCATTTAGGAGTATTCAGTGAAGTAAAATGAAAAATAAACAAGAAGGGATAAAGAAACAGAGAGATAAGGAAACATGTCTGATCTTCAAAATGCAAATCCATTTGGAAAACAGTATTTTTCATTTTGCTAAGCATTTGTTGAGGTTCAGATAAGTAGCGGAAGAAAAGTCTTGTCTTGGGAAGAAGTGGCACTTGCCTTAGCAAAATTAAAATGTTGAGGTCCCATTATATACTTCATTCATTGTGCATTTTTTAATTTAAAAGCTTAAATTTATTTTTTAAATAAAAATTGTACATATTTAGTGTAAAATATGTTTTGATATACAGATATTGATTACTGTAGTCAAACTAATTAACATATCCATCTCCTCAACATAGTTACCACCATTTTTTTCCTGTGTGATGAGAGCACCTAAGATCTATTCTCTTAGCAAATTTCCAGTGTACAGTACATTATTATTAACTGTAGTCACCATCCTGTACATTAGATCTCTAGAACTTATTCATCCTACATAACTACGACTTTGTACCTTTGACAAAAATCTCTCCATTTCTCCTACCTCTCTGCTTCTGTGAATTTGACTTTTTTAGTTTCCATGTCTAAGTGAGATCATGCAGTATTTCTCTTTCTGTGTTTGGCTTATTTCACTTAGGTTAATATTCTTAAGGTTCATCCATGTCACAAATGTCATGATTTTCATCTTTATTACAACTGAATAGTATTCCATTGTATGTATATACCACATTTTCTGCATCCACTCATCCACTGATGGACACGTAGGTTGTTCTTTTATCTTGGCTATGGTGAATTATGCTGCAATGAACATGAGAGTGTATCTCTTTGAGGTACCGATTTCCTTTTTAGTGTTCAGTACAACTGTTAACTAAACATTTTTCAGAACTCTCTATGGCAGGGGTGTCAGCCACCATTACTTGTTTGGCAGAGACTCAGAGGATACAGACTAGTGGGAAAGCGTCATAGTGGAAAAAAGGAAAGACTTTAGGTACGCCCTGATTGGAGGCTGTTGGTTTGGGGAAGCTGGAGGTGGACCAGCTAGAAGCAGGTCATCTTATGTAGTTGGTTTGGGGAGCATATTTAGTTTTCTCTTATTGGTCCTAAGTAGGAAGAGGGGACAAAAATTAGGAGAGTTATTAGTCATTGACCAACACCCGACCATTCTAGGCCCACTGTGGTTTGTCTTCCCTGGCTAGTTGCTGCTGGAGGTTGTAGGTCAGAGCTCTGTTGTCACATATGGTCTGGCCATGGTCTAGTTGTAGAGTCAATCTTTCAATTTAGTGCACCTCAAATATGTAACAGTTTGAGAGTCTCATTTGATTTTTGCCCCTAAATTTTATCTCCAGTACCAGATATATGGTGGATGCTTAATAAATATTTGTGGGATGGTGAGGAATGGGAAGAATAGAGGGCTGAAGTCCTATCTTTGCTGTACCCCAAGACTACTTTCCATTGCAATAGCCACTAGCCACACATAGCTTTTGAGCATGTGAAATGTAGCTAGTCTGAACTGGTGAAGAATGAACACCAAATGTCCAACACTTCCTATGAGTGAAAGAATGTAAGTGATCTCATTATCAATTAAAAAAATACTTACTAAATGTTCAAGTGATAGTGTTTTGGATGTATTAGCTTAAATAAATTACTTAATTTCACTGTGTCTGTCTGTCTTTCTTTCTTTCTTTCTTTCTTCTACTTGTTTTTTAAAAAGAATGTGGCTACTAGAAAATTTGAGATTACATATGTGGCTTGGGTTATATTTCTACTGGCCAGTGTTGACCCAAGGTAACCTTTTATGTGTAAATTTCCTCTTCAGTAAAATAAGGCAACTAATTTCTATAGCATGTTCCTTTTCCATTGCCTCAATATAAAGGCATTTGAAAAGGCTGGAAACAAATTTGTATATTCTTTTATTCATTCATCAAATGTTGTGTTTGCTATGTCCCAGACAATAAGCTAGGGGTTGCTCACTCTTGATGTTTGACAGTTTGGGGTGAGAGAGAGGCTTAAAAGGAGATTTGTTTGGTAGGCATATAAAACTACTTGAACCTAAGAAAATTTCATGGGAAAATGCTCCTGCAGCCTAATTCTCACAATTATGTTTTGATAATGTTATAAATCACTTCTCTAAAAAAAAGTAAAACCAACACCAAGAATATCTGAAAATTCACTTCAGGAAGGTCTTTGTTTACACATTTCCATGAACCAGTTCCTCCCCCCACCCCCCATTTATAAGCTCTATGACCTTGATAAACCCCTGAACCCTGTGGGAATCATAATCTCCTCCCCCATAAATTGGGTTTACCTCATGAGATTGCTCTGAGGCTCAAACTAGATAATATGTGTGAAAAAACAATATAAATATGAAGGCTAATTAGGTTTATTATTAGAAACAATTATGGCCATTAGGTTAAAATGAGGGTATTAGGAGTTTGGGGACCCATGAAATAATTTTTAGCTTGTATAGATTTTAATAGAACCAGAAGAAGCCAAATAAAGAGGTATAAATATGCAAAGCATAATATATAGTATTAAGATCTAACATTTCCTATGTTTCCAGATCGTTTTTTAAAAATGCCTTCAGGATTGAAGTGAACCAATGGATAATAGAGAGGAGCTCCAGGGAAGAAACTGCTTCAGGGCTGCATTTTTTTTATTAAAGGTATGGCCTATCGTCTTTTTCTTTGTGGGAGTCAAAATGAAAACAGAAAATCAATGCTCCTTGTTAACTCCAGTAGTTTTTTGATAAATTTTGGTTATCTCTCTTTGCCTAGCCATATAAAGATAATGAAATCCTTGGCTGTAACACTAGATTACAAAAGGGTAGATGTAAATGACTAGTCCAGAGCTATGTGAATTGAGTAGCCTCCTTCTAGATCTCCATGATCCAGTATGGTAGCCCCAAGCTGTGTAAGTCAACTGAACACTTGATATGTGGCTGGTCTGAATTATGGTGTGTAGTAAGTGTAAAGTACCCCACTATATTTTGAAGATATAGTATGAAACAGAAGAATGAAAAATATTTCACTAGTGATTTTTAAAAATTGACTATATATTGAAATATTTTTGGATGTGTTGAATTAAGAAAAATCTATTAAACTAATTTTACTTTTCTTGTTTTTATTTTATTTTTTTGAATATGGCTTCTAGAAAATTTTAAGTTAGATATGTGCCTCACATTTGTGGCTCACATTAAATATCTCTTGGAGAGCGCACCCCAAGACCCTCCCTAGTATGATTGGAAAGTTCAAGTCCTTGTCTAGATGGATTTTGGTATCCATTTCCTCTCCACACATCCATTCTTCCTATTCTTTCTTCCAGAAGGCATTAACTAAGCTGCCAAAACAGAGATCTAAGTAAATTAGTTGGAACTAAAGGCTCCAAACATTCTTTCTTCCTGTACTTTAGGTTTTCTTACTCTTTCTTTTTTCTCCCTGGTTGGAGAAGAGACAAACTTTGGTCACAAATGACTTAGACAGAGTTCCTGTCAAAATTCCTTCAGTTAACAAATGGTTGGAAACCATAAGATGATTTCTCTTTGCCAGTCAATGGTGAAAGGTTTAGTTTGAGGTGATCTCTCTGCTCATATGTGCAACAAACACAATACAATTTGTTAGTGTTTTCGTAGGGACTAATTTTTCTCTTCCACCAGATATTCCACTTATGTACTTTGTCTGATCACAAATCAGCACTAAGAAGGAAGGCTCATGATATAAATAGATTTTTTAAAAAAAATTTTATTTATTTATTTGACAGAGAGAGAGAGATCACAAGTAGGCAGAGAGGCAGGCAGAGAAAGAGGGGGAAGCAGGCTCCCCGCTGAGCAGAGAATGCAGGACTTGATCCCGGGACCCTGAGATCATGACCTGAGCCAAAGGCAGAGGCTTTAACCCACTGAGCCACCCAGGCACCCCGATATAAAGAGATTTAAAGGCTTTTTCTTCCCCTGTGTGCTCTCTCTACCCCTTTGCTAGGAAAAAGTAGTAAAAGTCAGAGGAGAGCAGAGATTTATGAGATCATGTTTAAAAGTCAACAGAAGTAAGAAAGATATTCAAAATTTAGAATTCCTGAAAGCAAAATTCTTAGTTTATAGGGTTTTGTATACATCATGTACCTGGAAAGGTGGTAGGCATTGATAAGACAGACAAAAATTATTTTCCTCATTTAACTTATATTCTAATATGAAGATATAGGCAATAAATAAGGTGTTAAAGTGTAGTTTTCAAGAGGGCCATATATAAAATGGACATGTGTCTAAGATTGTATTCAACCGATTAATTAATAAGGGAACAAGTAAGGTGTTAAAAAAAACTTTAAAGATTATTCGAGAAGTTAGGTATTTAGAGCCAATGTTAGGACAAGGTTGCTAGATTAGATACAAAACTGATTAATAACCACAGGGGACATAAACTATAAACTTTGGTTTTATGTGTTCTGCCAGACATCCACTGGATGTGATTTGCATCTTTACCAGACAGAGATCTTCAGGCTGACCTCTGCTTCTACAAAGTTTTAAAATACCCTATACAGTAGAGAAGTAAAGCTCAGCACTGCATTAAAAGAACACCCCAAAGTCTTTTGGCTATTTCCAAGTTTTGGATAATTTTCTGAAAGACAAGTAGCTAAGTAAAATATGTAATATTTTGGATGATGTTAATTGCTTTAAGGAAAAATTAAGCAGATAAGCAGATGACTGGGTATGTTTATGTATGTGTTTGTATGTTCAGTTTTATTTATTTATTTATTATTTACTTTTTAAAGATTTTATTTGAGAGAGAGAGAGAGAAAGTGAGCATGAGTGGGGAGGGGGAGAAGCAAACGGAGAATTGGACTTCCCACTGAGCAGAGAGCCAGACACAGTGCTCAATGCAGGGCTCATCCCAGGACCCATGAGATCATGACCTGAGCTGAAGGCAGCTGCTAAACTGACTGAGCCATGCAGGTGCTCCATGTATTCAGTTTCAAATTAGAAGGTCAGTGAAAATGTCTTTGAGAAATTGACCTTTGAATATTCAAAGATCTGAAGGAAGGGAGAAAGTAGTAAGTATATGTGGTAGAAAAGATGCCAAGTAGTGGTATAGCGAGTGCACCATCCCTGAGATGGGAATGTGATTGGCATGATCTCAGGGCATCAAGGAGGCCAAGGTGGATGGAGTCCAGTGAGTGTCTGGGAAAAGGTATAGGAGCTGTTATCAAAGAATTTGTTGTAGATGGTGGACCAGATCCCATAGAACCCTGTTGGTGATTACATTGTTTAAAATGGTCCCCTAGTGCATGCTGAAGTGCTGCCTAGTGTTCTTAAACTCAAGATAGCTGTGATATGCTTTATAGAGGAAATATATGTGTTAGATAAACTTTGTTTAGACATGACTTATAGTGCTGTGGGCCATAAGTTCAATGTTAATAAATCAACAATACATAACACATAAGATGTCTTTAAACAGAAACATATATAAAACAAGTTTAGGTATTGGACACTTGATGAAAGTATTGTGACTAAAGGCTTGCGGAAACCTAATCCTTTATTTCTTCTAGAGCAATGGTTCAGTATTTGCTAATTCAGTGTTTGCAGTTACTTTATAGAATATAACTACTGCAAAAAACAGTAACTGACTGTGTGCTGTTTGTATCTCCATGGCCTAAAGAATGTAAATCTCAATGTATGTTTATTTAGTGGAACAGTCAGTAGCTACTAGATATTTTGCCAAGTCAGTGAAACCTAGGGATGTGGGACAAGCTGTGCAGCAGGGAAGAGGTCTGCTAGGCCCCAGCTCAGGGGTCTGTCTATTGTCCAGGGCTGTCACCGCATGTTGGGGAGGTCTCAGGTAACTAGCCAGGTAAGTCCTCCCCTGTGTGGCATGGAGACAACCCTGGACACAGCCATGAACCTGTGGTAGTAAGGTGGAAATGACTCAAGCTGGGCTCTGCTACTTTTAAATAACTTAGAGAAAATCATTTTACCTCTTTCTATCTTAATTGTCATATACAAAATGAGGCAACTGGACGAGGCTGCTGTGTAAGGCCCAGTGAACTGAGACTGAGAGGAGAGGGAGCTGGCACTTCCTGGGCTGCGACAAAAGCTTACACCCCACATCATATTCTTTCCATGATGCCCAAATGCAGAAATACAAATAACCCCAGACGTTTCAGTGTATGAATTCTGCCTTCAACTGAATGCAGGCTATCTCGTTGACAGTTCTGCGGAACGTGTGTTCTGATCGGACCTTCTGACACAGAAGGGCCGGCTTCTGCAGCCCTCGTGGCAAGATCTGCGTGGTGCTTTCGGTCACATTCAGCTTGAAGTTTGTAGTTTAGGTCAAATGAAATATTTCCAAAGCTCGGTATGTATTCCCAAAACAGCAATAAATCACTCAGAAAGTTATGTGCTCATTTGCACATGGCTTCAAATTACTGATTTAGCCAGCTGAGGGCACACATTATGGTTTTTCAGCATATGATTTTTTTATTTCTGGTGTTCTGATCATCCAGTAATTAGTGGATACAGATGAAATTACAAGCTGCTGCCATTGCCTCAAATGGTCAGGTTTTCAGGATGCCAACTCCCAGCTCCTCTGGAGTTGACATAAATATTATGGAAGCAAAAAATTATAGTCATTTGCAGGGAAATCATGTGTTTAATTGCCAAGCGAGGCAGAGGAAAAATAGCAGAAGCACACATCACGTATCAGTTAATGTGAACGCATTATTGCATGTTGCAAAGGGGTCTAAAAGGACTTTTCAATAGCAAAATGAAAACAAAACTATTCTAAAAAATGCCATCTGTGAAGTCTCCAGATATGTCTGACTGGCTCATTTCCTTTCAAAAATAGTCCCTGCATTCCAAAAGCTGTTAATAATGAAGGGAAATAACCATGGAGTAAAAATGGACCATGGCTGATGGAGTGGGACTTAATGTAAGGAGTTGCTGTTGAAATAAACATGGAGAGGCATATTCTGCAGACACATTTTGTGCAGATATTTCAGTGTTTGCTGCAGATGGCACTTTAACACAACATAAGACTCCTCAGACCCGACACACAGGTGGATTCTTTTGACAATACCAAACTCAGAATTTCCTTTTAAACATTTATTTCTAAATAAATGTTATTTGCTAAAAAAAAATTATTGTTTTTCCCCCTATTCCCCTCCCTTTTTTTTTGGTGGACTTGTCATCATGGGAAAGATAATTGATAACCATGTAAGGTTTTATAGGAGGCCAAAAATTAACTTAGAATTACTGTTATTATATTTCTGTATTGGATAGACAACCAATGACCACAGAAAACTTAACCTAATACTCTGTGTTTTATTCCTCTTTTTAAATTACTAAATCGAATACTTGATCTATTATTCTAAAAGCAAAGGTAAAGCTCTTTTAGGCTCTATCTCAGCTGAGTGATCAGTAGAGTATAGTGGTCAAGGTCACAAACTCTGGAGTCAGAATTTCTGGTTTTGATTTCTGTTCTGTCACTTAGCAACATGTGAACTTGGACAAGTGCTATATTTATATCATCTATAAAATAGAGATAAGACCAGTACTTATCTTGTAGGTGTTGAGAACTACATGAGACAATATGCATGAGACAGTTATTCGTCTTTTCCTTGGAATATGTGACATACTCAAGAAATGTAAGTTCTCACTATTATTTAAATAGCAGCTAGAAATTCTAGCATATAGCCAGAAGCTAAGTGGTGACATTTTTTGTTCTATGATGATTTTTGGTAAGGCAATGAAAAGAGCTGTTATATCCTGAGCGTCTATTACTGTTCTAAGCCCCTGATTTTATCCAATATAATCTCCACGATAAACACAGGATGTAGGTATTATCATCCCATTTGATAGATGAGGAAACTAAGGTTGATTAAGGCTATCAATCATGCCTTTTGAAACAAAAGAATAACTAGTGTTTATTGAGTAATGGCTATGTGCCAGGCACTGTTCAGTTTAAATTGTACTCTTTCTCTCTCAGTCCTCACAACAATCTAGGTGGTAAGTATCAATATCTTAATATTAGCATTCACATATGAAGGAACATAGGCACAGGGAGATAAAGGAACTTATATAAAAACACATATCTGAAAAGTGTCAGAAATAAGATTTTATTCCATCAGTTTGACTCGGAATCCTTGTTCTTAACTACTATGCCAAAAGAGAAAGAATTCACAGCCATATAAATAAGTTATTATAATAAAAAATAAATAAATGACAGAAATGTGGGCAAAGTATATAAACAGACAGTTTACACTGGAAGAAATAACAAATGGCTAATGTCCATATAGTACTGCTATTGCCAATTTCTCTAAAAAAGACACGCAAATTTAAATTACAATGAGATATGCTTTTTTATCTACTGTATTCTCATAATATGAAAAGATTGATACCGTTGTTGGTGCAAACTTGATAGAGGTCAGTTTGGTAGAACCTGTGAAAAATGGGATCTTGCAATTCAGCTTAATAGAAATCTAATTTAAAGAAGTAGTCACACAAATATATATATGAATACTTGTACAAAGATGTTCATTGTATCATTATTTGTAACAGTGGAGAATTGAAAAAAATGGTAGTACCTCAGCAGGGGAATGCTTTAATAAGTTGTAGTTTTCCATACTGTTGAATATTATGTAGCCACTCAAAATACAGGCATGAAGTAGATTTGTATGAAATGTTATAAAGAAATCTGCAACATTCTATGCATGGTAAGAACCAAGTTGTATTATGTTATATATTTGGTATAATTAAATTCATTAGTTAAACTTTGGGAGGGAAGTCTATTCATTCAGCTTCTCTATTTGTATGTTCATAGAAAAATCCTGGAATAAAATACATAAAACATTAACATAGTTATGTATCAGGAGTATGCATTAAAATTTATGAGAGAAAGATTTTATTTTACTTTAACGCTTTGGTATTATTTAAGTACATTATAATGAGCATATCTCATTATAATGTAAATAGTGAAGTAAAAGTATAATGTAAAAATAAAGTAAAAAAGGAAACGGGAAGTAAGAATTGTACCAAATGTAGATAGCTTTTAATGGCAGAACTATAATTCAAATCAAGTCCTATGTGACTTCAGAGTTGTTGGTGTTCTCCACTATTTCATTATTCAGGATAACATAAAGCATTACTGAACATTGCTACTGCTTTTCTGTATATTATATACAATTATGCATAATTTGTTTTCCTAGACACTTATGTATTACTTATGTATTACTCCTTATATATATCAGGAAGGAGATGAGACTTTGTTTTCCAGCTTATTTTCAATTCTAGATTCATATGATAATCCGTCAAATGTCAATTCCATTGACCATGCAGTGGAATGGGACAGGGTAACACTTTTAGGTGAGGGCTGAAACAATTCTGCTTCTTTCTTATGTACACTCAGATGATGATAAGTTTATAGATCTTTAGTAAGTACTTACACCTATACTTTGCCTCAATTTATGAATGGTAATTGAGGTAATAATTCTCCCATTACTTCTTCACAAAGATAGTACTAGAGCAGTAACAGAATATTAAAATGGAAGTGTCAGCCAGGACTTTAAGATGAAGAATATTGGATGTTATGGGTTGAATTGTCTTCCCTCAATTCATATGTTGAAGTGAGAACCTCAGAATGTGATCTTATTTGAAACTAGGGTTGTTACAGATCTAATTAGTTAAGATAAAGTCATGCTGGTGTAGGGTGAGCCTCTAATCCATTATGACTGATGTCCTTATTAAAAGGGGATATTTGCACACAGACACACACACACAGCGCACCATGTGAAAATGGAAGTAGAGACTTGGATGATGCCAAACCAAGAACACTGAAGCAAACTACTTAGCAAACTACTAAGAAACCAGGGGAGGGGCATGGAATAGATTTTTCCTCACATCACTCAGAAGAAACAAACCCTGCCAACATCTGATCTTAAACAAATTTCTAGCCTCAACTGTAAGACAATAAATTTCTCTTGTTTAAGCCACTCAGTTTGTGGGACTTTGTTATGGCCATCCTGCAACCGAGTACACTGAATTTTAAAGTAAGTTGTGGGAGAAATCAATCAGAGTGGAGATTCATTTACTGGATCTAGTGTCTGGTAGGTGAGAGGTCCCAGGAATGTGGGCAGTAGAATGTAGGCAGAGCCCATGCTAATCGTCAAAGAAGGAAGGTGTCAGATTCCATTACGTGCCAGCCCAAAATGTGTGAAGTGCCAGTCAAGAATTTATTTGCTCCCCTTGCCTTTTCTCCTCACAGGAGAGAGGTTGAAAGAGAGAGAAGCAGCTGACTTCATTCTACCTCCACCTGCTGCAGCCCTCCTCCTTCAGCCAGCCTTTCCTGGGGGAAAAGAGGGAGAAAAGGATTTAACTTTGTACCATATTTAGAGTTTGTATCACAAATATTCTGATTTCTGAATTGTAACAGTATTTGGCAACTTAATGTGATTCTAGGACAATTTGTTAATTACTTAAGCATAACAAAAAAGTCTTAAGACTGCTTGAGCTGTCAGGTAGGGGCAGAGAAAGAACTATGTTCCCTCTAAGAAACGTTAAAAGGCAGAGAGAAGATGTGGTATGTATATACATACAATGGAATATTATTACTCAGCCATCAAAAAGACGAAATCTTGTCATTTGCAATGACGTGGATGAACTAGAGGGTATGATGCTAAGCAAAATAAGTCAATCCAAGGAAGAAAATTATCATATGATTTCACTCATATGTGGAATTTAAGAAGCAAAACAGAGGAGCATGGAGGAAGGTAGGGAAAAATAAAATAAGACGAAATTAGAGAAGGAGGCAAACCGTAAGAGACTCTAAATCATAGGAAGCAAACTGAGGGTTGTTGCTGGAGGGGAGGGACATGGGAGGATGGGGCAATTGGGTGATGGGTATTAAGGAAGGCACATGATGCAGTGAGCACTGGGTGTTATATCAACTGATGAATCAGTAAACTCTACCTCTGAAACTAATAATACAGTATATGTTAATTAATTGATTTTAAATTAAATTAAAAAAAATAAAAGGCAAAGGGAAACAAAATGAGGTTACAATGTGATGACATCCCACAAGTTGTGCTTATTCAAATACTAATTATCTCAATATATAGATACTTTGAAATGAATATCTTTTGGTAGTTTTAGACCTCAAGATACATTATTATTAATGTGATTAGAAAATCAAGTCAAAAAACTTGTTAATCACTTATTCTTTGCTCAACTTCTTTTAGAATCTACCATGAACAAGAAAAATATTTGGGGGGTAGCTTATACTTGGGTATCTATTATATGTCTAAGGTTTTAAAAATTATACTTTATCATCCATGTTATACTTTATATACTTTGAAGTAGTATTTAATCCTGGGGCAGGGAGAAAATGACATTTTAAATCTTTTCTTTACAGGGGAAAAAAAAAAGTTAGTGGGAAAGGAGGTTATGTCTCCAAATAGCATTGAGTCTAAGGAAGTAAAAACCAGCAGGTCCATTTTGTAGGGGTGTATCCAGTGTATGGAATTATTTCTGGTCCACTTAATCTGTTTACTTAATCCATACCTGTTTAGATCAATTAAATGCAGCCCTCTGTATATACAAACCTATACATTCTAGTGTAAAATGACAAATACTAGAGTTGCTTTCAACATATTCAGGACTTGATTGTGGACAAGAAATACAGAGAACATTCTATGGGTATAAAACAACCAAAACATGCCAGTAAATTTTTGAAGAAATATTTAAATCTTTTATATACATATTACAGTCTGGCATTTTTGTTTTTAATATTTGCAATCTCTTCTCTTACTATTTCTGTTTTACTTCTTAAGCAACAATTCATTAGTAGCATAGATGTGGTAGAATAAGAGTCATTATACAATTTTTTTTTCACACAAATGTTTAGCAGAGGTAGTGACAAGCTACCTTTTGAAGTGATCATAAATGCTAATTGCAGATTGTTTTATAATGTTGGCTTAGCTCATCTATTGATATAGAACGTTAAACCTTAAAACAATGAGAGCTTATGGCTATATTTTATAATATAAGCGTTAAATGTTAATGAGTGAAGTAAAATAATCATCTGATTGAATAAAATTGTATATTATTAACAAGTACAGGCTTTACGATCTTGTATGTCTGGTGTAAATCCAGAGTTATCACTCATTCATCATAGAAGGAAGTACTTCAGACTTTCTGGAGGAAATCCCCAGTTTCTTTATCTATTACAATTTGGTAATAAAACCTCTTCAATGCATTGTTACAAAAAGCAAATTAAATAATGTACACAAGACATTTAGTATAGTGCGAAGCATGTAATAAGTACTCAATAATGATAGCTATATTAGTAACACATCCTAGCTATACAGAAAAAATGGAAGTTTCTATACGCTCAGTACTCTAAATATTGTTATATTTAATTGAAAAAAACCTTAAATCGGTTGTAGTGTGATCCAGCCCTTCTCATGCAAACACACACCCACATATAAAGCCTTTAAAATTCCTGCTCTCTCTTATCCCTTTCCCTGTTTAGGCATGTAGACTTACTTTAAAACTTGACATGTGGGGCACCTGGGTGGCTCAGTCGTTGGGTGTTTGCCTTCAGCTCAGGTCATGATCCCAGGGTCCTGGGATCCAGCACTGCATTGGGCTCCCTGCTCAGCAGGAAGCCTGTTTCTCTCTCTCCTACTCCCCCTGCTTCTGTTCCCTCTCTCGCTGTGTCTCTCTCTGTTAAATAAATATATAAAATCTTAAGAACAACAAAAAAAACGCAAAAAAACTTGACATGTGGAGTCCTTAGCCCTATGTAATCATATAGGCAGACTTCATTTTACCATGCTTTCCTATATTACACTTTACAGATCTTGCATTTTTTACAAAGTAAAGCTTTGGTGGCAGCCTTAGGTGGAACAAGTCTATTGGCACCATTTTTCCAACAGCATCTGCTCACTTTGTGTCTGTGTGTCACATTTTGGTAATTCTCATGATTTTCAAACTTCATTATTATATTATGGTGATCTGTGATCAGTGATCTTAGATGTTACTATTATAATTGTTTTGCGGCACTGTGAATGACACCCATATAAGATTAGAAACTTAGTCTGTAAGTGTGTTCTGACTGCTCCATCAACTGGTTGTTCCCACATCTCTCTCCCTCTCCTCAGGCCCTATTCCCTGAGACACAACATTATTGAAATTAGGCCAGTTAATAACTCTACAATGACTTCTAAGTGTTCAAGTGAACAGGAGAGTCACACAGCTCTCCCTTTAAGTCAAAAGGTGCAAATGATTAACCTTAGTGAGGAAGCATGTTAAAAGCCAAGATGGGCCAAAGGCTAGGCTTTTAGTACCAGTTAGCCAAAATTGCAACGCAAAGGAAAACTTCTTGAAGGAAATTAAAGTGCTCCTCCAAGAACACATGAATGATAAGAAAGTGAAATAGCCCTATTGCTTATTTGGAGAAAGTTCACATGGTCTGAATGGACGATCAAACCAGCCACAACATTCCCTTAAGTCAAAGCCTAATCCAGATGAAGACCCTACTGCCTTTCAATTCTGCGACGGCTGAGAGAGGTGAAGAAGCTGTAGAAGAAAAGTTGCAGTAGAGATTGGTTCATGAAGTTTAAGGAGAGAAGCCGTCTCCATAACATCAAAGTGTAAGAGGAAGCAGCAGGTGCTGATGGAGAAGCTGCAACAGGTTCTCCAGAAGATCTGGCCGAGATCATTCATGAGGGTGGCTCTACTAAATAATAATTCATCCTCAAATCACAGCAGCTATTGTTATCCACATTTTATTGATAAACCCACAGCCTAAGATACTGAGAAATTCGTAAGCGAGATTAAGAGAAATCTACACCTACACACATTATAAAAGCAGAGAGAGAGAAAAAAGATGGGAAAATAATGACATTAAAGATGAACTAAAAGTGAGAGCTTTGGTCACCACAGACCTTCATGAAAGCAAATTCTAAAGGATTTTCCTTCAGGCAGAAGGAAGGTGACCTTAGAGGAAAAATTTGAGTGCAAGAAGGAACGAAATACGAAAAGACTGGTGAATATACAGCAAATGTAGATAAACACTGTATAAAACAGTGACGATGATATATAGTGGGATTCAGAAATACCTCAACAAGATCGAATTGAAACACCAGGAAACAGTAGTGTATGTGTCAGGAGTTGGGGGAAGTAAGATTGACTGATGCTAATACTCTTGCCTTTTCTTGTAGAAAGGCGAGGGCTTGATGAAGCTTCGACTTTGAGACATTGTGAGTTCTAGGGTGCGTATAAAAATTTCACACTTGTGGAAAGCAAAAATCAGAGTAATAGAAGTTGTTTAGACTTGTATATGAATATATGACACTACAAAGACAAACGAAATAATTACTATAAAAAGTAGAATAGTTGTTGCCTCCAGGCAGGAGATATCCTTATGCTCTGGAATGGACGTAGAGGGTTTCTGGGATGTGGGTAAATTTTCATATCTCAACTTGGATGGTACTGAGGTGGGTCCTAATTTTATCATTATTAATAAGCAGTTTTATGCATGTGTGCTATATATTTTTAAACAAATTATTTTTAGGAAAAAAGCTAACAAAAGGAAGAAAGAAAGAAAAAAGCCAACAAGTAAAGCCAAGGTGGATATAGGCATATACCAGAAACATTCTTGAGGTAAAAATAGGCAAGAAAAAATATTAAAGGAGTTAAAAACAAAGTTATCTCCATTTGGCAACAAGTCCTTACTGAGTGCCTATTGTGTGCTGGGTGTTGTCCTAGGACCTGAGATGCATTACTGAACAAAACCAACAGAGATCCCTGCCCTGTGGATTCTGGGAGAGGATGGGAGAAGACAGGGGCAGGGCAGACAGTAAACAGCAGACATAAAAAAAAATGGTAAATCACAATTTTCCTGTTTTCTGTGACAATCACTGAATATAAGAGGGAAAGCATAGAGGTTTTTAATAGTTCAGGCACTACTAGGCTGATTGTGAAGTGGGGCTGAATTGTTTTCAGTGCATTTTGAAAGAAATAATTTATACCTACCACTTATGGATATGGTCAGAATCGCAGAGAATTATACCTATATAATAATCACCTATGTACAATATGCAATTCTATGATTGGTATAAAGTTTATGACAAAAAAGCATTATAGTAAGAGCAAGTATCAACCATAACCTCACATTTCTGAAAATGACTTCAAAATTTTATCTCAGGAAGAACTTGGCAACAAAACAAAGAACATATAACAGAAACTGAAAAAATCACCAATAAAAAGTTTTGATTCTCTTTAGTAAGAAGCAATTCTGAGCTGTAGCAGAAAAAAAGGTCTTGTTAGTAACACAGAAAAACAAAGGAGAAAATGTGCCAGTGGAAGAGACACCACATTTCAGATATGTTTAGGAGGTTGTCAGACTAATGGTGTGCCCTGCTAGGATCTGGGTTCCCTGGGTCAACTGGTGTCCTCTGGGGCAGAATGACCATGGACTCGTTCTCAGCATCTTCCAGGCCTCCTGAGCACATCAGCTCTTGATCACAGCTGAAAGCCTGTCCTGAATCTGTCATCCAGCAAATTGTTAAAAGAGGTAATTCAGACAAAACAAGATTTCCTCCATGTCTTTTACTGGAATAAAAACAATTTATGGGATGGAGAGGAAGCCAGAGCAAGGAGGTAAAAGATAGAGCATGTCAGTAATTCTAGATCCAAAGGAAGACCGAGAATTCCACTCCAGCTTTTAGAAGCTCCCTGCTCACTGTGACCTGGCCTGTTCCTACATCTTCTATCTCTTTCTTCCACTATGTGTGCTGTGTTCAAATATCACTATATGCTGGAAATAGCTCTGGATGGTGTGTCTTGTATAAGTTGCATTTAGAACATGCTGGTAATAAACTACAGCCTATCAGACAACTAAATATGTACTTATTGGGTATAGATTGAAGATTTTATGTCTTAATACCCAATTGTTGTTTATGACTCTGAAGCTCTATGATTTTAACTTTTGCCATCAACGCAGAATAAGAAAATAGTCATTAATTGGAGCTTTTAGATATACAACTTAAGAGAAAATCTTAATCTTTATTTTTTTATATATTTAGATATACAACTTTAGATATACAACTTAAGAGAAAATCTTTATTTTCTGATTCAGAAAATAAAATGTTCATAAAAGCATGGAGAAGTTTTATTTCCTTTCATTGTGATTAAATTTGTTTAATGAATGGAAATGACTAATAAAGGAAAAATGCTTGCTATAGGTAAATGTTGAACACAGACCGATGTCCATAACTGGCAAGAATCACTGGCAAATTCACAACCGATTTTAATTGCATATGTTTTCCTTTATCAAGAAGAAATCATTGAACAAGAAAGAGACATACAAACTCATTATGAATTTGAGGAATGAAAATAGTTACTGAACTTGGTTTTAGGGGTTTGAAATGCAAGATTCTGAAATTCACTCTTGAATGTAATGCAAAATAGTTAATGTTTAAATCAGTTATAATTAGGACAAAATCATTTTTCTCAAATCAGTATTTATTTAGGTGAAGAAAAATTGGAAACTGTACAACCATGATGCATGAATTGGTTGTTCTACTCCACACTCCTATTAAAAAAGTCTCAACAGTGAGAAATTTCAGTTTTTAAAAGTGCAGATTAAAGACATAGACAGAAGGGCCATATTTCTGAGGCTGAAAAGGGCCTCATTTCTCAGTCCCTTGTGAATCTGTGGAACTGGTGGCTTTAGGTCCATGCTTGCTGATGCATGTTGCTGCTGCTGATGCAGCAACTGCTGCTGATGCAGTTGCAAGAACATGCAAGAACATGGCAAACCATGTGGCATGTTTGCCATGTGGCAACTGCCATTGTGAATTTGGAGTTGTGAATTTCCAAACATCAAAAAAAAAAAAAAAAATCCTGAATCAAAACATCGCAGCCCTAACACTTGCAATATTCTCAGCAATTAAGATTCTAGAAGTGTCTCTAGATCCAGCAAACTGTTTTAGAGAATTCAGAAAAAGAACTCCTCTCTAGAAACAAAGCTTAACTGGAGTCCGTTTGGCCTTTGTTTCCACAAGAGCCTTCATCTCTTATCTGGGTTCTGGTCAAATTAAGAGCAAGTAAAGAAAGACGGATGAAGGCACTCTCAAATTCAGCAGTTCTCATCCTTGGACATGCATTGAAATCACCTGGGATTTAAACTTGGGAGTTTAAAATGCATGGACTCCCTGAGTACCACCTCCAGAGATGCTTGTGTAACTGGGGTGTGATACAGCCCCAAGAGGGAAGTTTTAAAAGCTCTTTGGGTGATTTTAATATGCAGCCAAGGATGAGAACCACTGCTGCCCTGCAGGCCTAATGTAATTAAAGTATAGTCTTCAGTATTTCCAAAGTTGACAAGTTGAGTTCTAAAGACATAGAAAACGTGGTGCTGAAGTGTCATTTTGATTCCTTCTTGGGCTCACAGGTTTTCTAGGACCATAATCAAGATCTTATTCCGAGGGCATTCATGCTCTTGGAGTTTGCACCCCACCTCATATCAAACATATTAAAATGCAGCCACATCCCACATTAACTATAATTGATTCATGATTACATGAGTCATATTGTGCTAATTGTTAATATATTAATTTTTAAGTGTTAGTTGAAAATGTGGAAGTCATTTAGGGCCTTTGGGACCAGGTCTCAAACATTATTGTAGACTCCGGCAGTTTCTTGGCATTGATGGATAACAGAGTCAGAGCCCTTAGCACAACCCTCTGGAGGAGAAGTGGAGAACAAAGAAGTGACTCTTATTTACCTGCACTGCCTCAATGCAGCACAATGAATTTGCACCCTGCGTCTGAATCTTTGAGTGTGTTCCTGACTCAGTCTCAGATGTTGTGCACATTCAAAGCCTCAGCTATGTAAACTTTCAGGCTTGGCTGCTGGGAAGTGTGGATGAAGATCTGAGCCTTGCCATTGCCAGCTCACCTGCAGACAACAGAGTTACTTCTTTGCTGCAAAGCTGGCCTGGCAGCTACTTCCAGAACTCTATAACATGCCTGAGCGGGAATAGTAACTATCTCCCTTTGACTGCCAGCCAGTGATGATAGAAGAGCTTCCACTGTAATAGCTGTAAGACACATCTCCTAGTGGCTGCCCCTGCTTAGTTGACCAGGGCAGACCACTGGCCAGGAGAGCACTGTGTGAGGGTGTAGAGGGATGGAGGGATTCCTCTGCCTGGGTCCTTGCTTGCTTTGATCCCACCCTTAATTCTGGTGGGGCTGAGTAGTAATTCAGGAAGCAGCACTTAGGTAAGGAGTTGGTGGTTAGGTAAGGAGTTGGTGGCTTCCACAGAGAATTTATGAAAACCAAAGGCTTACAAACCAGGATAGATTTCCTAATTCTACTGTCATTGAGACTGTTGGGAGTGAGATTGTTCCTCCTCATGTGGTTATATAGCTCAGTCCCCATGATTTTTTCCCCTTCAACCTAATCATCACTTTAACCTACTTTCAATCATGTAAATATGCTGGAGAACAGTTTACTGAAGAAGAAATCCCCAAAGTTAATAAGTATATAAAGAGATATTCAAAATCATGACTAATCAGAGAAAAAAAGGCAAATTAAAATAATATGGAGAGTTATAACAATATAAAGAGGTATAAATAACATAAAGAGGTATAAAGAATTATACCAGAGATTCCCTGCCCTGGCTCTGCATTAGAATCACCTGAAAAGATTTTTTAAAAAATTATTTTTTTTTTATTATTACCATATAATGTATTATTTGCCCCAGGGTACATGTCTGTGAATCATCAGGCTTACACATTTCACAG
>CM052889.1:17951771-18015375 GCA_028534135.1 Potos flavus | reverse complement strand
CCAACCCCGATCCTAAGAGTTCAAATCTAAACTGTGCAGGTGGGGCTTGAGCATTGGTTTTATTTAAAAGTTCTCAAGGTGTTTCCCGAGGTATTGCACTGATTTTAAGGCCTGTTGCAATGGCAAAAAGTACAAAGCTGGGTCAGTGCTGGCAGGTGGCAGTGATTCTAGAGAGAATCTGGCAGTACTTGGTCAAATTAAGGACATACACATCTTTGCCTCAGCAATTCGCTCCTAGAGAGAGAGAGAGAGTGTGTGTGTGTGTGTGTGTGTGTGTGTGTGTGTGTGTGTGTTATGTGTATCTCAAAGAAACTTTGCCTTGGCTCTATCAAGGGACTTATACAAGGTGTTGATTGCAACATTATTGGTAGTGACCGGAAGCTGGAGACAACTTGGATATCCACTTGGAAGAGTAGATAGCTCAGTGGGGTGGCCACACAGCCAGCGGGTAGATTAATGTATGGAGTACACAATCGCTGGGTCCTAGAAGTGTAGTAAAAACAGCAAGAATCTAAACAATCATTCTCATTTTGCAAAGCCGTTCATAAAAAATGCATTAAAATCTGTAAGGTGGAGGAGATGGGAGCAAGCTGTGAAGATAAAAATGAATGAAATAGGGGAAGGGCCATGCAAGAACCAATGATGATATTGTGCTATGAACTGAGGAGTAGGAGTCATACAACCCTCCACACCTACATTAAAAGGAAAGAAATAAAATAACTAAGTGGGGATGGCAGGGAGTAGTGAGAAGAGCAAAGGGAGTGAGAAGGGAGCAGACGAGGAGATTTGACCTCAGGACAGTCCAGTTTGAGGCTAAATGCAAGATGCATACTTGGAAGGAGACAAGAAGCAGGACTGAGAAGTTCAAGTCAGAGTTCATTTGTGCAGAATTGAAAACTCTGATGGCTCTAAGGTGGAATTCAGGTGGAAGGAAACTAGGGAAGCTCAGACTTTTGGGGAAGTTTTCATGGATGGGCCTTCACTGATAGGTCACTTTTGAACAGATAGAAGAGGAAGGATACCCCAGGCAGTGCAAACGAACAACACGAGGGAAGGAACTCAAGTGGGACTAAGAAGAGAGTGGTCTCCATGCAGGGAAGATATGGGCTTCACTTGTCTGAAAGACATATATTATAGGAGAGAGGAGTCATGAAAAATGCACTTGAGCAGGTGAGAAGGGGCCCCTGGGCTTTGGAAGCCAGACAGGAGGAGGGAGAACCTAATCCAACAGGAAATAGAAAACTGTTGATGAAGGGCAGACCAGAAGTCTGATTAGGAAGCAGTATGTTAGCTGAATGGGCGATGGAGAGATTGTCAGCAGGAAGGCTCGGGAGCTACTGCAGGGAACCCAGAGTGTGGTGTATGCTTGAGCTAGGGTGCAGGCAGGGATGACGGCAGGAGGGCGCCATGTTATAGGATCTGGTGACCTGGCTGGATTTAGAGAATTATTAAAATTGTTGCCAGCGTTTCAGGAATTTGGGACATTTTAATATGAAAATAATATGCTGTTTTAAAACATGAGGCAGCATAGTATAGTGGCTAAAGTTGGATTCCAAAGCCAAACTGCTTGGGCATGTATTTTGGCTCTACCACGTCCTCCCTTCCACCTCAACCAGCTGCTGAACCTCTCTGTGGTCAGAAATGCTGCCTTGTCTGTAAAACTGGGAAACTGTCTCTTAGGATTGCTCTGAGAACTAAATGAGCTAATGTTCATAAGGTGCTTAGAACATTGCTTGGCACTCAGTAAGTCCTAGTTAAGTGTTTGTTAAATAAACAAATATAAATAAATGATTCTTTTCCTAGGTTTGGGATACAGACGTCTTTTTTTTCTACTTAACAAATGGTGCTGGAGGGCTTGCATTATGGGCCATGTTGGTCTCTAAGCATCATGGGTTAAGGTATGGCTTTGTGATCTCCATTTTGGATTTAGGGCCTGGCAGCCACTGAGAGACAGAGTCTTGTTTCTAGGGCCTACAGCCCTAACACTCAAACCTGTGGTAATTGTTACGTCCTGGATTTTCTTCTCCCCCCAGCTCCTCTAATCCCTGGAGCAAACTCTTTTTGTGTGGCTGACCTGGATTTTATGGCAAACACACCTACCTGGAGAAAGTGTGCAGCCCTGTCTGCTGAGACAGAAAGCACTGAGTCACAAGGAGGGACTAGAAGGCTCCAGAAGCCCGGGTGTGGCCCTGAGGGGTGTGTGGGCTTTGGCTGAGGCAGCACCTCCACAGTCCCTGATGCTCAGTGGAGAGGGAAGGAATGACCCCGGGTCACTGAGCACTATGCCTGGCGAGGAACACTTTCAAACTGGTTTTCATTGTATTAATTTTCACACGTTATTTAAACCTGAATTGTTACTATCAAAAATGGGAGAGAAGAGAACAAACTTCCGCCATTTCAGTTCCTGGCCTTGTGGATGCCAGCTGTTTACACTTCCTCTTTATCTTCAGTTTACTAATTTTTTTAGTAAGAGGTAATGAGGAAATGTCAACCCTCCACTATTCCTTTCCCCAAGGAACTCAAATCTTGAAAAGAAAGACGCGTAGATATTTAATCACGAATGCTGGCTGATTCGAGAGCCATTCAGAGGCAAGACAGGGCGATGGAGCCCAGCAGAGGCCCTTAGAAAGGCCGCACCTGCGGCTGGCAGTGCATCAGGGCTTTGAAAGAAGAGTAGAGGTTTGCCAAGAGGAAAGCTGGGGCCCAGCTATGCACTGGTGGTGTGACACTGGGCAAGTCACTTAACACTTCGGGAGCTCGGTTTCCTTATGAGTGAAATGGAGTCGCTCATGCTGCCTGCTTGCAAATGCAGCTGTGAAGACTTAAATGATAAAATGGAAGCATTACATGAAGTGCTCAACACAGGCCTGGCACAGAACGAGCTCAGTGAATGCTTGCAGAACGCATGCGTGCATGCGTGCGTGTGTGAGTGCATGGTGTGCAAAAGTGCACAGTCGTGAAAGGTCATGGCAAAGCTGGCAATACAGGGTTACTGCCTAATTGTTGTCTAGGTAATTGACTCTTACCCGGTATTCTTTTGTGGGGCGGGGGCAGAGGGAGAGAGAGAATCTTAAGCAGGCTCCATATCCAGTGCGCCAACCTGTGGCTGGATCCCAGGACCCTGAGATCGTGACCTGAGCCGAAACTGAGGCCAATAAGCCACCCAGGCTTTCCTCTTAAAGATATAAATCTAGTGGAATCCCTGACACTTATGCCTTCATTTAGAAATCCCATCACTTTTAAAGAACACTGGAATTCTTTGTTGTCCTGGATTCTGATCCTATTTTATTTTATGAATAAGCATTGGGATTTTGCCTTGATCAATTTTGGTGCAGGTCTGGATGCTGTAGGCAGTGGGTCTCTGTCAGTTCTGGAAGATGTTCAGTATGAGCTGCAGAAGTCCTTCTAGTTGTTTCAAGGCCTGAGCTGTTATGGAGAAAGTAGCTGTCAATCAGTCACCCCCAGACGTTCTGCTAAGAAATGGATCATGACTGACTCTGCCACAGACCAATACGGGGTAGACTGAGTCTCAGGATCAGATCGTTGGTGTTTAAATTTCACATCTGCTGTGTAGTTGCTGTGTGCCTTAGGTAAATTTTTGAATCTCTCTGAACTTCTTTTTTTCTTACCTGTAAAATGTGTAGCATGTGGAATTCTCTGTTTGTCCTATAAATACTGATTGAGGGTTGATCACATGCAAAGCACCATGTGGGTTGCTAGGGATGCAGTGATGGTAACAGTTGCACAGTCCCCATCCAGGCAGAAACTTGGGTCCAAAAAGAATGATAGATACTAAACAAATAATCACAAAAGTGAATATACAGTTACCAATTATGATAAGTCCCGAGGAAGAACACAGTTCTGGGAAGATTATAAAAGGAGAAGAACTAATTTAAATTGGAGAATGAAATCTAAACTAAAACCCCAAAGATAGTGTATTAGTTTTCTATGGCTACTGTAAGAAATATCAAAAATTTAGTTGCTTAAAACAACACAAATTTATTGTCTTACAGTTCTGACCATCAAAGTCCAACATGAGTCTCACTGGGATAAAATTAGTGTATTGGCAGGGTTCTATTCCTTCTGCGGGCTGTAAGGGAGAACCTGTTTTCTTGATCTTTCCAGATTCTGGAGTTTTTTTCACATTCTTTAGCTTGTGAGACCCTTTCTCCTTATTTAAAGCTAGCAAAATTGCATCTCTCTGAACATTCTTTCCATAGTCACATCTCTTTCCCTGACTTACTCTGTCTCCCTCGTCTACTTTTAAGGACCCCGTGACTACATTGGGTCCACTTGGATAATCTAGAATAATCTCCTTATTTTAAGGTCATCTGATTACCCATCTCAGTCCTGTCTGTGACCTTAATTCCGCTTTGTCCTGGAACCTAACATACCCACAGGAATTAGAATGTGGACATCTTTGGTGGGCCATCATTTTGCTTGCCACAGATGGGTAGAAACTAGCGGGGAAAGGGGTGAGGGATGAGGCATGACTTTCCAAGAAAAACACAGATGGACAAAGATCGTGTGACATGCTTCCATCAAATTCATGAAAAAAGAGAACATGTTTGAAGAGCAGTGAATAAGGGGAGTAGTGGTACAAGCTAAGATTTTAGAGGTAGATAGGCTTTTTTTTGCCTCTGTTAAAAGTTTGCATTTTTTTCCTAAATGCGTTGGGAATCCCTTAGAGTACCAAGTGGGGTGTGGAATCATGTGATTGGTATTTAAGGATGACTGTCAATCCTTGGGGGGAGGGGTAGACTGGGTTACTGATGGGGCTACTGTAGTTATCAGAGGAAGAGATTTATGAAAATCGTTATTACAGATAATAAGTCTTGCCTTCTGCCTAGGCATTTCTAAGCCTTTGATGTAATCTGAGTGTAAATCGCAGCATCCTCTCACTAGTAGGCAAGTCTGCTTCAAGTATTAGCACCACTCCTTTCTTGCTGCCAGTAAACAACCAAGGTGCTGCTTTGGTATATCCTGAGACATGTTACCAGAGTCTCTAGTTGTATTTTTCTATCCATAAGAGATTAGGTTTCTAAGTATCTTTCCCTCTTCTTCATCCCCTAATTTTTCTCTACATCTAATGTGACACAGTGAATATAATAAGAATTTAATAATCACTAGTTGGGTGGATGAATGGGAAGCCACAAACTTATCTCAAGACTCATAAAGTATCACTAAATGCTTTGGTATTTTACCAGGAAAATGGAGTAATGATATTTAATTCAGGGAGGTATTAGGAGGATTAGATAAGATCAGTGTGGAATGTACTAGAAGAGGCAGCCCTTCACAAGAAATGTCAATAATATTAATGACAAGATGTGGCTGAGTCAGAAACCAACCAGGTGTGGAGTGGTGCCCACAGAGTGTGCCCCAGTGACATTCTTCAACAAGGGGTGAAATGTTTGTGTCCTTATGGCTTATCTACACTTCACCTGCCCTCCTGCAGCCTTCTCTTGATGGGAAAGAAACATAACTCCTTAATTTCTTTAAGTTGTTGTTTTCTGCTGGAAGGGCCAGGAGAGGTAGCTTCTTAAACAAATACCCAGATAGTTTTAGGTTGTTCACCTTCCCACTTTGATCTTTTTTTTTTTTTTTTGGCATAGTTACTGTGTTGGTTTGATTTTGATTTGACACTTAAAAACTTCTTTTACAATTGCTATGCATTTTAAGTGATTATCTCATCAAGTTTAAGTTAATAGGAAATGCAAATCTAAATACTGTACTGAATGAAGTCTTTCAAATATGGTATCTGTTTGGTTATCATTTTGATCACTCAGCACAATATGATGAACTCTAATAATGACCTGACCTAAAAAAAATGATGAAGATGAGAGAGCTAGAGCTGTCATATTCGTTGTCCTCACACTGAAAAACTGAAGCAGAAATACAAAAGTGTTTTGATAAGTATCAGATCCCAGTGACATTTCAGTCATGGAAATATTTGAAGTGGGTAACTTGATCAATAAGTTAATTTTGTTGTAATCTTTAAGACTCCAATCTGGTTCATTTTATAATAGATGACCTATTAACAGGTGCATTCTTTTGACTAAAAAAATTTACCAGTTGTTAAAGGACTGTCAACCACTCTCAATTAATATAGATAGACTTCCAAATCCTTTTGGCTTCAAATTCTGCAGATATCAAAGAGCTTTAGGAGGAGATGCTCAGCATGCCGATGAGAGTTACCTGTATTTCTTTGCACGTTGTAATCATCCAGGTACACTCTGCTCTGGCAGTTGGTCTATGATGTAATAAAAGGATATAATGTGTCCTTTAGAAATAGCGAAAGTTTGAATTTTATACTGAAAATTTAGGACACAATAGTTTATTGTTCATTCTTACTTTGGCTTTTATAAGAGTTAATCGATGATAGGGTAGAATTTTTTTTTTTTTTTTTTTTGATGGGGTAGAATTTTGATACTGTTTTGTCGGAGACTTCATGACATACACCGTGAAATTTTATCTACTCAGTGGTTATGGAACTCCAGTGCACAGTCTCAGTATGTGTATCTTAGTACCACAGTGTGAAACTAGTTTTTTTTTTTTAAAGACTTTATTTATTTGACACAGAGAGAGAGATGACAAGTAGGCAAGAGAGGCAGGCAGAGAGAGATGGGGAAGCAGGCTCCCCGCCGAGCAGAGAGCCCGACGCGGGGCTCGATCCCAGGACCCTGAGATCATGACCTGGGCCGAAGGCAGAGGCCTAATCCACTGAGCCACCCAGGCGTACCCTGAAACTAGCTTTTTTAAAAGCTCAAGTGAAATATGTGTTTTATTCCACTGAAATATGTGTTCACTTGAAATACTGACTTTTAAATTCGTTGGCTTATCCAGTGGTCATGAGTAGTACTAGTGAATCTTCCTTTTTTTTAAATTTTTAAAAAAATTTTGTTTATTTGAGAGAGAGAGAGAGAGCAGGGGGAGGAGCAGAGGAAGAGGGACAAGCAGACTCCCCACTGAGCATGTAACCCAACACAGGGCTTGATCTCACCACCCTGAGATCATGACCTAAGCAGAAACCAAGAATCGGATGCTTAACTGACTGAGCCACCCAGGTGCCCCAGTACTAGTGAATTTTCTAATTCACATGGATTCCTTATAGCTAAGTGACCACATGTCCTAGTTTGCATGGGATAGTATTGTCTCTGTTAAATTAAATTAGTAATACTGTTTCCTTTTGCTCTCAAAAGTATTTTGGTTTGGTGTGATAGATTATATGATCACTCTACTTACGCAGTCCCAGAAGCCACTGTTTCATTGGCTTAGTTTCAGCATGGAAGGGTAAAGCACTTTCTCCTACTCCTCTTTAGAACAAAACCTTCCCCTAGATTTTTCACACCTTTTACGTTCTGTAGGCCCCAGAGCTGTTTTACTTTGCTTCTGTGGATTCCAATGGAAACTTTTAGATAAAAAATGCATTTATAAGAGAACTTTAGGAATGATTTTTTAAAAGTGTTTTAATATATAATATATGTTTTACTGTACTCCAGGAGGGCAAGAATTTTGACTCTTTTATTCACCACTGAACACTCAGCACCTTACACAATGCTTGGATATAGTAGGGACTCAATAGCGTTTGTTGAATGAATGAGCAATTTAAAAACTTACCCCTTCTTTAATTTAAGAAAATTGAGATTTCTTCATACACAGTTTCTTCCTAAAGATATGAAGATACCCCATAATTACCCTTGGAATCATTGTTTTGTAAAATATTTCTCCAACATTGCCTGATAAGGATTACTTGACATTTGGCCAAAAAACCAGACTCCCAGATCCTGCCCCTGAAAGTCTGGTTTAGTAAATCTCAGATGACTCTGGGTTTGTAACAACCATCCCATCTAGTATCCTTTCCAACTCTAGGTCTTTGAAATCTTTGTTTTACTTGTTTTCAAAAGGACATTTGCTCGACTTCCTACTAGGCTGTCCATTTTTCTACAAAGTCACTGGTAACAAACTAGTTATGGAGAGGGTATTAGACTGAAAGGAAGCCAGGTTCCACCACACAGCTCGTTTCATCATTTTCCCTGTCTGGACACAAATTTCCACACCTTTAAAATGACAAGGCTGAACTACAAGATCTCTCGGACCTCTTGTAGTTCTATTATCAGGTAATTCTTACCTTTGACAACTGACAGATAATCTAGCTAGATTGTAAAGTGCTACAGGAGACATTTTCAACACCAACACCAACAAAGTACTTTGTTGCTTTGTTTACAAGAAATTCTCTATGGATGGATTACTACCGAAGAGATGTTTTTTAGATATTTTAGGTTATTTAAGCATTATTCTTTGCAAACAACTTTCTGCACCAATTTTATTTGGTATTCCCTGGATACATGTGTTGGGAGCCAATTGGTAACTTTTCTTTTGAGGTTAGAAATTGTTTATCTCAGGGCTTCTGGGTGGCTCAGTTGGTTAAGCGTCTGCCATTCAGCTCAGGTCATGATCCCAGGGTCCTGGGATTGTGTCCTGCATTGGGCTCCCCGCTCAACGGGGAGTCTGCTTCTTCTCTGCCCCTCTCCCCACTTGTGCTTACACGTGTGTGTGCTCTCTCAAATAATTAAATAAAATCTTTAAAAATATTATTTCTCTCTTCCCAATTGTGTTTTAGATCTTGCCAAAGATACTTCTACAGATGAGAAAAAATTCTTTTGCTTTTGAATATAATTTGAAGAAGTTAGAAGAGCCCCGCCAGCCCATGCATCCTGTTACTAAACTGCAAGCAGAATCAGAAGAAATCTCTGGCTAAGTATGCCGAATAGTTCCCACAGAAGGGAACTGTTTGGAAGAGAAGGGATGCTGGTGGAAACATTTCCAGAGATTTGTTCATCAGATTGATCATCTGCATTCAATTAGGATTTAAGGAAGTATTAACCAAGTTAGATTAATTTTTTTCCCCCCAGAAGCAGAGAATAGATTGGAAAAGTTTTCCAGCGGGGAGGGACCTAAGAAGGTCAAGACTTGAGGAGCAGTGGTTGTTACCAACAATGGGGGAAAGATGTTCATGTCTTCTTAGTAAAGGAGCAGTTTTAACATTCACTTATTTCAGAATTCTGTTTTGGGCTCTTCGTAAAATCAGAAGGGAAAGTTCTATGAAAGATGTGATAGGCGAGAGAAGGAAGGATGGTATGGTGGCCGTTTCGGCTAGGTGGGCTGCCTGGAGGAGTAGTATTGAGAATGTAATTGTAGAGGTGGCCTGATTTTCTTGCATCCTTAATTGCTTAATGCCCCACTTCTTCCTTTAAGGTGGATCCCATATAAAGAATAATGATTTATTTAGTCTAATCCACACTGGCACTGATGTCTCATAGTAGATTTAATATTAATCAACTCAATTATTTCTCACGATTGCAGGTATAAAGGGCAATGAATGGACAGACTGAAAAATGTCTCTCGTAGCTTGTGATACTGGCAGTTCAAGAATGGGCAGAAAACATGGGAAATACATAGTGAATGTCGAACACTCTGAAAACCAGTTGGTGAGTATTGTGGCACCACTGTGATATTTCCGGTGGCTTAGAGTCTTGTTTTCAATATTTGTACAGCCCTAATATTTCTTTATTACAACATGGTTCTTCCTAAAAAGGAATTCTTAAAAGTTTCACATGAAAGCCAATTTTTAGCTATTCTTTTTACTACTTAGAAAATTAGAAAACTTGTATTTTTTCTGCATATCAATATATACATAATTAAGAAATTTAGTTTAGTATTCATTAATCTAAGATATTAGCAGTTTGGGGTAACAATTTAATATCCTGTTCAAATAATTCTCTACAATTATCATAATTCAAGCACAAGCCAATAAATCTGCATTGATTGCATTTAACAAGTTACGTTTTTTAAAATGTAGTGTGTAGATTTTGTGTTAACTGCCTATATTTTTAGTGTAATGTGTAGATTTGCCATAGCTCAAAGATTTCTACATCTACATATCTTTTATAAAAAATATTTTATTTATTTATTTATTTGAAAGAAGAGGAGCGCATGCATGGGGGGGTGGGAGGATCAGAGGGCGAGGGAGGAGCAGACTCCCTGCTGTGCAGGGAGCCTGATGTGGGACTGGGACTCGATCCTAGTAACCTGGGATCTTAACCTGAGCCAAAGGCAGAAGCTTAACCACTGAGCCACCCAGGTGCCCAGATTTCTACATATCTTTGAAGGTCAGAAGGTAATCCTGTGAGTGAAGTCTAGCCTGGGCCTAGAAAACTAGCAGATCCTTCAGATTGGCCTCTTTAATTTTTATGAATTTCTGTTTTTGGCAAAGAATTGTATTCAGATGAAATATTTAGAATTCAATTATATACAATATTATTTGACTATCGTTTATATTTTTAGAAGAAACGATTCAGTGCTGTGCGTTTTATGATTGCCTTTTATGTAATTGTGCATGCCTGATTAAAGACCTTGATATTGGGAACAGAAATGGAAATGTGCTGCGTGAGATCAGTACAGATTTGAAAGGAAAATTACATTTTTTGAGAAAAAATATTTTTGTCCCTATGCCCTAACAAAGGAAATTATAAGGCAGAGAAATTGTTCTTTTAATTCTAGATCAGCACTCCCTTCCC
Source organism: Potos flavus (assembly GCA_028534135.1). Classification (NCBI taxonomy): domain Eukaryota; kingdom Metazoa; phylum Chordata; class Mammalia; order Carnivora; family Procyonidae; genus Potos; species Potos flavus. The sequence continues at coordinate 18,004,798 of CM052889.1, read as the reverse complement.
TGAAGATGTTCTTCATGGACCTTCTAGCCTTACAACTCTTTCATTGTGTCTTCATAGTGTCAAGAAACTCAGCTAAAAAGGTCCTGTGTTTTTATCTGGAAGCTTGATCATTTCAGTTGCACATTTAGATTTATGATCCATTTAAAATTCATTTTTATATATGGCGGGAAGTAGGGTTAAACATTGTTTTTCAATATGGAGATTTTTTGCTGTACAGGTAATTGTAAAAGTCACCTTGTCTCTACTGAACTTGATGCTTTTTTTGTAAATCAAGATACTGTATATGTGTAGGTCTGTCTTAGAACTCTAATCTGTTCCATTGTTCTATTTATCTGCTCTTGTACCACTACTACACTGTCTTGATTACTCTAGCTTTATCATAAATCTTGAAATTTGGTCATACTTAAACATTCCTTTTCAAATTATCTTGGCTATTCAAGATCCTTCACATTTCTACAGAAATTTTTAGAATCAGCTTGTTGATTTCTGTTAAAATACTTCTGCAGTTTTGACTGGGAGATCACCGAATTGGCATATTAATTTATGAAAATTTATATCATAATACCTAAATTCTTCAAATCCATGAACATGGCTTATTTTTTCTTTTATATTGGTCTTCTTTAATTTTTATTAACAGTGATTTGAGGTTTTAATATAGAGATTAAGTACTTTTTATATTTACTTCTAGATGCTTTTTGTGTTGTTTTAAATGGCATATTAAGTTCAATTTCAAATGTTTTCTTGCTATTTTATAGAAATCCAATTGATTTTTGTATTCTTACCTTGTATCTAGTGACCTCATTAATTCATTATATTTTCTTTGTAGATTCTTTCAGATTTTCTATAAACTCAGTTATGTCATTATTCTTTTTTTCAAATTTTAAAACATTTTGTTTTCTTAACCTAATGCACTGGCTAAGACCTCCAGTGTAATATTGAATGGAAGTGATGAATATCATGCATTTTTTCCCAAATTCAAGGGGAAAGTGTGAAATATTTCACCATTAATTATAACATTAACTTTACGTTTCATGGAGCTATTCTTTATCAGATTATGGAAAATCCTTCTATTACTAGTTTGCTGAGAAATTTTATCATAAATGGCTGTGAATTTTTAATTTTTATATATTTTTGGATTTAATTTACTACTATTTTGTTTACAGAATATTTGTACCTATATTTTTGAGAGACTGACCTTCAAAGGATTCATGGTCAATCTTTTAGCTTCCTATGCCAGAAAGACTCAAAATCTGACAACTATCCTAAGGGGGGAACCAGTCTTGTGTTTGTAGTTAAGTCTCCTTCTTCTAGAATGATTTTATTTTTGTTCACTATGATTCTGCTATAGACTTTACTCTGCCTTTCTGTCCCAGGCGCCTAGCGTGTGGAGCCATCCCAGAACATTAAAAAGGCCTTGCCTCAGGACTCCTTTATTTTCAAATATGTCATGTCAGCCTTACATGAATACCAAAAGTTTTGTTGACCTATTTCGGTAGTCAGAACCTCAGGCTCATACTCAGAATCCACAAATGCCCCCAGACAAGAAGATGGCCTATGATGTTAGATCACTTTGGAAAAGCTCCTTCCTCTTTTAAATTTTATTTTATTTTATATATATATATTTTTAATTTTAGATAATCTAATTTCAGTTTTTTTCAAAGCTCTCCCTTTGTTTTGTTTTGTTTTTTCGTTTAATTGCAGTGGAAGAAATGGCTTTTGCAATTACTAAATCCAGAATCTCACTTCACCTCTGTAGATCTTGGTTTTCTCAAAATAGTTGTTTTCATAAGCCTTAAGGTCTATCACCACTCCAATTTCTCCCCCTTCATTTTTCCCTTCCTTCTCCTAATGTCCACCATGCTATTCCTTACATTCCACAAATAAGTGAAACCATATGGTAATTGACTTTCTCTGCTCAACTTACTTCACTTATAATATCTTCCGGTCCCATCCATGTTGATGCAAAAGTTGGGTATTCATCTTTTCTGATGGCTGAGTAATATTCCATCGTGTATATGGACCCCATCTTCTAACATAACATAATTAAAAAAAAAAAAAGCCTTAAGGTCTCTAGAATTTTAATAGTGAGATTTTTAAAAATATGATCTCCCTACACTAACTTGCAATGTAATGATATTTAATAAATATATTAAATGTGACGAGGATAAAAGATAATGCCTGTTCCTGGATTTTAGTTTCAGTAATTTTATAAAATAATTAAATATAACTTAGGATGACATAACTAGATTTTCATGTTTTGAGAATAAATATAATGAGCGTATTCTTTTGTTCTTTAATCAGGTTTCAAATGATCTTATTTGGTCAAATATGTCATAATACTTAACAGTGTGATTTATATTTGTCAGAATATATTGCCTTAGGCATCAAATACAATAGCTTCTTTTTTTTCTCCATTCTTTTCTATGCACAGTCATTCAACCCAAGAAACCATGAAGCTCACGGTTCATCATGTCAGTTTCCAACATCAACTGATGTAACTGGTGATGTTGGTACTGATTTAACTGGTGTCTGCACTAACACAGGGACCCTTGGACACTCAGAATTTCCAAATGGGGAATTCCACCATTGTCAGGTAATGTTTGGGGCAACACTGTTTCTCCAGGTTATGATGTAATCAACATGGAAATACGCTTGATCTAATATTTTGGAGGAAAAGCATCCAGTCAGTTAACATTACCATCACTGTTCTGGAAATCTACAACATCCTTTGAACATGTGAAGTCACTGAGAGGGAATGCAAAAAGGGATAGATTTATGGGGGTCTTTATTTAAAGAGCTAATGATCTTGATGGAATAAAAGAACATATACAGAGTTTAAAGAAAATATATGAGACTCAAAGGAAGGAAATAAAGCAAAGTTTTGGGCTCCCTTATTTGGAAGGCTGAGTAGATAATGACAACTGCACTGACAGTGAGACATTTTAACCCTTGCTCCATGGAAGATGAAGTCATGTGTTAAGGCTCTGAGGACCTAGTCTGTGGGTCTCACTCTCCTTCCTTTCCTGCCTCTGAGCCTAACTGTGGGCCTTCTGTTAGCTTTCTGGTTTTGACCTCATGTGTTTTCAACCTGGACTCAGAAACCAGTTAGCAGCACTTCTGGTTTGGTTCCCAGAAGCAGATTTCCTGTATTCCTGACTCTGTTTCTTGTTATTCTCTTTTTTTTCACCTCGAGGTCTGATCTTTTCCCACAAGGGAAAACTTGATTTTGACTGATTGGTGATGATGCCTGACAGTTTGGTTCAGTGCTTCTAGCTCTGGACTATACCCTGATTAATTAATTAATTAATTTGGTTAATCCTACTGTAGAGACAGTTTGAAGAGACTGGCAAATTAAGAGAAGATAAACTCTATATGTCAAAAGACATTGTGAAAGAATGATTTTATATGTAAGAATTATTTAGAGAATGTGTCTCTGATGATTCCAAAAGCTGAAAGTTACTTTAGATGTCTTTACTTAGCTATCGATGGGCAACAGTGTGGTCCAGGAATTTTCCAATGTTTGTAACATACCTAGTTAGTGGCAATAATAGCACTGGAACACAGGTCTGAAGTCCATTTTAGATGAGTTTCTATTAATCTTGTTCCTCTTCTTAAGGATTCAAACAAAAAATGATGCTAATTGCCTTTTTAATGTAAGAAATGAGTATAGGCCTTCCTCTCCTTCACCTTTGACTTCTTTCTAAGGCCTAGAGAACATGAGGCAAGAAATACCATTTATCTTTGTGCTCTCTTATTTGGTGCCCTGAATTCCCTCAGCCTTGGTACCCAGTGCCTTTGCACTGCTCCTGATTGCCTGTGAGCATCACTCACAACACCCAAACTGGGGTTTATTGTCTGAAACAAAGTCCCATATTTTGAGACATTTAAGAGCTATTCTGCCTGCTCTAAAAACTTCTACTCTGTGTTTCCTTTAGTGATCTTTTTTCATTCAAAGGAAAAGGGATAATAATGAGCTAACTAGTGAAACCAAATGTTTCTTGGAATACTTAGTAAGTGCTAGGAAAATGTTACCCATACAGTTTCATTATTTACTATTAATATCAACCCTATGAAATAGGTGATTTTACCCATTTGAGAGCATCAAGGCTTTGCATGATAATGCAAATTTCCAAATGCTACCATCTATCCAGTGAAAGGTGGAGTTAAAATTTAAACCTGAATCTGTTAAACTCCAATGCCTATGCTTGTAATTACTACAGTGTACTGCTTTCTGCAAAAATCTAATTATAGAGGATATTTCTTATTCTAATTTTCTCAACAACACATTGAGGTAGATATTATTATCCCCAATTTTGATACAAGTCAAGCTGATAATTAGACAAATTAAGAAATTTGCTCAGGATATTAAAGGTATGGGATTTAAATTCAAGATTCTCTGATCTCAAGACTTACATGTTTCAATACTATGCAGTATTTCCTCTACAATAACAAATTATGTATTCATGGCACTTTAGAATTTACAAAAGTAAATTTACTGACATTAATTCCTTATTCTAATTTTATTATATAAATTTTTATAGATGAAAGACTAGGATCACAGAACCATCTTACCAAATTAAAATAGCTGGTGGTAGCAGAAAATGGATTTTATAAATATTTTCAGACTCTGAATTTCATGATGCCAGATACTAACCTGTATGAAAAGTTAGCCAGAAGGCTCCAAAGCAGACAAATTTATGAAAGGCCCAAAGCGGAAGAAAATTTTATCAGATCTTTAGAGTCCCTCAGTTCAGTCTGCAGCAGTCATCCACACATGAATAGATAGTTCTTTTGACAGTGGGAAGAATAAGGAATTTCCAAGAAGGCATTTAATATTTTTCTTAGCTTGAAATGCAGATATATGAATAGAAAGCATGAAAGTCAGTGGAAGTTTCTTTGTTCCTATATTAAATACAGTATAAGGACAAAGTCTTCCCTAAATAAAAACTGAAATTTAAGTATTTCTTACTGACACTAGTAAGATAGTTTCTTATGTTTATACATCCTTTAAATGAAGTGATTTATATATAAAAAGGATTATTGAAGGCATTAGTTTTGCTTGAAACATTTGGTTTCATTTGTAGTAATCTTATGTAAATCCTTTCCAGGTAACACGGAATTTCTTTAGTGACTGGTCTCTTTGGAGAATCTTCCTGGCTTGTCTCTTAGCCTGTGCACTAACAACAACCATCGGAGTACTCATAGAATGTCTGGTGTTTAATAGGAAAAATAATAATGCGTCCATTATTATTCAACTCCCTCAAAACCATGGGGCAACCTCATCTACTAGTTCTGAAACTATAGTTCCTGTTACTGTAATGGATTCTACCACAACATCTGATTCAACTACCATCACTATGACCACTGCTAGCACTTCGACAGAACCAACTATTGCCACCACTACAACTTCTACCACTTCTACTGAACATAAAACAATGGCAGGAACAAACATTTCAACTAAACCAAATACCACAATGACTCCCAGCAATACCACCAAGGCGAAAACCACAATAGCCACTACTACTGCTTCTACTGAACCTACAACCACAGCTATAGTCACCAATTCACCGGAACTCCCTACCACAAAGATTGCCAGCACAACCACTGAAGCTACAACCACCACGGGCACCACTGCTGCCTCTACAGAACCTATAACCACCACAGCCACCAGTACTCTCTCTATTAAACCCACAGCTACCACAGCAGCCACCACATCATCTGAACCCACTACCACAAAAACTTCCAGCACTAACACTGAGGTTAGTACCACTGCAGCTGCCACTACGATGTCTACCGAACCTACAACTACCATGGCCAAAACCATAATTTCTACAGAACCTACAACCTCCAAGGCTACCTCTATGACTTTTACTGAAACTACAACCACCACAGCCAGCACAACTTCTACCAAACCTACAACCACCACGGCCACCACTACAACTTCTACTGAACCTACAACCACCACAGCCATGACTACAACTTCTACCAAACCCTCAACCACTATGGCCACCACTGTTGTTTCTACTGAACTTATAGCTACCACGGCAGCTACCTCAGCATCTGAACTGACAACCGCAATAACTGCCAGCAGTACCAGTGAGGCTACAAGCACCATGGACACCATTACAATTTCTACCAAACCCACAACCACCACAGCCACTACTATAACTTCTTCTGAACCTACAACCACCACAGCCATCACCATATCAACAGTACCAACTCTCACAACAATTGCTGCCACTACCCCTGAGTCTACAACCACCACAGATACCACTATAACTTCTACCAAACCTGAAACCACCAGGGCCACCACTGCCACCACTACCAAATCTATAGCCACCATGGCCACCACTCCAGCCTCTAGTGAACCTACAACCTCCATGGCCACTAATACTGCCTCTACTGAACCGACAACAACCACTACAGCCACCACTTCATCTGAACCGACTACCACAATAACTTCCAGCACCACCACTGAGGCTACAAGCACCACAGATACCACTACAAGGTCTACTGAACCTACAACCACCACAGCCATGACTACAACTTCTACCAAACCCTCAACCACTATGGCCACCACTGTTGTCTCTACTGAACCTACAGCTACCACGGCAGCTACCTCAGCATCCGAACTGACCACCGCAATAACTGCCAGCGCTACCACTGAGGCTACAACCACCACAGACACTACTACCCCTTCTACTGAAACTACAACCACCATGGCCACCACAACTTCTACTGTACTTACAACCACCACAACCACCACTACAACCTCTACTGAACCTACAACCACCACAGCCATGACTACAAGTTCTACTAAACCTACAACCACTATGGCCACCACTGTTGTCTCTACTGAACCTACAGCTACCACAGCATCTACCTCAGCATCCGAACTGACCACCACAATAACTGCCAGCAGTACCAGTGAGGCTACAAGCACCATGGACATCATTACAATTTCGACCAAACCTACAACCACCACAGCCACCACTTAAACTTCTACTGAACCTACAACCACCACAGCCACCACTATTGTCTCTACTGAATTTGCCACCACAACAGCAGTCACCACAGCATCTGAACCAACCACCACAATAACTGCCAGCACTGCCACTGAGGCTACAACCACCATGGACACCACTACAACTTCTACCCAACCTACAACCACCATAGCTACAAATACTGCTTTGACTGAACCTACAACAACCCTTACAGCCCTTCATCCGAACTGACTACCACAGTAACTTCCAGCACTACCACTGAGGCTATAACCACCATAGCCACTACTACAACTTCACCCAAACCTACAACCAACAGGGATGCCACTGTAATTTCTAATGAACCTACAACCGCCACCACTACAATTTCTACCAAACCTACAACCACCACAGCCACCACTCCAACTTCTAGTGAACCTACAACCACCACAGCCACCACAATTGTCTCTGTTGAATTTGCCACCACAACAGCAGTCACCACAGTATCTGAACTAACCCCCACAAGAACTGCCAGCACTACCACTGAGGCTACAACTACCGCAGACACCAGTATAATTTCTACCTAACCAAAACCACCATAGCCACCACTATAACTTCTACTGAACTTACACCTAGCAGGGTCACCACTGAACCCACAACCACAACTACAGCCATCACTCCATCTGAACCAACTACAACAACCACTGCCAGCACTACCACTGAGGCTACAACCCCCATGGCCACCACTACCACTTCTACTGAACCTACAACCACCACAACCACCACCATAATTTCCACCAAACCTACAGCCATCACAGCCATCACTACCACTTCTGCCAAACCTACAACCACTGCAGTCACCACTACAACTTCCATCGAACCTACAACCACCATGGCCACCACTACCACTTCTACCAAACTTGTGGTCACCACAGCATCTGAACCGACTACCAAAATAACTGTCAGCACTACCACTGAGGCTGCAACCACCATGGCCACCGCTACTACTTCTAATGAACTTAAGGCCACCACAGCCACCACTACAACTTCTACCAAACCTACACTCACCTTGGCCACCACAGTTGTGTCTCCTGAACCTACAACCACTATAGCCACCACTACATCTACTACTGAGCCTACAACCACCATGGCCACTACTATAACTTCTGCCGAACTTACAATCACCAGAGCCACCACTACAACCTCTAATGAACCTACAACCACTATAGCCACCACTATGTCTACTGCTGAGACCACAACCACCAGGGCCACTACTATAACTTCTACCGAACCTACAATCACCGTGGCCACCACTACAACCTCTAATGAACTCACATCTACCATAGCTGCCACTATTGGTTCTACCGAATTTACCACCATAGCAACAGCCACCAAAGAATCTGAACTGACCACCACAATAACTGCCAACACTACCACTGAGGCTACCACCACTTAAAACTTCTACTGAACCTGTAACCACCACAGCCACCAATATAACTTCTGCTGAACCAACAACCGCCACAGACATGAACATTATCTCTCCTGAACCTGGAACTCCCACAGCAGCCGCCACAGCATCTGAACAGACTACGAGAACTACTGCTAGTGCTACCATTGAGGCTACAACCACCACGGCCACCACAACAACCTCTCCTGAACCTACATTAACCATGGCCACCACTAGGGCTTCTATGAGACTATAACCACCACAGAGCCACCACTTCATCTTTACTGACCGACACAACAACTGCCGGCACTACCACTGAAGCTGCAGCCACCACAGCCACCACTACTACTTCTCCCGAACCTAGAACCACCATAGCGGCCACCCTTTAATCTTAACCAACTACTGTGACACCTGCCAGCATGACCACTGGTGCTACAGTGACATCAGGTTCTAATGAACCTATAACCACTACAGTCGCCATTACAATTTATACCAGTCTCCTGAACCTACAGCCCCAGAAATTACCACCACTCCAACCGAACTGCTACTACAGTGACGAGGAGTACTACCATGGAGGCTGCAACCACCACAGCCAGTACTACTGCTTCCGCTGAACACAACCACCGCAGCAGCCACTACTGTCACTGAAGCCACTGCCACAATGACTGCCAGTACTGCCACTGAGGCTAGAACCACAGTGGTCACCGCTATTGCTCTTACTGAAGCTCTAACCACCACAGCAGTGGTCACTGCATCTTATCCCACCAACACAACTGTGAGCACCTTTTACTCATCTGAACCTACCACCGTAATTCCAAGCATCGTCTTTCAGCTGAATGCATTACTGCACTTGCTGTTATCATTTCTGTTGCACCCACAGCCATTTCTACCAGGGTCATAGTAACTGAATCTGTGACTGCTGTCACTTTTGCTGAGTATTCTGTTAGATTACCGTACCGGTTCAGGTCTTTCTAATCCATATTGGCAATCCCTCCCTGCACTGCTGAAGGTACAACTACATAAATAGTCTAAAACCTTCTAGTCAGATCTGACTTGTTCCCATGTCAAATAAACCTATAATCACCATCAGCTTAACAGGATCTCTAGACACTCTAGACACTCTCTGTTCCTCCACTGAATTTGCATTATTTGCCGTAGCTACCTCCACTTCAGTGACTGAATCTAGTCTGTTTTGTGACTCAACTAAAACATCATCTTCAGCTCCACTGCCATCAAGTATAAATAACATAAAACACATGCTGCCAACTTAACTGACTTTCCAATCACGTCATAATGACTTGACTTTAGCTGATCTCTATAATTGACATTACCTATTACCCATTACCTATTAATGGGAAGCGCCACCACAAATTTTAAGTCATCTGCTCTCACGATACAGTTAGCAGTTCCCCCACCCCTTCAAATAAGTCCTTAGCCACAATAATAGCATTACATTGATAAAACACGCCAGTACCGCAACTACTGAAAGCCCTGCAACAGTCCGTCCGACAGTCCAATACCATCCCTGTGCACCATCATTTCTACAGTTCCCTTTCTACTGTATGTCCTAATACACCAGACAGAACGTCACTGAACCCTTCAGTGCCCTGTCACCTGAACTATAAGCACTATAATTTCTGTGGACATGTTATTCAAAGCCATCCATTACTTATTCATCCGAACCAGTGCTGCCTGTGCTGGTAGTAAATCCAGTAAGCCACACCATCACTCCCACTTGACAAAACAATAAATTCATAATGACCTTTTCCATTGCAACTGTAATTAGGTGCCTGCAAATTAAAGCCTAACATCCACTATCATCACCCCCACCTCAGAACCTGTATCTATTATTAGTAACGTAAGTGATTCCATGGCCGATAACTGCCAATGTAAAACAACTGCCAAAATAACCACTTCTCAAACAAGATTTACTTAATGACCGGTTCAACTATCATAATGATCATGAATTTACCCCTAAAACCTCTTAGATTTAATATTACTATTTATTAGACCTGACCATTTAATGTAGAGAGTCTCTATTTTACTGAGTTCTCAGTACACTTTTATGAAAATTTATGTTGGAAACCTGCTATGATTAAATAAAGAGTTACTAAGTGTGAATACAGTCTTTTATTATTCCAAACTTTTAGTCTGCAATACACAAATTCCATATGTAATAGAGAAAGGACATCTATATGGCAAGGGTATATTAAATACATTTGTGTATTACATTTTCTTTTTAGATTGCGTAAAATTATTTTCATTTCATTTTCTCTTTAAATCATTTTGATATTTAAGTAATATTTATAAATGCATTATCACTGTTTTCAATTAAAAATTTGTTTTCTACTCTTTTTTGAAGTAATCTTGTAAAGGCACTCAATTAACTACTTTGAGTAAACATTACTTGTGTCTGCTATCTGCTGAAATGCTGGAGAACACTCATAAAAAGAAAATAGCAATGCAGATTGTAATAAATGTACAAATTTGGATTCTGTTATTTAGAATTCTTGGTAATCGATAGGCTTAAATCAATGTTGATGATACTGGCACAGAAGAAAATCACTAAAACTTAGCATAACCCATGAGACCTCAAGTAAGTTTAGCCCCTGCTTACCCTTCAAGCTTCATTGTGTGCTCATTTATATAACACTTGTTATGTCCTAGCCATGCTGTTTTTTAAACTAGTAAACACTTCAAATATACAAAGAGATATAAAGAATTTTACATTGAACATCCATATGCCCATTACACATTCTAAGCGAGACAAATCATTGCCCTTTGGCTCCAGATCACGGATGCAGATGTCCAAGACCTGTTTAGGAAGTTGCAGTGACATTTCGCAACAACAGATGGTGCTATGGTGCTTTTTTGTAAACCTTTTACACATTAAAAATAATCCTAGAGTAACTTTTGCCTTTTAAGAGGTAGATTTAAAAAAAAAAAAAAAAAGAACAATGAGGGACATGGTGAGGTGCCAAAATAATTCTTATTTAGGAGAAGAATTTGATGTATTTCATTTATCTCTTTAGAGAGCAGAACCAGGGTAACCAGTTGGAAGCTATTGAGAGGAAGACTATGACTCAACATAGAGAAGAATGATATAGCAGGAGAGTCAACCCAGAAGGGAGTATTGAAGCCTGGAAAGTGGATGAATTCCTGATCGCTGCAAGTGGCACACAGAGGCTGGAGTAAGATTTCACTTTCATTCGTTGGGAGTTTGTCCTAAATGTCTAGGGTCCTTTTAACTCAAACATGATTACATACATTTATAAAAGCAGAGTGTATTACTCACAATGAAACACAACTATTATCTCAACCAACTTTGAAATTTATAATAAAAAGTCAAATGTTGCATATATGACAAACTGTGATAAGACTAGAATGTGAACTCTTAATAGGACAAGTGCTTGTCTGTTTCATTTTTTGTCGTATAAATCTCCATTGCCCAGAGAAATGTTTAGTAGTAGTATGTCCTCAATAAACATTTGCGGAATGAATAAAACTCCCAATAATCTACCAATAAAAACACATTTGACGTTTTTAAGTAGACCTAGAATGGAATCTAGTATAATGTGGATTAGAAAAAAAATCACTGATATGGATCAGACAGTTGGTTGTTTTTTTTTTAAAGATTTTATTTATTTATTTGAGATAGAATGAGAGTGAGAGAGAGTGAGAGAGTACGAGGGGGGGTGGCTACAGAGGGATGGGGAGAAGCAGTCTCTTTACTGGACAGGGAGCCCAACGCTGGCTCCATCCCAGAACTGTTACCCTCATTTCTTCTAAGTGGTATACTATATGAACATTTACATTGTCTAATTGTATGTAATTTTTATCTCAGCTTTTCTTTATTTAATTACAGTCTTGCTTACATTCATCTTCAGTGATGACCATCTAATGGGCCAGTATTTACACACATAATTGTTTTCATATAACTGATTATCATCTGATCAGTAAGGTAATAGATGTAAGGGAAAATTTTCCTGAATTTTAATAAACTTCTGGACTTTACTGTATCTCAGATTTCTCCTTTCTTTTAACTTGTCTTGAAGAAGCCTCACCCCTCAAGACTTTCTTCATTAAACGCTCTCTTCTATTATTTTAAAAATTATTTATGAAATATATCAGACATTCAAGTATAAAGAGGAGGCAGATCATCAAAGAAAGTATTAGACACATAGCTCAAGAAATAAAAACATGAAAGATGTCATTCCCATCCTCTCAGCACTTTTCTGCTCAAAAGTCAGCCACTATCTTCCGTTTGGCTAGACTCCGATTTCTTCACCTCCGTTATTCTCACCTCACTCATAACAATGCTTTATTATTTTTGTATTTACATATTCTTACTTATTATATGTAGAGCTTTGTCCTTCCCTATTCCCTGTGACAGAACGTGAGCTCCTTAAGGCCAGTTAGAGACCAACAAATGCATATTGAAAGACTGCAAGATGCTTCATCTTTCTTAGCTCTGTCTTGTACTCTGATTCTTGTATTCTGTTATATAGTGCCCTGAGTTACTGTTAATAAAGGGTGTGTCTTTGTGGGTTTTTTCAGTGGTGGTTTTAATTGCATGGACTTCAGACTCAGGAGAAAATTGGATTGCGAGCACTTTTTAAACTGTGTTATTATATAGGGAGAGTCTCTGCCCCACTTTTAGTCTCAGTATTGTTATTTTTAATATAACTGGCAGAGATTACTTTAGGTGTTTAGTCCCTTTTAGCTCTGATAATCTATAAACATTATTTCTATATCTCATATTGGCTCTGTGGTTGTGTATCTTAAGAGGATGCCCCTATATATGCTTGAAACATGGGGATATTTAATAAAGAGATTAAATTATATAAATTATATATATATAAATTATATTATAATAATTGATGACATGTAATATTACTCCCAAATATTATTAAAATATTTAAAATAAGAAAAGATAAGGACCTGACCAGATTTAATTATTTTGAAGTTAAATATTATTTGAAAAAGTTATTTTTTCATAAAATAAAATGACATTGATTTATTCAGTAGAAAAGTCTTTTTTTAATTTTTAAAAATTTAAAAAGATTTTATTTATTTTATTTGAGAGAGGGAGAGAGAGAGAGCAGGGAGAGAGGCAGAGGGACAAGTAGACTCCCTGCTTAGTGGGGAGCCCCATGAAGGGCCCAATCTCAGGACTTTGAGATCACAACCTGAGCCGAAGTCAGATGCTCAACCAACTGAGCCACTCAGGCACCCCCAAAAGTCTTGTTTTAAATACTGATCTTCTACTAATAATCTCATGACATGTCACAAGTTAGTTTAGAATTTTCAGAATAATTTCACTGCAAAATTCAACGTGGTGGCTCCTTTTTTTTCAGTTTGTCTCATTGTTTTGTTCCTGTCAATATTTCCAGAGTCTGAATGACCATGAAGCTCACAGTTCAGCATATTAATTTCCACCATCAATAGAAGTCATCGGTGAGGTTTGTACCAATGTCACTGTTTCCTGCTTCAACCCAGGAGGAACCTCTGAATATCCAAAGTTCCCCAAAAGACAATTCCGACAAGGACAGGTAATGTTAGTGACAACACTGCTTGCTTCTCCAGTGTTATGCCTGGGGCAGTGCTCTTGGCTCACTGTACATGTACTGTGCCTCCATATATACACACAGACATATATAATGGTATAGATACATAGTGGTTTGTATATGGGATGGACGGATGGATAGACAGATAAGCAGGTGAACTATGCCCAGGTTTCACAATGGAGGTGCATATTTAGCACTCCAGTACTCAGGGCTCTGCTCTGTGGTGACCTATATCACATTCTGACCCCCAAACCAGCCCCTAAGTCTGTCTGGATGCCTTTCCTTTAGGCCTCTGGACTCTGATCTCCTTTTTAAAAAATTGCTAAAAAATTGGATCTAAATAAAGTCTAAAAATTGCTTGGATTGTTTTGTGTTTGCATCTCTTTTAGCCTAAAACCGTTTGCCCCTTCCTTCTCTTCTCTTTTTTTAGATGTCATTGATTTGTTGAGGAAACTAGGTCATTTGCTATGTAGAATATCCCACATTCAGGATTGGATTGGTAGCTCCTTCATGATATCTTTTGACTTGTTTCTTCATACTCTATTTCCTGCAAACCAGAGGCAAGAACAATTTATGTGGCACTGTGTTCATTTTACTGCATAAAATCATGTGTCACATAAATTAAGTCTGGTTTTTATGCTTTTTGTGATACGAAGTTTGTTTATAGATTCAGATGGTATCAAGCTGATACCTCTATCAAATTTTTCCTTATCTAATTCACTTAATCGCATTAATATCTATTGATAATTATTTGCCTACATCTACTTTTTTCCCATTAGAGATTGAAAAATGGAAATTACCTAATTACATATTTCCCTCTACATTATAGCTGGAGTTCTTTGGCAAATATAACCAACTATTCCATTCCCCTGAAATACAATTCTCAGAGAAAACACAGCATAAATATTTTATTTTTATTTATTAACTTTCAAGGAAGTGTGTTGGTTGTTATCCTAGCATCCTGCAGATGTGACCAATGAGTATTTTTTTCAGAATCAATTTCAGTCATTAGTTTTTTGTTGCTTGAATTTTCCTTTTAGGTCAGTTGGGAGCCTTTTCCAGTTGGCTCTTGTGTCTTGACAAAGCCTGGTTAGTAGTTGGCAGATTCCTTGCTTTCTGGCATAATAAGATCTCCTAGGAATATCATTTTGTATTTTCCCTGACCCAGACTTAGAATTACTTATTTCTCCAAAGATCCCTGATTCGTTCCTTCGTTTGTTCCTTCCTTCCTTTCCCCCTCCCTTCCTCCCTCTCTCTCTTTCTTTTTTTTCTTTCTTTCTTTGAGAGCAACAGAGAGCCCGAGAGTCCGAGTGGGGCGAACGGCAGAGGGAGAGAATCTTCAGACTCTCCACTGAGTGCAGAGCCTGAGGGCTCCGTCTTACCACCCATGAGATCATGACCTGAGCCAAACCAAGAGTCAGATGCTTAATCAGCTGAGCCCCTCAGGCGCCCCTCCCTGTTTTCTTTTAGTTCAGAAAGAGATCACAATCTGTCTTTAGCTCTCTGGGTTCTGCTCTTGGTGTTTTTAACCTTTGCTTAGAAACCTCACTTGGTTTCCCAGCGTTTTCCTCTTGCTTTGTTGCCCAGGCTCAGATCTCCCATATATTTGAACTCTTGTCATGCTTACTATGCTCACCGTATGAGCTATTACTGGATCACCTAACAGCATGATCCTTAAGTTCTCAACCTTGGTATAAAAGTAATATTTCTTGATGGGTGACATGCTTGGTAGTTGGGCTGGTCTATCGTGGCTCTAAATCCACCTCCATTCTGCTTTTTGCTACCCTGGAGCATCTTTTGGTGGATCTGAGCGCCAGTTCTTGAAACAAAGTAACAAAGTATCAACTTTGGTGGAGCTGAGGCAATGTGGAATGAAGGAGATTTTTGAAGAGGAGAAGAGGATGTTTCTTTTTGGTTGCAAAGGGGAAGTTTTCCAGCTGAGAGTGATTTTGGATACCATTTAATCCAATCTCTTCATTTATTGAAGGGGGAAAAGAAACTTCAGGAAAGTTGACACTTTTGCTAGAATTAATACAGCTAGTTATTGGCTGAGATAGGAAGAATATAGGCAAATTAAGAAGCTTTTACTTGATCTCATAGGTTTGAGACTTAAACCTAAGAATGCTTGATACAAAAATCTATTGTTTTCCCCCTATCCTGTTGCCTGTCCACTAAATAGTAATAAAAAAGATTTGTTGCAGCATCATGATGATCATTGTCAATATAATCACAAGCACATTAGAACATTACTAAGTGCCAGGAAGTGCTGTCGGTGTTTTATCCTTACTGTCCCCCCCATTGGACAGGTTCTGTTAGTATCCTTATTTTACAGCTGAAGACTGTGAACAGCGTTGAATTAACTTACCCAAGGCCACAATGCGAGTGGCAGAGTCCTGCTGAGATCCAGGTTGTTTCAGCTCAGACTATGCTATCCGACCCCCATGAATTCAGCCCCTCACTTGCACAGCACTTTATAGTTTATAAAGCAGTTTCCCCTCCATTTATATTTATTCTGGAACTGTAAATCACTTGTTCCTGTTACTAGCATTTTTTAAAAATATATTTTATTTATTTATTTGACAGACAGAGAGAGAGCACGAGCAGGGGGAGCAGCAGGCAGAGGGAGAGGGAGAAGCGGGCTCCCTACTGAGTAAGGAGCCTGATGCAGGGCTTGATCCCAGGACCCTGAGATTATGACCTGAGCCGAAGGCAGACGCCAAACCGACTGAGCCACCCAGGCACCCCTGTTACTAGCATTTTGTAGATGAAGACATGAGCTCAGAGAGGATAACCAATTTTCCAAGCAACAGTAGCTGGTAACTTGCAGAAGTTGGTCTGTCTGAAAAATTTCATGCTGATAAATCCTAATCTGCACTGAAGATTAGCCAAGATATGTGTTTGGCCTAATAATTAAAATGTACATCACTGAAAGATTTCTAGCAGGTCTGATTATTGGGAGAATTTTGGTATTAACAGGCTCACAAAGCAGGGAATATAAACCAAGAGAATTTGAGGGGTCTGTTTTTTATAATAGGCAATCTGCAATCTACCAGTATACTCATCTTTCCTTGGGGACTTTGGGTAGGTGTTAATAGTTTTTAGCAATTTTTTAAAAACTTTAAAAGATTCAGACATAAGAATAAAAAAAAAGTAATAGTTGTGTATGTTTCTTTAGTCCAGCGATATGTAAAGCAAAGACCAGTCCTTTCCCAGGGATGAAAATGTAGATATTTACAATTTATTATGAAAAGATGACAAATAATAATGCCATTTATACATTTGTTTGATGAAGCAAATTACAAATTACAAGTACAAATTAAATAACTGGCAAAGAAATGACAATGACCATTATTTTTCTTAACATGTTTGATTTCATTTTTGCTACTGTTTTATTTAAATCGTTTTTAGGTGGGGTGCCTGGGTGGCTCAGTTGGTTAAGTGTGGGGCTCTTGATTTTTGGTTCAGGTCAGGGTTGTGAGATGGAGTCCCGTGTCAGGCTCTGCACTTAGTGCAGAGTCTGCCTGTCCCTCTGCCTCTGCTCCTCCCCCTACTGGTGCTCTCTCTCTCTCTAATTGATTAATTAATTAATTAAAATCCTTCTTAGGTAACACAAATGATATCTAGTGATTGGTCTTTCTGGGAAATCTTAACAATACAATACAATACAATGGCAATTCTATTACAATACAATAATTGTATTACAATACAATACAATAACAATGGCAATTGGAGTACTCATAGTATGTCCGGTCAGTATAGGGGCAAATAACCCCGCCCCCATTATTATCCATATATCCTCATATGATGGGGAACCTATAATAATAATTCCTGAAACAACCTCATTGCCTACTTTTTTCTTTCTTTTAAAGACTTTATGTATGTATGTATGTATGTATGCATGTATGTATGTATGTATTTTTAGAGATTGAGAGAGCGAGAGCACGAGCGCATGATCAGAGGGAGAGGGATGCTGAGCGCAGGGCCCGATGCGATGCCAGGCTCCATCTCAGACCCCGAGATCATGACCTGAGCTGAAACCAAGAGTTGGATTCTTAACCAATTGGGCCAACCAGGTGCCCCAGAACAATTTTTTTTTCTTACCTTCTCTTTTCCACAGATGTTTCATGCTTATCATGTTCTAGAGCAGTTTCTCAACCTTGGCATGTTTTGGATTAAACAATTCTTTGTTATTAGGGGGTGCTTAACAGCATTCCTGTTCCCTACCCACTAGATGCCAGTACAGCCCCTCCCGACAGTTGTGACAATCAAAAATGTCTCTCAGCATGGCCAAATGTCCCCTGGGAAGGGGGGGGGATCTTGCCTCCTTTTGAGAGCCATTCACTTTTTTAGAGGCTTTAAGCTATGCTATTTTGCTTCCATTTGTTCCAGGAGAATTCTTAAGCTAATGGCAGTGAATAAATTTACGAGACTATTTTTGCAAAGACCATATATTTTTGTTTTAAAATCAGAATTGACGTATAGAAAATCACGTTCCAGCAGGGCAAGAAGGTAGTCTGTTTACCACTGAACACTTAGCAATTAGCATAAAGCATAGACTCTAAATAATTCTTTAATGAATCATGAATTTTTAAAAAGAAAGCATTTTTAAGTAGGAAAAATTGGATTTATTAAAAAATTTCTCTTGAAAGAGTTTTAAGGGGTCTATCTCATCTGTTATAAATATCTTTACTTGAGATTTTTCTCAAACAGCGATGTACCTAAGTATCATCTAAGTTTCTGCCCCCAAGCCCCAAAGTCAGATCCATTTTATTAAGTCTGGAACGAGAGCAGAAATCTTTAAGAGCAGTTGCCATCTGGGATCTTCTCCAATTTTGAGACCTCAGTCTTTGCTTTTCTTTGTTTTCCAGAGGTCTGTTACTGATATCTGCTGGAATGTCTGTCCTTCTATATAATCTCTCATGAGATGGTCAGTGTGGAAAGTGCACGAGACTAACAGATGAGGCAATTGGCATGGGATTCACACTACATGGGGTGTGTGATGCTTCCTAGACTGTAGATTCCTCATCTCAAATTCACTTTTTAGCTCTGTTTACAGTTAATTTTATATTTCCATTTTATTGAAGGATAACATTCATAAAATGTATTGATCTGAAATATACAGCTAGAATATTTTTATGTATCTATACGCACGTGTAACCACCACCCTGATCAAGATACAGAAAATTTCCAGTACCTCCTAAGATTCCCTCACGCCCCTTTCCTGTCAGCTCCTCCACCCCACTCAGGGGTAAACAATGCCCTCTATCATCATCTGATTACTTTTGTTCATTCTTGAACTTCATATAATAGCATCATACGCACGTCTGATTTCTTTCACTAGACTGAGCAAGTGAACGTGCACCATGTTGTATCTAATAATAGCTGATTTAAAAATTTATGTATGTGTGTACGTGTTGGACATAATGTTGTGTGGAATTCCATTGTGAGTATGCCATAGTTTATTCAGTGTGGGCATTCGGATCATTTCCAGCTCATGGCTATTATGAATAAAAGTATGCGAATATTCTTCTACATGCCTTTTTTGGCCATATGCACTCAGGATCTTGGGGATCTATCTGGAAGTGGAACTGCTAAGTCATAGGGTGGGCATATATCACGTTAGCAGAAACTGCAGTTTTCCAAAGTCGTAGTATCATTTTCCACTCCCACCAGTAATGTGTGAGAGTTCCAGTTGGTCCACATCTTACCAACACTTGGTAATACCAATTTTAACGTCTTGGTAATGCCTTTTAATTTTAGGCTATCAGTGGGTGATTTTGATCTGACAAATTCGATGGATGTTTAAACAATGAGGGTTAATGAAACAGGCATTTTCCCAAAAGAAGAAAACTATTTTACCCTGATCGCTTTGTTTTCAAGGGGTTATTTTTGATTACTTTAGGCCTTCAGATAAATTTATTTGAAAACTTTATATTATTCTAAGATAGTTCTCACCAAAAAACTTTTTGTGATCATTTTAAAGATTTCTTTGGGCATATGTGTTTGATTCTGTTGGGTTGTGTATCAGTTCAGTAGCTAACTTATTTCTTAACTCCTAAAATATGTTGGTAATAAAGACATTTCTACAAAGAAGAAAAGGGAAGTTTCTCTCTGAAGTAAAGTGGAAGGACTGGAAAGGAATGCTTACTGATATACCCCTTAACTATAATTTTTAAGGTGCCAAAAGTGTGCCAAAAGTCTAAAAAATTAGGTTCATGTAGTACTCTGCAAGAGAAAAGGAACTTGGCAAATGCATTAGTAGTAACTGATTTATTAGATCATGATGTTCTCATTTTGGGAAACACAGGGTTGGAACCTAAGCAAGTGTGACACAGAGAATTTCATTCTGTCAAATGCTGGGTCACAGCACTGAGAAGTTCAAAGCACTAGGGCAGCTTGAGAAGGTCAAAGCTGATGAGCGGGAGGCACGAATGCCTTAAAGGTGGTATCAACATAGGGAGAGAGCGTAGTCATTCTAGGTTTGAAAAGAAGCAACTGGAAACTTCATTGACTTCAGAATTCTATCATAGATTAGCCTTGAACTCTGGAGGAAAGGTGTGTGAGGTATGCTGATAACTGGGGAGAAGAGGAAGCATGGTGTAATATTATCATAGTTTGCTTCTGCTGGACCAGCTGCAGAGAGAAAAGCAACAATACCTCCTAGAGGTGCGATTGGTTTTCTTGTTTCACATTGTTATTAGTATTTTACTTCAAGGACTCTTAGTCCTCTGTTAGGGATGATATTTAATATTTATTTTATTCAACACTTGCACAGATGCATCACAATTTGTCCTCAGTCAACTAAAATATTACTCAAGGTTGCAGACGTAAATGGCAGTGGTCAAAAGGAGAAATAGTCCTGGGTTTAAACCTGTGATATGGGCAGCTCCAGAATGGAGAGGAAGTGTGGAAAATGCATACTAACCATGAAACCCTTTAGAAACCAGCCTGTGAGTATTGGTTGTTTCATTTGATGTCTCATCTATATGAATTTTATTTCTGGTCTAAATAGAAAACCCTAATGCTTTTCCTATGATATCACAGAAACAATGCTTATGTATTCTTTACCAAAATAACCCCAACAAACAATTATAATTGGTAAGGGAAGGGCAATTTATTGGCTTTCAACCAATATCTATAAATCAGAAATCTTGTATTTTTTGTGCTACATGTAAACATAGTTTATAATTTTATTTTATGTATTATTAATCTAAAATATTAGTATTTTCCTGGAGCTATAATTAAAATAATAATATGCAGTTATAACCATGTATAATGTGGCTTCAGCATTTTTTAAAGTATTTTTTAAGTCCGATATTTAGATTTTGGTCATAATTAGTAGATTTTTGAGGCTAATTCTAAAAATCTATAACTCAAATAATTCTAATACTTGAAAATCAGAAATTAATTTAAATACACTCTAAAAGTCCAATAAAGAAACCAAGAAACCTTGGTTCATATAGACATCATTTTGGCAGTTATGTTTTTCATACCCAAGAGTTAACCATTGTTTAGTTTTTACATTTGGTTTGATAATAGGAACAAATACGGAAATGTAGTTTGAAATAGACAGTTTAAGAATAATTTATAAGTGTGTGGAGAAATATTTTTAACCACCCATGAGATAGACTGAGGAAATCCTATTGTTCAATAAATATTTGTTGAATGATTAAACATCAAGGAAGAGACTTCTGTGTCAAAAACAAGAGATTTTTAAAAAATCTTTTGATTCTAGTTCACGTGACCTCCAAGAAAGGTCTTCAGGTGTATCTGAATCCTCAGAACTGGATCTTCATTATGCTGAAATACTCAGATTAAAACAAAAAGTAATTGCCTTTAGTGAGGCATTAGTGCATCACATGTTGATGGTTTTTCTAGATAGTAACAAAGTTCAGATAATAGCAGTTAGAAATGTTTCAAGTGTGTGCAGGATATATACATATTGTTCTCTGATTAGAAATTTTACTTTTATGTGGATATTTTGACATGGTGGTGGAGAAACCTAGCCCATCTGAGGACAGTTTCAACCAATGCAATAAAATAGCACTTGAAAGTTACATTTGAAAGGCAATCTAGGTCCCCCCCCCCGGGAAAATATTACACCTTAAATTATAACACCATAACTTTCCAATAAATATAACAAATACATTTAGTTGCAGTGAATAACAGTGACTAATTTTGAATAGCTGATTAAGCATTATTTTCAGCTCTCCATCTATTCAAAATTTAAAATTTAGTGTCAAACCAGAGCCAGAACAAAAACAATGATAGGAATTAATATCTGGATTCAGCAATTGTGATAAAACCCAAAACTCTCCATTCATGTGGTGTAGCATAGTGGACCCAGGATTGTTGGTTTTTCACCCCTGATAAAGATACTACCTGTCAGTCTTCTTTTTTAGGTACGGCTGGGTTTCGAACAGGAGAATGAGATTCAGGAAGCTGACCTGATGAGTGAGGTTTGATTTGATTACAGAGTATGTTAAATGTTTAAGTTCATCAACCTCAGGCAAATTGAGAAATGACTGAATACTAAAGTATCCTATCAACACATGTTTAAAAAAGCACAGCTATTTATAGAGCTGAATCCAAATTTCCTCAGTGCTCCTGAGTGATTAGCAGAATGTTGCTGAAATTTACTTATTCCGTTGCAATTGTTAACTTTGAAAGTGCACCTCCAATACTTTACCTCAAATGTATGCTTGTCCATATTTAATCACAATAATAGTTTTATTTTAGTGGTTGAGTTACAATGGACCAGTGTCCTATCCACATAATGATTGACCCATTTAACGTTGCTGGTCAGCAAATTTAATAACCATGTAGGAATTACAAGATTTAGAGAGAGAGCATGTAAATACCACATTTTCTATCCTGTTATGAAAAAAGTCTTAGATTATTCTATGGTGTTTTTAGAGGTAACAACATGTCCCCCCAGATTCTGATATAAATAAGTCTACTTCTCTTTAAAATAATATATTAGATATTCCTTTCTAAGCCTACTTCAAAAAAACACTTTACAAATCAAATAGAAAATATTTCAGCTATTCAAAAGATTTAAAGAGGAATTCAGCACCCTGTATCGACCACTCAGCTAAGAAATGAAACATTAAAAGATTCTTTAAAAATCAGTCAAGATTGGGGTGTGCTTGATAGGTGTCTTGAACCAGACTTCCTAGAAGGGGCACTCAGGCACCCAGGAGATTCCCCAAATCCCCCCAAGAGCAGGCTTCTTCTGGGAAGAGCAGGCAGGGCTGCAGCACCACTGACCTGATTCTGTTTTCCTGAGCCTCATGATGCTCAGTGCATCCCAGTCCTTCCTCACGCTGCCCCTCTATCAGGACCTGCTCATATATCCACACACATCTCAGAGCCATATAGGGCACCTGACAGGCTCCACCTACATCCCGTTTACCTTCCTGGGAAGTTTTACTGTGCACCTACTCAGACCAGGCCCCTCAGGTGTCCCCCATGATATTCAGAAGAGAACATTTCCTGACAGATGGGTTTGGGTGAATAGGCCAGAAACACAAAAACAAGCAGATTAAAAAAAAAAGAAAAAAAACCCAACAAAACAAAACAAAACAAAACACAGGTGGGGACAATGGCCTAACAGACTTTGAAGATGAATGGGATTTATTTTATGATGAGCTGGAAGATTTTTATGACTTGGATGTATAGCAGCTTTGCGTAGTGTGTGAACTAGTCTGCTGAGCCTCGCCCAGTCGATGCCCCATACTTAACTGCATGCAGTACAGTATAGTTCTCTCAACTGCATTTACTGCTATTAATTTGGTTGATACCAAACCTTTTCTACTCCTTAATTGGTCCTTATTGTTAAGTATTTTAGTACTATTGTATTCTAAATATGATATATATTTCTGACTCTAGTTACTTTGAAAGAAAAGACTCATTGACTTTTGTTCTTACAGAGGAGTTGTTTCAATAATGATCTTCCACTTATGCCATGATACTGAAATTTTTAAGACTTTTGTTTTTCCATCAAAAGCTATTTGGATCAGTGGAATGAAATATAACTTACATGAATAAAGAGATTATATTAGTTGGGATCGTTTTTGTAACAAAGTTCAACTCAATGGATTTCCTGTTTTCCAAATGCTTAGTTCCGGTGGCCATTCTCAAGTCCAAATGACCAGAAACATACAGTTCAGTATGTCAGTTTCCACTATCAATTGATGTCACTGATGATGCTGGCATGCCTGTCTCCAACACCTGGGGACTCCTGGATGCTCATGAAGTGCAAAGAGAGACTTCTATCATGGACAGGTAATGCTTTGGTTATACATAGCCACCATTTCTGTGCAAAAATTGAAAAAATCAATTTATTACCAATACAGTGCACAGAAAGGGAAAGCAAGGAAAGATTTGTGAGTGTTTGCCTTCCAAGAGCCAGTGTTCTTCTTTGGGGAAAAAAAAAATGTACACAGGTAGAGAATAGTACAACAATCAAAGATGATAAAGCAAATTTTGGGATGCTTGCTTTATGTGGGTTAAGTAAGTGTGAAAAGGGTCAATATTCTGCAACGAAAGGCCTGTTTTGCAAAAGAAACTCAGGTGGAAAACAGTGCGTTGTGTTTAATGCCCCAGGGCTGCTCTGTGGGTGGTCTGCCTCACTGTCCTTCCCTCCTGCCTCTAAGACTGACTGTAGCCCTCCTTTCAGCCCTTCTGTCTTCAGTCCTCCCACACCATGCTTTGTCTTCTCTCCTTGGTGACTGGGTTCAGATCTGTGTTCCTGACTGCAGATTCACCTGATCTTGTGGCCATGTCTCCGTGTCTTACCTCCAGGGAGATATCTGATCTTGACTGATTATTGATGGTGTTCAGCTGTTTAGTTGGGTGTTCTGGGCTCCAGCATTCACCCCACCTGGTACCAACACTCTGCCTAGAGGCTCATTAAGAAAGGTCTCAGTTTAGCTCTTTTTAAAAAAAATTTAATTTTAAAAATTTTAATTCCAGTGTAGTTAACATACGGTGCTATATTAATTTCAAGTATACAATATAGTGATTCAAGAGTTCTATACATCACCCAGTGCTCACCACAACAAGTACACTCCTTAATCGCCATCACTTATTTCACCCATTACATGTCCCCCAACCCTCTCCCCAGTAACCATCAGTTTATTCTCTAGAGTTAAGGAACTGTTTCTTGGTTTGTCTCTCTCTGGGCTTAACTCTTGACACAAAATAAGAGACCTTTTAGGTCTGAGAACAAAGGGAGAATGAATGACCTTGATCTGGTGGAGTTACTTAAAATGACTTCTTGCTTGCCAATGTATCTATCACTGAACGGGAGATGTAGTTACCGTCTGGTCTTTCATTATTTAACAGATGGGGGAAATATTGTTCTGGAAGGGCCACATTTTTGCAAGGGTTCAAGTGTTAAGTTAGTGGTGGACTAGCCTGAGTGTTCAGTTGTGTTGCAAGGTTCCAGTCTGCCTGCTCCTGGTTTGATTCAGACCCCAGCACAAATAATGCCTATTTTGAGTGGTGAGGGCAGTCCTTGAATTTCTCCTTTTTCAAGCTTCCTTTTGCCAACGCCTCGACCCTGTGGGACAAGGTGACATTTGGTGACTGTTGGTGCTCCTTGCTCCCTGGCTTTGTGCTCAGTGTCTGTTCCTGTTGCTTGCCACCCTGGACATCCAACCTGGGGCTTCCTTCCCCAAACTGAAGCCCATGTTTTCTAGCAGTGAGACACATTCCATTCCTTTCCAAGGTGTCAGTCGTGTGCTCCTCTCTCCTATTGCCCTGAGCTCAGTTACAAGAGTGAACGACGATGAGCTAATCACAGATTTTAAAATTGAGCAAGTATCAAGAATTGTACCAAGTATGTCATATACATTATTATCTTCTTTCATCCTTACCATTACCCTTGGATAGAGGTATACCTCTATAGGTATATGTGAAGAAATAGGGGCTTAGGACCTTGAGGAAATTGCCGGGTATTAGCCTGTTTATGAGTCAGATATAAAAGTCAGCCCTGAATCTTTAGAATCCAAAACTCTGAATCACTATACTACACTGCTTCTGATAAATATAAAATAATTAAAAAAATAAAATTGCAACCTTTTTTTAATTCTTTCCCTGAAGACTGCTGGGGTAAATGTTATTCACCACCTTAGAAATAAACAAGCAAACAACCAAACCTCAAGACTCAGAGGAGTGAAGAAACTTGCTTTTGATCTCAGGGCTTTTGGATTTAAACTCAAATTTTACTCCGGACCTTGCGTTCTTTTTGTTGTTGTTGTGCTGCGTATCCAGGAACACTAATAAGCAATATTTGCTGCTCTGTAGTCTTCATTATCATCATCTCACAGATCCTTCTGTAGTGTTGACTACATGACCAGCTGTGTTCTTACCACGTGGTGCATATTACCTACTTCTGGCCTGAGAAGAGCCCTGTGACACAAGCCCTGCCAGGCTGATGGCGCAGGCTTAGGGGTTTGAATGGAGTGGCCACACTCACTCAGGAGCCTGGCCCACTATCCACCACCTAACTTGCTTGATGCTTCAGAAGTTACAGGGCTGTTTGATTTGCACTAAGCTCTATGTTCATCCTATAAGTCAGGTGTCTTTATTACCAGCATCCTACAGACAAGAAAATACACACTTAGCTAAGTAATTCTCCAGATGGAAGTGGCCAACAGGAGCTGGACTCCAATGAGTACAGTCCTGGCCAGAATTTCATGCTGCCAGATAGTAAACCGAGTTGAAATGTTAGCCGGAGAATGTGTCGGGATCAATACTGGAAGGCTCCCAGGAATTGATCCTTCAGGTACTATTAGTGGGACCCTTCAGGTACTGTCAGGATTGGAAAGGAGGGGATTTTATTCAGTCTATTAGTAGTCCTCTGATATAAGCTGCCTCCTACATTTGTCCTGATTTCACTTTGGGTAGATGTAAATGTTTAACAAATTTCCATCAACTCCTTTTTAAATTTTTTAACTTGAGAGGTATACATCTGAGAAGTTGGTAGACATTTCTTTTCCTAATGTTAGGCAAAGAATAAGACCAATCCTTCCCTGGAACAGAGGCTTGGAGATTAAGCCCAATATTTATTATTAGAAGACTCTCCAAATAATATTGATGATTATATATTTTTATTTTTTTAAGATTTTATTTATTTATTTGACAGAGAGCGAGCACAAGTATGGGAAGCAGCAGGCAGAGGGAGAGGGAGAAGCAGGCTCCCTACTGAGTAAGGAGCCTGATGCGGGGCTTGATCCCAGGACCCTGGAATCATGACCTGAGCCAAAAGCAGATGCTTAACTGACTGAGCCACCCAGGCGTCCCTGCAGAATGTCTATTGACAACCAATATGAGAACAACTTCCCTAATATTGATTTGCTATATTGGCTTTTAAAAAACTTTTCTTTAGCAGCGACGAGATTCCATATCAAGAAACCTGATAGGACTGTTACACTTTTTGTATATTCACTTTCTGTTTATGTGGCTATGTGTTCAATTGAAGGGGGAGTGATTAATGTTGTGGCAGCAGGTCCCAACAGAGGTAGAGCTGGTAGTGTTAGAGGCTTTTGGCATATTAGGTAAAGGTGAAGTCATTGTCCTGACTTGTGATTATAGATTAAATTATTATGGAACTAGATACAGGTTCAGTTATCATAGTGGTGGCTATTGCAGTCATCGGTTTAGCTGTAGTGGGGAAAGAGGCTGTCGTGGTTGTAGGTTCAGTAGAAATTGTGGAGCCTGCTGGTACAGGTAGAGATGCTAGTTTCTGATGGGGTTGATGAACTTGATGTAGTGCTGGCTATGGTTCTTTGTTCCATGCATGTGATATTGATGGCTGTTGAAATAGTAGGGTTGATTGCAGTGGAGGAGTGCACAGCAGTGCCATTGTTGATGCAGCTGTTGTGGTTGTAGCGAATCTGTAACCACTTCAATTTCTACTGTATGTACAATCATAACAGCTACCACCACTTCAATGGAACCTACAGAACACCATCCACACTTCAACCACACCTATGTGCTAGTCTCCACTAGCACATCAGCAGAAATGACAACCCCAACAGCAATCACCATGTCAGTTGAACCTACAAGTAACACTATGTCAACTGAGGAGACACTTGTATGGAACCCACAACTACTACTGCTTCAGTTGAAACTACAGCTTCCAGAGGAACCACTACTTTCACCTGAAGCAACAACCATTACCAATGGCATCTACAGGCACAACAGGCATCACCACAAATGTATTTCCACTGTTGTATCCACTGAACAAAGTACTGTCATAACCACTACTACCAGGTTAAATGAAATTGAACCTAGCATAGCTCTATTTGAAACTACAACTACCATAATTTGTACTGGACTGAAAACAAGAACATTCACTAAAACTTCAATAAAATGGAGATCTGATAAGTATAGAAAACAAATGAGGTGGATTTGGTGTGCCACTGGTGCCTTGGTAATGGGTCAAGTTGTTATTGTTGGAGTAGTTTAAGTGTTATGACTACAGGGTCCAGTGAAATATTTCTGTTAACCAAACAATCACTTGTGATAGCATTTGTAGATTCAAATTTAAAGTATGAGTGACTGTAGGGATGGTTAGATGTAATATAATCAAGGTAGTAATTAAAGATTGGGTTGCTGGTGGAGAAGGCCATTATAGTGTTGTTGCCATGAGAGTTGTGGCATTAACATTTACAGTAGAAGATTCGTTGGAAGCGAAGACAGTGGCTGTGCTGGTACTTGTTGTGGGTTGTGGGTTGTATATTCAGTTGAAATAGTGGTAGAATTTGTAGGCTTAGCTGAAGGAATAGATGTAGAAATTGTAGAATAGTAGAATAGTAGAAATTGTAGGCTTAGCTGAAGGAATAGATGTAGCTTAATTTGACATGATGATAGTGGTAGATTTAGTAGACATTATGATAGTTGCATTTTAGGTGAAGTAGGTTAAGTTCTATTTTCACTTGAAGTACTATTAGTAGAGGGTTGAATTGGAATGGTGGTAATAATGGTAACCATGTAGTAGTAGGACCCTAGAAGTTAAAGTAGTTGTGCATTTAGCTGAAGTGGTATTTCCTAATGTGATCGTCGGGTCAGTCGAAGTGCTATTAAAATTAAATTGAAATTTAAATTATAATCCCTGGAGTAGAACAACAAACGATGACACCATACAGGCTCCCTATGGTTTCCCTAAGTTGGTATCCTGCTAAGGGTCACAACAATCGGACTTCTGTCACCATAGATTCAACTTGCCTTTTAAACTTCATGTAAATGGAACCACACAGTATATACTATTTTGTGTCTGACTTCTTTAACTCATCAGTAGATCTGTGATTTGTGTAGGATGTCACAATTTTTTCTGGGCCCTGATAGACTAAATGTCTGACCATGGGACACCAAGTAGCTGTATGACCTGAGCTGTCTATTATGAACTGATTCACCAAGTCATGAAGTTGGGCATGTGTGGTGGTACACACCTTCAAGAGGGGGTACTGCAGAGGTCCCAGCCTTCAGTAAAAGTAGACAAGGCATTTGTGCCTGTGACTCAGAAGATGCCATAGAGCTCTGGGCAATTGTGGAAAATTGAGATGTGGAATCTAACCTCTGGAAGGCTCGATTAGAGAATCCAGTATTTTGGGATAAACCATGTCCTATTTTGCAAATAACTATTCTCTCTTTGGGACAGCTGCAGAGCCTTCTCTTGAAAGCATGTACTGCTTCGCTGGCCCAACTTCAATGACTTAGTGGATCAGATAAACCCATTATATCTAACAGCCTAATGCATTCTAATGGGTTGATAAAGTGAGTTAGGAAACACATTAAGAAGTCATATATGTTGCCTCCAAAATAAAACAGGCCCACCAAGCAATATGCCATTAAGTTAGTGGACACGAAAGATAAAGCAACTTGCCTTTCACTTCGGAATGTTATCTTATGTGCATTTCCCCAGCTTGCAGAAGGCTTTGCCCTCAGAGCTTTCGAGGGAGGGCAGTAGTACTGCCCTTCCTAATTGGATCTTTTAACTACATGATGGAGGGCTTTTTGTCTGGGTCCTCCTGAGGGAAGCAATCACAGGATGGGTCAGAAACTCACATGACAAATTCAATGCAACATATCTAGTTCCAAGCCTTTGTGTTTTTAATTTATTTTTTTATATTCTATCAAAGAAATTGTGTCATTGCAGCTCCATTGAACATAACACACCACTGGCTTGGTTTTAGGCAACCAAATGAGCAACCATCGGTGCTACTCCAGGCTCCTCAAGCTAGGACATTAAATCTAGAACCTTGAGTAGGTATACCTGTGTCATTATGTTTGGCTCAATCTCATGTTAAGATCCTTTCTTTCTGGACCAGCACCCTCAGAATACACTCCCACACATGTTTCCTGTCCTTCTGTCAATGTTGTCTAGCTGTGTAATCCCATTTTCTGGGAATTGGTCTCTGAAATAGCTTGAAATATGATTATAATACCTTTTCGTATTACTCATAATTGAGGACATAAGACAACCTAATAGGTTAGCTCAACTAATTCACACATGACATCACACTAGACATTAAATGTGTTGTTTTTTAAAATACTTTAAGTTACTGGGGCAATGCATATGCTAAAATGTTAAATGTGAAAGAAGATACTGTGTGTGTGTGTGTGTGTGTGTGTGTGTGTAGTGTCATCACAATTCAAAAAATGTGTGGCTAAAAAACAGAGGCTTTCTAATTCCTGTAGCATGAGAACGGCCACCTAGTTCTGAATCTCCCTACATTTATTTCTGATGTCCATACAAAGTGGAAAAAAAAGAGTAAACAAAACAAAAATTCCCATAATAAACATCTATTGTGTAACTCGAAAACAAAGGAGACCTATAAACTCCAACATACATGTAAGCAGGGTGAAAAAAGAAGTTATATCAGCAGAATATTTGTTGTAGTACACATGCTAGCAAAATCAGAAGTTTGACAACACGAAGCGTTAGCACTTGTGAAAAAATGAGAATGCTATTATGGTAGTGGGTATTGATACAGCCTTGGAAACAATTTTGAGAAAATGTGATGAAGTTGAAAACACACACACCTGATGATCCAGGAATTTCATTCTATATTATACATCTAGAAAAAAAATTTTTTAGAAAAATTTTTATAAATGTTTCTAAGAAGACATATACTAGAATATTTATAACATCATTGTTTATAATAATGGAACCAAACTCAATTTCTATCTACAGGAGAATAGATTAATAATCGTGTTATCTTCAATCAATGAAATACTATAAAACAGTGAAAATGAATGGGATAGAGTATCAGTGTTGTTGCATTTTATAAATGTACTCTGGGCCAAAAAAACCCCCCAAATTGTGGAAAAACACAGTGTGATAGGTTTTATAGACATTTTAAAACATGCGAAAAATATTACATATTTCGTGGAATATGTTGAAACATAAAAAATATATATGGGAAATATAAATATCAAATTGAGAAGAGTGGTTACCTCCGGTAGGTAGAGAGGAAACACGGGGATAAAGACAGAGATGGCTCTAATGAAATATAAAACATTTTTATTTCTGTGATATCATGGAAAGATATTTGTTCTATGAGCTGCCTCAGTCCCTAGAGTCCCATCTTTACCACCCACTCTGCACCATGTGAGGTTGATGACATGAGCAAAGCCCCACCTTGGAACACTGGGCCTGCTGGTTCGGCCCTGTCCACGGTACCCTGAGTAGAACTAGGATGTCCCACCACTCAGCTCTTGGATCTTATTCTAATCCCAGGTTTAGGGTTGACCCCAAAGCTCCATAGGCCCCGTTTCTGATAACCGAGTTATGATTCTGGACCTTACAAGTCCCAGTTTCTCTCTTTGCCTTACCATGTAGACCTGAGATTTTCTTAAATTATGATTCTGAGTTCCCACTCTAATAACTGGTCTATTTGCTGCATTTGCTTAATGAGGCCTGGGGCCCTAGTCTGTTCTTTCATGTCCATGCCTGTAGACTGCAGACCTTTTGGCAAACCTCAACTCCTAGATCCAGGGCCCTGCTGGAAATATGTCTGCACAGCTGATAGCGGCCCCCACTTTGAATCTCCTGGGTGCCCGAGTCCTGCCATTTGTCTGGTGTTTGGCTAGAACATGCAGGGTCATGGACAATGAGCTGTGTCTCCACCCTGGGAATTACCAAGTGTTACTTGGAACCTGATTTCCAGCACTCTCTATCCTTGTGAGCAGGTCTAATTCCAGATGGTAGCACCACCCTGGCCTTGCTTACAGTAAACATCCATACTTCTCTAATTATCTTGACATATGTCACCAGAGCCTCTAAAGGTTCAACAGTTATATGATCTTTCCAATAAATTTAGCCTCGAATTTTCTTTCACCTTTTCTCCACAACCTTCTTTTGGCACAGCATGGTATACATTAGGCAATCGACAAATGGCTATAGATAATAAAAGGATGGGAAGTCTGAAAGTCTGAGGTTCACACACTCTAATCTTTTTTTTAGAGAGAGAATGCTTGTGGGGGGGGAGGGGCAAAAGGAGAGGGAGAGAGAATCTTAAGTAGGCTCCACACTCAGCATGAAGCCCCGTGTAGGTGCTTGATCTCACAACCCTGAGATCATGACCTGAGCCGAAATCAAGAGTCTGACACTTAACCAACTGAGCCAACTAAGCTCCCCTATACGCTCTAATCTTAACTTGGGTTTATAAATGTTCTCTTAAAGCATATATGTTTCATCAGGAAAATGAGAATAATAATACTTAATTCTTGTAGGTGTTACAAGAGTTGGCTATGAGTGGTGTGGTATACCACTGGAATAGGCATTAATATCCCTATAATGTTAATAATAATATGTTAATAAAATCTTATGTCAGAGGCTGTCCAAGGTACCATTGTTTGCTGCAGTCCAGCAAAAGTTGAAACTTTTTATTCTTTTATTCATTATTTTATTCTTTTATTCTTCTTACCTCTTAAAAAAAGCCAGTTATAAAAGTCAGTTTACCAACTGAAGAGTTTATAAATTAGTATTTCAGAGCAATAAGAATAAGGAAGGATATATTAGTTATCTTTAAAAAATTATAAAATTTCTACAAACCACATACATAGTCCCTCATAAGAAGTGCTTGGGTGAGATGTGTTTTATAATTCAGATTTTTAAAAATCTTACAAAGGCAATATGAAACATTATACAATACCCCCATCAGGACTGTGGTAGAAAACCTGCAATAGATATCAATATTTTTGTAATTGAACGTGTGACTAATCATGCCAAATTTATTAAAGGCTAAAAGTAGACTTGTTAGTTTTGATTAACTTTTGCTGCCAAACAAATTTGTGCCAAATAAACAAAATAATTTGTTTTCAAAGGCTTTTGAATTTTGGAATTGTGAATCAAGGATTGCAGACCCATATTTTGAAGAAAAAATGGTTTAACTTTGGGTGTCCCCAGATATAGCAGGACCAGAGTTTAAGTCCATTGAAGGAATAAGGAAAATTTTGGCTTGGTAAAAAAAGAGAACTTCTGAACCACGAAGGTCACCATAAAATGGAACACCAGACCCTGAAAAAGCCATAAATTCCCAGTCCCTGTGGTCAAACAGAGATGCGTTATGCAGTTTCTGTTTATTCTGTAGAAGCCGATATCTTTACCATTATGGAACCAACTTCCCATTATACCAAACATACATATCTTGAAATATATAAAAAAGGACATTCTTTGTTTAAACAAAACTATTACAATTTAAACAAAATTGAAAGTTATAATCAAAAGTCAAACATTCAATAAACAAAGGGTAGGGGGTAAATAAGGGTCTTCTCTGTCTGAATCAATGCCGTCTGGATCCCCAGGTTTGAGACATGTGTTAGGTGCTCAATAAACAGTTGGGAATAAGTTAATGAAAGACTATGTTTGTCAGTATAAACATATTAAAATTTGTAAGTACACTTCAAATCTATAATTAAGAAATTCAGTGACATGCATCAAAACATGGTTTTCTCCTGAAGTTTCTATTTTAAGTAAGGCTAATTATTCTAATTCCATTAGTATTCAGTATTAGTATCCATACTGAAATACTTTTTAACTACTTTTGATTCAGGGAAGGAACACCTGCTATGGAGATTGAGTCAGCTTTGATAAACACAATAAAGAACACCCTGATAGTGTTATGATCACCATATATAAAACACATTTGCTGGAAGTTTCAGTGTTCATTTTTAACTTTACTTTAAATGATTGCTTCTAATTGCTTTGATAATAAATGTGATAGGGCACTTTGGAAATATATTTTTGTTCCTTTTTTTCACAATGATCTTTCATACTTCTGAATTAATTGGGTTATATTACCTATTGGGTAATTTACCTAGGTAAAATTGGGTATTTTACCTAGGCTTGAAATTCTGCCTGATTGCTTGGTTTTAATGCCAATAACAGAATGAAAAACAAAATGTAATAATCCCTTTCCCTAAAATATCCAAGATCAGAGGGATGCAGCTGTCATATTGGCTCTTGCATTATCAATTGGCCAAAGAAGTAATAATCAAAGCATAGTGAAATTTCAGGCAAGAAAGATTTGTTTGAGTAACATGATTTAAAAAAAAAATAGTTTTCTTTTAGACTCTCAGATAGCAATGCAATTCACCTCTCTAGTAGATGAATGAGAAATAGAACTTTCCCCCTAAAGATTGGTCAGCTATCAAACAATTCCCTCAACTACTGTCAGCTAGTGAGAATTTCAGGTTTCTTTTTGGCTATAAATCCTGTGAATTAAGACTTTTTATAGGAGATTTTGACAGAATGAGAGATACCCATTGCTTTCTGTCCTTTATAACAATCTAGATGTGTTCTGTTTTTTTCTGTTGACCTTTGGATGGAGGCATTCATGAGAATTGTTAATAATCCACGCTGAAGAATTGTTCTTCACAAAATAAATAAAACTCTAATTTTTACATGGTAAATTTAGCCTTGGGACAATGTGTTGTTTAATTTTGTTGCTAATTTTAATACATTTAATATTTTCTATGTTTTTCTTCCAAACTTTGGAACTGAGCCTTGCTGCAACTAGTAGGTGGATTAAAGATTGTGAGCATGAGATCAAGTGATAGAGTAAACTTTCACTCTCTAGGCCATTGCTATAATATGTGGATGCTTTCCAAAATAATGGAGTTCTACCTACACCCCGGCTATGTTGCACTAGTACCAAATTAAGGTAAGTGTCTCCTAAGAATATAAGTATAGTGCTATTTTGAAGCAAATACAGTTAAATTTATACCCCTTGTTTGGTAATTTTATCATTCTGATTTTCAAATAAGTCAGTTCATTAGAAGGTCATGTTTAGTATTATTAACATCTTTGACCCACGTATGTCCTTGGTAGTCCATGGCCATACATAGGCATCCTTGGTTTTGTTTCAATAGGAGTAAGAGTAGTCATTCTGTTTTTACTGCTCTTTAGAACAACTCCCTTCCCAGCTTTTCAATTCTTTGGCTGTTTTTCTATGATCTTTATGTCCTAAGGTTTGAGGCTATGTCATTTCAGATCCTGTAAAGCTACTTACGCTGAAGGTGTTGAACACAATTATAAGAGAAATTTCAAAGGATCAAAGAATCCAGAATCTAAAAGTGTCAGATACAAAGAACACAGTGGCATGGTCTGTTTTGTTTGCTACTCAACTTTTTGTACTAGGAAAAGTGCCTGGCACACTTTAGAAACTCAGTATCCTCAACTGTTGAGTGAATAAATCAGTAAAAGTTCATCCTTTTTCAGTTTGAGACAAACTAGATTTCTTGACAAAATAACAACAAAACTCTTCCTCAGAATTTTCAACACTCTGTCATTCCTTTGGCATCAATGCCTAGGAAGCAGATTCTAATCATTTTTATTTTAATTAATTAATTAATTTATTTATTTATTTTTAAAGATTTTTTTAATTTGTCAGAGAGA
This sequence comes from Potos flavus, assembly GCA_028534135.1. Lineage (NCBI taxonomy): Eukaryota > Metazoa > Chordata > Mammalia > Carnivora > Procyonidae > Potos > Potos flavus. The sequence goes on along the minus strand of CM052889.1, from coordinate 17,968,891 downwards.
GAACAGAAGCAGGCAGAGAGGCAGGCAGAGGCAGAGGGAGAAGCAGGCTTCCTGCCGAGCAAGAAGCCGGATGCGGGACTCAATTCCAGGGCTCTGGGATCATGACCTGAGCCGAAGGCAGTTGCTTAATCAACTGAGCCACCCAGGTGTCCTCTAATCATTTTAAATGCATGTTAATTCCTGAGTAACTGACCAAGTAGACTTCCAGACACCAGCCTTGAGACTGAAATGGTGAAGCCATCCTAAGGTCATGGGTGACTAAATGATGGTGCTCAAAAAGGGCAAGAAAGCATTCATGCTTGGGTAAACAGAAAGCAATGGCAAACTTCTTATTCACAATTTTTTTCTTTGGTTGGTCCTAAAATAGGAGACAGGTGTCTGAAAGATGGGGCCAAAGGGGGAAAAAAAATTTGATTATGTAAGATTTTCAAAGTTCCTTTCTGTCAGGAGGGTCGTTGAGGGAGTGATCACGGTAGCGCTCAGAGGGTGGATTGGTTTTCTATGATTAACACTTCACTTCCTTCTCTAAAGTGGATTCCATTTTAGTGAATAACTACTTATTAGTTAGTTTAATCCTCACCTGCACTGATGCATCAGAGCTGGTTTTTCACTAGTCATTTAAATTATTTCTCAGGGTTGCAGATATAAAAGGCCACGTAGGAATTGAGAAATGCCTTGGAGTTAAGCCTGTGGTAGAAGTGCAAGAATGGACAGGAAGCATGGAAAATATGTAGTAAATGTTGAACACTCTGAAAACCAGTCTGTGAGTATTGTTTCCCTATTTTAATATTTTGCCTATATTGCCATCTGATTTTCAGCTTTTAAAATCAACGAATCTCTTTACTGTTATGCGGTCAATGTCATAATTTTGCATTATTCTCCAAAAGGAAGAGTAGCCATGTATGAAATTCTTCTGCTTCAACTTTTCATGTTATAGTCTTCTGTATTATACTTTAGAAATTGTTTTGTATATTTGCTAATTTAAAACATTAGCAATGTTTCCATTACCGCGTGACATACAAATAAATCCATCTAACTTTCTGTATTCACCATCATGGAAACATACAGCTCCAGTGATATCTTTGGTTTGGTTTTGAAATAATATTTTTACAATTTGATTCTTCACTTTTATATACCAAACCTATTAGAACTTAGATTTCTAAATATGCTGAAAATCCAGCTATTAATCTTGGATATTGTTATTAGGCCTAAGAAAGAAATCCTCTAAAAATCCCTACTTTGTATAAAAATATGGTCATTTTATCTGTTTTTCAATGTTTCACACCAAGAATCAAGCCTTCACTGTATAGTTGTAAGTGCTTTTTCTATCTGAACAAGTAACCTTTGATATGAGAACAAAGGATGGGAATGTGCTAAAAATTAAAAGAGTAAGTTAAAATTCACTGCCTGAAGAATTAGTGAAATATTTTCACTTTGCAATTTGGAGCTGTGGCAATTAGCCTGTATTAATTTTGTCTACAAGATAAGCCAAAGAAGAAAGTCTTGGCTCTGTAAGTGTTGGGTGAACAAAAGACTCCCCTAGAGAATTTCTGGTGTAGGAACTTGTCCCTTGAGTCATCATACAGAGGACTCTCCTGAAGCTGCTCTCCTTTTCACTCTGAGCACTCAAATGGGAAAAAAAGAATCCCTTTCACCAGGTATTCATCATCTGCATAGCTTCTCTAGATAAAAACAAACTTGAAGATGTTTACAAATACTATTTTGAGTTGTTTTTATAGCGTATATCTAGATAGGTGGCTGAATATTCACTTTATTATGGATATTTAAAGCACAGTTATAAAAGTATTTTTCTCTTAAGACCAAATTCAATAATGAAGTTTAAGAATTATTTGAAGACCCTGGGGCAAATAATACATTAAGCTTTAATTAAAAAATAAAAAAATTTAAAAAAAAAGAATTATTTGAAGATTATAAGCAAAAACAAAATAAATTTTGGTGTTTGGTTTTTCTGTTGGGATATATGAGATCTGAAGTTAATCCTTATAAAGTCAGGAGGAAAACCCAAAGAACTCTTTTTGGTAACTATAGCTAATTCACTTCAGTTGCCTATGGCCATTAAGGCTGATTATCTGATTAAACATTTGCAGCTCTTTAACTGTTCCAATTTTGTGTCGAAACTCCACCTCTACTAAGAGCCAGAGCAACATAACACAGTAAATATTATTACTTGGGTTGCAATATTACTCCAAAGCTGAGCCTAGATCATAGGTTCTCCACCCCAAGGATAAACGCCACCGATCATTTTTCTTCTTTGAAAGGACCGATTCCATCAGGGCCAGAAAACTCTGGAAAACTGGCCTGGTGAGTGAATTTTACTTTGTTTACAAAGGTCATTAAAATATTTAAGTTCATCAGCCACAGGAAAACTGGATAATAGCTAAGGCATCAGTACTTAGCAAAATAAGCAAGGTTGTTATTAAAGGTAAGTCCAACATTGCTCAGATTTATCTAGTGAATAACATGGAGTTTGTTTAGTTTTATTCAATAAAACATATGGCTGTTTTCTTTATTTCTTTGATATAACAGAAAAATATAACTTTGCAAACTCTTTACCCGATGCGAGGCTCGATCCCAGGATCCTGGGATCATGACCTGAGCTGAAGGCAGATGCTTAACGACTGAGCCACCCAGGTGCCCAATATTTTGCAATTGTTATGCCTCCCTGTTATATTAGCATATAAGCTTCCTAAAAGGAGAGACATTTTTGTTGTTGAGAACGGCTTTTACACAACTATATGTTCAAGAGGAAGCCACACAGTACTTACCATAGCACATACCCTCCCCAATGTCCATAAAACATTCCCTTTTAAAAGTTTTGTTATGCTTTATCCCTTTTAAAAGTGATACTCTTGATTATGTTTGATAGAAGGATTTAATTTTAGAAATTCAACACCATGGCTTCCTATTCACTTATGCTTTATTTCTATAGCCAATCACATGTTCAGATGACCAACAGGCTCACAGCTCTGCATGCTGGCATCGACCTTCAAGTGACACAACCGGTCATGTCTCTTCCAACTTAACTGGGGTGTATGTGAGCCCAGGAGTCCTTGTACACTCACGATACCCACATGTAGAATTATCCAATACACAGGTAATGTTTGATATAGCAGCTTTTACCCGGGTTGGAATGTGTTCTATACAGGGGCGTATTTGTTCTATTCTTTCTCAGGAAATATATTTAATCATTTAATTCACCTATATTCATGTTAAGCATCTGCTGTATTCTCAGTATCATTTTAAGTCACTGTGAGGCAATTCATAAGGAGAATATTTGATAATTCCTGTTTTCTAAGAGCTAATGTTCTAGTTGGGGACTCAAATATTTGCACAGATAGAAAATATATATGACAAAAGGGAATAAATGTAAACTATAAACGTAGGTGGGGAGAGGCAGAGGAGCAAATACGCTGGCAATGTAGGGTTTAATATACAAACTAGAGTGTGATGGGAGACTGTGTAATATTCAGAGTTTCAAGGGTCTTATTCAATTGGTGATCTCTTTATTTTCTTCTACTGTTCTAGCCTCTGAACCTGTATGTTGCACATTCTATAAGTTTCTTCGATCTGACCTCTGACACACATCAGCTTGACATAGAAACCTGACTCTGTTCTCCAGATATCTTCCGCTAGCTTTGGAGACTAGATCCAGCTCTCTTTGGTTCCTGACCTTATCCATTGGCTGAATTAACTTTACGTCAGGACTGTATCTCTCCATCTTCAGCCCTATTATAGAAATTTGACCTTGACTGTGAATTACTTATTCTACTTGGAAGTTTGGTTGGGTTTCCCTGACTCTGGAATTCCTACCCTCTGTTGCTTAATCTTGCCGTGGAGAGTCTGAACCTTGTTTCTTGGCTCTGGATAAAAATATAAACTGTTTATACTGTTGCTGAGACAATGTAAAAGAATGGATGAGCTCAATAAGATGGAGTTAGAAAATGTTCCTTCGAATTGCAGAGGCAAACTAATTTATGTAATCATAGAATTGAGAAGTCTTAAATAACATCTCATCTGCCAGTTCTTAACCCCAGGTGCATTTTAGAATTTTTTAAGAACTACCAATGGCTGAGCTCCACTCACTTGGTTACTTAATGTCTATGGCTGCTTTAAGACTCCAATGGCAGGTTGGAATAATTGCGACCAAAATTGTATGGCTCACAAAGCTGAAACTATGTACTATCTGGCCCTTTTGAAGACCCTAAACCTAGAGTGAAAGAGACAAGGGCCTGGGAATGTGAACAATAAAGGTTGAGCATGGATATTGAGCCTGCCTATAAAAGAAACTGGGAAGATTCTGGTTGGGGGCGTGGGGGGGAGGTTAGGAGGAAACCAATGAGAATGGAATATCACCGAAGCCAAAGGAGGAGCCTATTCGAAAGAGAGGAGGGATGGTCTTCAGAGGCAAATGTTACTGAGGGTTTATGTATGGTGCAAGCTAAAGTATGTCGGTTAGATTTGAGTGAATGAATGTCATTTCTGACTTTATTAAGAGGTATTTCAGTGGCCTGGCAGAGGCAGAAGCCAGGATTGAAAGGTATGCAATGGAGATGTTGCATTTAGATGAATCTCGAGAAATTTCATTTTCCAGAGAAAGAGAAAGGGAAGTAGCTAGAGAGGAATTTGGAATCAAAGGAAATTTTTTGTTTAAGATGGAAGAGATTTGAGTGTATATAAATGTTAAAAGGAAGAAGCCACTTAATAGGAAAGTGGTGAAGTATTTAGTCCCAGAGGAAGAATGAAAAAAAAAGTTGCTGAGAAGAGTGAGGATGGAGGGCTGGGAGTTGGGGGAGGGTGGGGAGGGGAAGGGGTGGGATCCAAGGACAGATTGGTAGATCTGCTTTAGGCAGGAGGATGGGACAGCTCCTCTGTGTCAATCAGGGAAGGAAGAGAGGTGGGGCCCAGGCATGCTTAGATTTGCAGATCTGGTACCTAGTGGGGCTTTGAGAGACTTTCCATTTGATGGTTTCAGATTTGCCAATGAAGTAGAAAGGAGGTGAAGTCATTTGATGGGAATGAGGTAGGTCAATTTGTGTGCGAGGCTTGGTGGGTGGAGGTTACAGGTTTGAAGAGAGAGAAGATTGAAAAAGATTTACAATATGAGAGAGTATCTTAGATAAATGTAATAGGATGATGGATCAGTACAGAAAATCTATTCAAGAATGGTAATCATACATTTATATTGACTCTGATTTGCCCAGGTACTTGACTTTCCCTGACAGTGTGGCTGCTCAAGGCAAGTCCAGAGAAAACAGTCATTTATTTGCCAGCTGGAGGAATGATGAGGGACGTGCAAGAGATTTTAGGGAATTAGTGTTATTGAAATAATGGACCATGGAACAAAAGTTGGATAAGGAGGTATGTGAGTGAAACAAGATCTGCTGGGCCAATATTTTTAAATTATTATTAAAGATTCTATTTATTTATTTTAGAGAGAGAAAGAGAGACAATGAATGTGAGCAGAGAGAGGGGCAGAGAGAGAAGGAGAGAGAGGAAGAAAATCCTCAAGCAGACTCCTTGGTGAGTGTGCAGCCCAATGTGGGGCTCGATCCCAGGACTTTGAGATCGTGACCTGAGCTAAACCAAGAGTCAGACGTTTAACCAGCTGAGCCACCCAGGTGCCCCTGGGCCAACGATTTTAATAAGAATAAGAAAGGTTGCTATAGGAGTAATTAAGTAAATAAGCTGGGAGGAGAACAGATGGTGGTGAGAGCATAGAATTCTTGAAGGAGTGAGTTTGGAAGTGGAACAGTTTGGGGTAATGACATCCAGTGAAGGATTGGGTGTATGACAGAGAATTCACCCCTGAAGTGCTGCTCTGCTTATGCAAAAAGACAATGCTCTCCCCTCGTGTCACTGGAAACTGGAATAAAAGAAGATGAGATATTGGTAGATTTTGATTTCTTCTAATGTTAGAGAAAGGGTGCAATTACATTCACCTGGATAAAAACTTGGACTTTAAGTTTAAATTTCTTCAGCGATATAGAGGGATTCTAATCATGTTAATGCACTAAGGTATAAATAACGCAAAAGAGATGAAAAATCACAAGCATTTTTGTTTTTCATTACTGATATTGCCATACACTCTTCTTAGGTAAAAGGAAATTGCTGTAATAACTGGTCTCTGTGGAAAGTCTTTTTGGCTTGTCTCTTAGCCTCTGTGATAACAACAGCAATTGGAGTACTCATAATATGCCTGGTGAACAATAGAGGAAATGACAATTCTCCCACTACTAGCCAGCTACCCTCCAGCAGTGACATTACTGGAATGACATCTACTACTTCCAAACCTGCAGTGACCACCACTTCCACAGAATCTACAACCACTGCAATGTCCACTGAACCTACAACCTCAACAACCCCCACTGTCACTACAGCAGGACCTACAACCTCGACAGCCCCCACCATCACTACAGCAGGACCTACAACCTCGACAGCCCCCACCATCACTACAGCAGGACCTACAACCTCAACAGGTGCCACCATCACTACATCAGGACCTACAACCTTGACAGCCCCCACCGTCACTACAGCAGGACCTACAACCTCAACAGGTGCCACCATCACTACATCAGGACCTACAACCTTGACAACCCCCATCACTACAACAGACTGACAGCCACCACTGCCACTACAACCAGACCTACAAACACAGCCTCAGTCACCCCTAAAGGAAACCCACAGATACAACAGCTAACACTATCACTTCCACTGAACATACAATCACAAAAGCTACGACTACCACTTCAAGTGAAGTCACAGCTGATGCCACTTTAACAGAATCTACAACTGTTGCAACTTCAATGACAACAAATGCCGTTGTAACTTAATCTTAGTGGACAACCGGAATAGTTACCACATTTACCATCTCTTGACTGAACCCACAGCTTGATTTACTTCAGCTGAATCTGTAACTACCACCACTTCCACTTCCCCTACAACTACTGTAACTACCGCTTAGTTTAGACTAACAGTGGTCGTTGCTCTCCTTCAACCATCTGTAATCTCTACCTATTCATCTAAACAACAAATGCCACCATTCTCACTTTACTAGAGTTGCCATCAGTTGTCAAAATGTTCTTTTCTGTGGCAAGTTATGCTTTAGTTATGATCACTACAACTTCGCCTACAACCATCCTCCTCACTGGCTCTTCCCCCAAACCCTAGCTGCCTCTTCTCCAGTATCTGCTGAATCTGTATCTACCGCCATCACTACGTTATACTTGCAGCAGCTGCCATGGTGCCCGTTGAGTAATAGTAACTTAGTGTGCAATGGAATAATTATCTGAATTTTTACTAAATCAGTTCCAAAAGTCTTAATACTGATTTTATTTTTAAAGATCTGAACATTTATGCCATACAGATCTGCTTTTGTTTCTATATTTCAAAATAATATAATTTCATATAAACAAGGTAACCCAATTTATTTAGGAAGTCTTTTAAGAAATTTTATATAAAACCTCAGAGTAAAGTTAGTCATTTAGATTTTAATATGTATTGGTTTCTATTCACATCATTGCATTTTTCTGTACACAAATTACATGCATAATAAACAAATTTTATATGTGGAGATTTAAACAAACATGTAGAGAAAATTTTAGAATTTAGAATTTTTTCGTTATGATGTTTATGTTTTTGCAGCTTCTCTTTAGATTATAATTACCCTTTAAGCAACCATATTTAATTTGCACTAATATTAGTGAAAGTGCATTTGAATCTCTATTTTAAAATCAATTATTTTTTTTGCAAAAATCTTGTAAGTCAATCAAATACATGTCTTAACTCCCAACTATGTACTAAAGTATGGAAGATACAGAAGAAAGTAACAATGCACATAAGTAGTAAATTCATTAATTTACACTCTGTTACTATTGAATTCCTAATAATTATAGCAGTTTTAAATTATAATTGCTGATACCCCAATTATAATTGCTGATCTTACTCAGGATGTTTAGATTGCAACTAGTAATCTGTTGCTTAAAAAACTTCACAGGTGTTTGTAATGTTCAGGCAGGTTTGAGAATCACTGGTTCAAAGATCATAGTATAAGAATGACATTAGTTAGTGTGATATATATTTTAATTCAAAATATTAAAAATCAGAATCATGTTCAAGGTATGCAAAAAAAAAAGAATTATAGATCTAGTTATGTGCAAAAAAACCTTAGTCAATTATATATATGATCAAGAGGGGAATGTTTTATTTACTACATTATATAAAAAATATTTTCAAGAAAAGCTTATAGCTTTTGGGCAAACTAAATTATTTAAAATTTATTAAAATTGGACCACAGTGGGGAGACCTGGTGGCTCAGTCAGTTAAGCATCTGCCTTCAGCTCAGCTCATGATCTCAGGGTCCTGGGATTAAGCCCCATGTTAGGCTCCCTGCTCAGGGGGGTCTGCTTCTCCCCCTCCCTCTGCCTCTCCCCCTGCCCCCCATGCTCTCTCTCTTACTCTCTCTCAAATGAATAAATAAAATCTTAAAAAAAAAAAATTAGACCAAAGTGAATACTCACTGTTAATTCTTACTAGCTGTTGTTTTCATTATAGGTGATTAGAAGTAATGCCATTCTAGTAAATACATTAATTTAGATTTTTAATAATGCACATTGGCCTTTCCTCCCCTTCTTGCTGTTTTATGAGATATTTAAATCTTTTACGAGATATTTTAAACATCACTGATTAGATCATTCAGTTTCTGACTTGGAGTTATTATTTTGTGATTCTTTCGCAGCTTTGCTCCTTGTCAGAATGATAAATGATCCAAAGTTTAGCCACAGTTTTAAATAGATACATGTACAGCTTATTTGATAAAGAATGATAACATTGCCTTGGGCTGTAACATAATTGGTCCATAAGAAATACACACTGAATAAAGATATAAATGGTAGCTGGCTTGTGCCGTACAAGAACCATGAAAATAAACCCTCTATATTACTTATTTTTCCATCCCTCTAGCATTTTAGTATACCCCAATAGATTTTTATTTTAAATTTCAAATAATTATATTTGGTTTAGCTCTTAAACATTAGTATTAAAATATTTTAGCCCATTTTTATTTGGGTTGAATCATTCTAATTCTTTTATTCTTTTTTTTTTTTTGCAAGACGTACTTCCTACTTTTTAATACTACACTCAATTATTTTCTGAATGCTCACAGTTTCCATAAATTTGGAGTTCATGCGTTCTTATAGTACCACTGACCTCAGGTCTGTGTTGATCATTTGCTGGTGGTAGAACCGGGGGAAACAATAGTAATTACTAATAAAATACTGTATACCAGGCAAAGATTATAAAGGATTTTATTACATTCAGGTCATATTTATGTTTCCCATAATGTGATTTTTACCATACAGTCCGAGGGTAATCCACCATATGCCCCAGTACCTCTCCTATTCTGAGAAATATCCACAACCAAAGCATATTCTATGTTCAACACCTCTTACTTGTTTTTCTTCCCAGCATTAATATATTTAATGAACATTATTTGGAAGTTTCCTCTTTGTTTAAACTATTTGGAAATGGTCATCTTGGTTTATCATCTTAACATTCCTAAAGCCATCTAAAGGGAAGGGTGCAGTAGGGGACACAGGACAAAGGGCTCTTAGGCAAACAGGAGGAATATCACTTTTATTTAGTTATAAGTCACCGATCACTTACAAGATTGCATCCCACTTACCAGCCTTTATGCAGGTAAATCAATGGTGTAGGTCAAATGACAAATTATTCACTCTCCAAACTGCGTGTCACAACTCTTTGGGAAGAATGAGAAGTGAACTCAGGCGCAATCTGGAGAGAGCAGAAAACATGCTGATTCTACATTAATTGCCCACCGAATGCTGCTTCTTCCTGTAACCTAAGGGACCAGGTCTGGTGCTTCTACTGACATCTCAAATTAACCCGAGAGGGGTATGTTGGCCCGCTGTGGACCTTTGGTTTCTACGAGGGTTTGGAGTTAGAGCTGTCTCTGCAGCAGAACACTAAGGCATATTTGCTGAGCAAAGGTGTGGGAGCCTCCTCCTCCGATTCCCCACTGCAGACCTGGCTGCAGGGTCGACGTGCTCACTGGCCTCTATTCTGATCTCTTATTCTCACATCCTATTTTCCCCACAATCCTCTTACGGGGCCGGGAATCTTGCCCTTTTTGTTGTTGCGTTGTCTGCATCTCTAGTGATGGGGAGTCTTCTCTCTGAACCTCAGCTCCTCTGGCTATGACCCTGCTACCCTTGGCCGTGTGCCACAGGACTGGCTGCTGGTTGACTTTTCAGCTTGCAGTCCTGATCACTTGCTCTGGACACCTGCTGGGAGGACTGCCTTTCTGGTCTGGCAGCTCTAGGACTGATTTGCCCAAGTCTCGCCCAGAGATGCAAGAGGCTGTTTGGAGACTGAGACTTGCTTCCTCCCAAGGGCCTGTGCTCTCATTCACAACTCTCAGCAATTCCTTCTCTACAGGGCAGGTCTTGTTCCTGGCCTGAGAGCCTTTCTGAAATGTTCTCCCACTTTTCACCTACTGAAACTTTATGCACCTTGCTCTCTACATTTCTTATTTCCTTGTCACTTCCAGATCTCAGGGTACACTTCTTTGAAACTTTGTAGTACATTTTCCCTTCCTAACATATTACAGGAAATTTGAAACCTTTTTGTGGATACATCACAGACAATACCTCCTATGATTTTAGCTACCTGCCGGGCAGCATTTCTGAATACAGCTGCTTTTAGACAGATAAAGCACTGCTTCCGAGATAAATGCTGTCCACATACCAAACATTAAAAAACTGTGGCCAAACCCTCTCCACTTGACTTCATTTCAAGACCACACCTGGTGGACTCTGATCTTTATTTTTAGTTTCAATTCTCCGATATGCTGCTTTATCTCTTTTTTCTTTAGCTGCTTTGGCATAGTGTTCTTGTTTTCTCATTTGGGTTAGTGTTGCTGGCAACAGTCTTTGATTTTCTTGGAGTATTCCTCTTTTATTTCCCTTTGAGATTTGGATTGACTTCTATCCCTCTTAATCTTGGCCCACAAATTGAAACTCCTTCCAATTTATTAATTTAAGATGACTTCTGGAGCACCTGGGTGGCTCCCCAGTCATTTAAATGTCCGCCTTCCGTTCAGGTCATGATCTCGGGGTCCTGGGATCGTCCTGCATTGGGCTCCCTGTTCAGCTGGGAGTCTGCTTCTCCCTCTGCCTCTGTCCCTTCCCCTGCTGTGCTCTCTCTGTTTTTGACAAATAAATAAATAAAATCTTAAAAAAAAAATTTAAGATGACTTCTCAGTCATTGGTCTGAGAAGAGATAGAATGCCATTAGAACTTGGCAATCTAGGATTCTGTTTTGATCAGCATTTCTGTTCCCTCTGTAGTATAAAATACGGGGCCACTTGCAGTGAAGCTGAAGATATCAGGCCATTTATTTAGGACTGTCATTGCTAGAGTCATAGCAATTTCGTCTATATCAGGACAAAAGGTTGCTCAGCAGCTACCATGAATTTCTTTCTCAAAGCCAATATTAAAGGTCTACTTCTAGAAAATTGATGTGGAAAACAGTTTCAAGTAAAGATAAGAACAGTCACTTCCTGGGCCATTGCCAAGGCTGGCTGAAATTCAGATGCTCTGAAACAGCTCAATGCAGCCAAGAGATCTTTTCAAAATGCTCAGATTTCATCCCAGTGAAAAATAGAACAACTCTTAACATACTTTTCAAGATCTATTTTCATCAGTTCAGCATTGTGCTAGGATCCAGTCACTTTAAGAGAAACAAGGAAGGCCCTTCTAACTCTGATTTTAATTTTGAGGAAACTAGGTTTTTGAATAGTTCATCTGTTCGAGCAATAAATAAGAGTACTGGGGCTCAGCTCTGAGCTGCTGGGAGCTAGAACCCCATAGGCCTTGCAGAAAAACTTCATCTTTTGCTGTCCTCATTTTCTTTGAGATACCAAAAAATTCCTCCAAGGAATAAGACTTGTCCTCCTATAGCTGCGATTCCTTAGAATTTGAGAGATAATCATAACCTTGGGAGAAAGCAGAGGTATACTCTGTCCCTTGAAGAGGAACATATATAGGCTTAAAGACAATTATACTCTCAGAAAATCACTCAGGTCTCTTCAATTACCTGTACAAATGATGTTAACAAATAATATGAACAAACAGAATAATAATTCAGGAATAAAAAACCCTTCAACACAAATGATTTAAAAATAAAATAACAAATATTTTTTAAAAAAGGGCTTTGGGAATCAAATACATAGTGATGTGCGTGAAATTACATAGATAATCTTATACTATGTGGATGGCACTATTAATCAGTCCAAGTGTATTGAGGGAAAGGACTTGGCAATCTGTGTTGAAAACTTTAAAATGTTATATTCTTTGTCAGAGTAAGTCTCATTATTGGAATCTATGCTAAAGAAATATTTGAAATAGAGAAAAATAAGTGCTTTAGGGTACAGATAATTTTTGTAGTTTGCTTACAAATGCAAAATATTAGAAAATAAATATCCAAAAGCAGAAGGATTACATGATGAAGTGTAATATAGTCATGATATTTCCAAACATCTTGAAAATGTAGTAAAGAAGTAGATTATAAAATACACAGTGTCATTTTAAAATAAAAAAAAAAAGACAGGAATATACTAAACGATGGTTCTTTCAAATAGTGAGGCATCAGGCAATTTTGGGAGGGTTGATTATACCTTTCTGTATTTTCCACATCTTCTGTTATATTCTTATCAGAGAAACAATTTCAGAAAAAATGTTATTAAAGAAAACTGGATTATCTTTTTTGGCAAATACAAATCAGCTATCTAGCATACTTTCTTCTCTTTTGAAAATAGTTTTATGAGTTTTGTAAATGACACCACGGGAGCACTTTGGGCAGAGACCTCTCCCTGGGGCAGCGAGGAGGAAAGATAGTCTTGAGTGGAGTGGTTTAGGCTGTGCATGCATCCCTGTGGTGAAGGGAATCCAGGAGCAGATGGCAGAGGAACAGGGTCTGTGAGGACCAGAAAGCTAACAGTATCCCTGCTTCCTTGAGAAGCTCTTCCATGGTGCTAACGTTTCATTCTTTGAGGTAGAGTGGAAACTTAATTTATCATTTCACTCTGAAATGGGGACTGCTTCTGTACATGATTTCTCATTGCCCTGAATCTTCCCCACCTTGTCATGCCCTCGTGAACAGTACGATGAAGGCCAGGCTGGAATAATATCTAGCCCACTTCTTATTAGTGCCTAATAGCCAATGATAGATAAATGAACCAATTAAGTGAATGAAAGGCAAAAGAAATCCCAGGGCTCCCATATTACATCAGACTGATTTTAATCAGGTGCACTGGTTACAATCTTATGATCTCTGTCACCTCTAGCAACCATTTTAATCTTGGGAAATATGAAAACCTGTGTTGAAACAAGTTCTATGTAAGGGACTTTAAAATCGCCAGAGTCATTGAAGTGTATAGAAGAAACATGACTCATGCAACAGAGATTTAGTGAGTCCCTGATAAACACTGGTGGGAAATTTGAGGGTAGAAGGACATTTAATAAGCACCTATTATGGAACAGGTGTTTTACATTTCAGAAAAGTCTCAGGACAATTCAACGGGCTAAGTGTTAATGTCTTTATTGTATAAAGGAGAAAATTATGATTCAGAGTAGTTAAGTAAGTTGACTAAAACACCAGTGTCCTAAGATGTAGAAAGCTGAAAAGAGCAACACTTTTACCCTAACGTGAGAAAGCTGGATAATCTGCAAAGTCATAACATTTTTTAACCCACCAGAGTACTGACATCACACGGCAGTCTACCACCCTAAAATTCAAGTAATTGAATTTTAGTAATTCAATTTAGTAATTGAATTGAATTTTAGTAATTGAGTTTTTGAATTGACGCCTCCAAGGGACCCAGGTACTGGCTCACTTGTGACAGAAAATAAGAACAAGCTTTTGTAAATATACATACTTATTTAATGTTTATACAAGCTTAGAATCCTCAATAAGCTGCTTAGATGCAGTAGTGGGTGTTTTCAGCTATTAATATAATGTAGGTAATCACAAAAGCTGTATTTTAAAAACCCTATTAGGTGAAATTTTAGATGTTGGGTTGACCCAACATTGATTTTATCTCTTTACTATCTCTCAAAATTGTTTTTTTGTCTCAATTTCCAGTCTGGGTTCTGTATCTCTCTTCTTGCCTTTCAACTTACTCTCCCTGCTTCAGCTAGAGGAAGCTTTCAAAATACAAACTCGATTTTGTTACTCTCATAATTAAATGAATCCTATGGTTTCAAATAACCTTCAGAATAAAATCTAGTTCCCCATATGACATCTACATTCTTCTTTCTCTCCAACCTGCCTCTAATGAACTCATCTCTTCATATGCTGTTGGCTCTGCCTGGAGCACTCTTCTTTCTTCACCTGAATTACTTCTTACCATCCTTTAAAGCTCAACTTAGTGGCTAAACCCTACAGAATGACTTCCCTAATAGTACCAGTGGGGTTATGTGGTTTGGCACCTTCCTTTGACCACCAAAGCTATTTTCGACTATACTATGCTGAATCCCTTTTTACCAATGAATAGCAGAGTACTTAGCAAACACCTTCTCTGAAGTGGAGTTTTTTTCCTTTTCTCCAAGCCCATGTCATCAAAGTAGTTTCTCTGATTTCCTGCACTGTCCTCAATCTTTCTTATGAACACCCAGTGTCAAACCTGGAGAAGCTCCTGTTAGTGGTTACAAACTCACCTTCTGTCTCTGGCTCCCACTTTTTCCATGTTCTTACACCAGCCCACACTTGGCTTATAGCAATTTATAAAAATTTTATTTGAATTCTTACTTGCTTGCAAGGTGACCCCATTTTGCTCTTGTCTTGTGCCACATGTTTTCTTGTTACTCATTAGTGCCATTTCTTTTCAGCTTAAAGAAGTCCCTTTAACATTTCTTGCAAGGATTATTTAGTAATGATGAACTCCCTAAGCTTTTGCTTGTCTAGAAAACTCTTTATCTCTCCTTCAATTCTGAATGATTACCTTGCTAAGTAGAGTATTTTGGGTTGGGAGTTTTTTTCCTTTCAGCACTTTGAATATGTCCTGCCACTTTCTTCTAGTCTGCAGAGTTTCTGCTGAAAAATCTGCTGATAGCCTATTGGGTTTCCTTTGCATGAAACAATTTGGTTTTCTCTTGCTACTTTAAGATTCTCTCTTATATTTAACTTTTGACATTTTAATGATAATGTGTCTTGGTGTGGCTCTTTGGGTTCATCTTATTTGGAATTCTCTGTGCTTCCTAGACCTGGTTTTCAGCCATTATTTTTTCAAATCAGTTTTCTGCCCCTGATTCTCTCTCTTCTCCTTCTGGGACCTTAAATGGGAACATTTTCTGCTTGATGTTGTCCCACAGGTCCCTTAACTTATCTTCATTTTTAAAAATTCATTTTTCTTTTTGCTACTCTGTCTAGGTAAGTTCCATTGCATTGTCTTCCAGCTCACTGATCTGTTTTTCTGCTTCATCCAGTCTGCTGTTGAACCCCTCTAGTGTATTTTCAGTTCAGTTATTATATTCTTCAGTTCTGCAACATCTGTTTAATGCTTTCTTATAGTTACTGTTTCTTTGTTGAATTTCTCATATGTTCATCCATTCTTCTCCTGAGTTTGGTGAGCACTTTTATGACTTTTGAACTCCTTATCAAGTAGGTTATTTACTCTGTCTTTAACGTCTTTTTTGGGGGTTTTGTCTTATTCTTTCCTTTTTTTTTTTTTTTAAGATTTTTATTTATTTGACAGAGACACAATGAGAGAGGGAACACAAGAAGGGGCAGTGGGAGAGGGAGAAGCAGGCTTCCTGCCGAGCAGGGAGCCCAATGTGGGGCTCAATCCCAAGACCCTGGGATCATGACTTAAGCCAAAAGCAGAGCTTAATGACTAAGCCACCCAGGTGACTCTTATTCTTTCCTTTGGAACACATGTTTCTATTTCCTCATCTTGCTGGACTCTCTGTGTTTGTTTCTGTGTATTAGACCAAACAGCTACCTTTCTTAGTCTTGAAGGAGTGGCCTTGTGTAGATAATGAATCTTCTCATTTGATCTCGCCCTAGCTCTTACTTGTCTTTCAAACTCTTGTGATTGTCTAAACCTCCTGATTCATTCTTGATAAGTCTTGTTCAGGTGACTGATTATCCTTTAGTAATGAACCAAAGTTTTTCAACTAAGACACCTCTGGTGAAAAGTGTTATGGAACAAACTGTTAAGCAAGATGAATGTAAAATGCCAAATTGTCAAGTTAAAAGAGAACTCTTCATTTGTTCAATTATTATAAATATGAACTAGAAAGTGAAATCATCGGGAAATAAGGTCATGATAATAGATTCTTTATTAACTCACCAGGGAAGGTTTAGTGGAAACTGTGGGTCTTGAACAGGATTTTAAATTCAAAGAAGAACTTGGATTTTCTGGGCAGACAAGGAGATAAACTCTAATGTAACTTGCCTGGTGGATTTATTTATACAATATACATAGTCCAAATTTCCTAGCCAACCTACTTCCAGTTGGGAAGAGGATCCTCCTGCTCATCTTTCTACTTCATTTTAGATAAG
Organism: Potos flavus; assembly: GCA_028534135.1. Classification (NCBI taxonomy): domain Eukaryota; kingdom Metazoa; phylum Chordata; class Mammalia; order Carnivora; family Procyonidae; genus Potos; species Potos flavus. Next base: position 17,952,292 of record CM052889.1, on the reverse strand, counting down.
TTGCTTCTTGACACAAAGGAATAGAAAGACGTTCCATGCTCATGGATTGGAAGAACAAATATTGTGAAAATGTCTATGCTACCTAAAGCAATCTATGCATTTAATGCAATCCCTCTCCAAATACCATCAATTTTTTTTCAAAGAAATGGAACAAATAATCCTAAAATTTTATGAACCAGAAAAGACCCTGAATAGCCAGAGGAATGTTGAAAAAGAAAACCAAAGTTGGTGGCATCACAATTCCAGACTTCAAACTCTATTACAAAGCTGTAATCATCAAGACAGTGTGGTACTGGCACAAAAACAGACACATAGATCAATGGAACAGAGTAAAGAGCCCAGAAATGGACCCTGAACTCTATGGTCAACTAATCTTCAACAAAGCAGGAAAGAATGTCCAATGGAAAAAAGACAGTCTCTTCAACAAATGGTGTTGGGAAAATTGAACAGCCACATGCAGGAGAATGAAACTGGACCATTCCCTTACACCACACACAAAAATAGACTCAAAATGGATGAAA